>JAQFVV010006197.1:27074632-27227132 GCA_028023455.1 Epiperipatus broadwayi
CTTTAATTTAAATGGAATGCAGCAAGTACGTTCCATTACAATATATATATATATATATATAGCACTAGCAAACTTTTTTTTATCTCACTCATGTATCTCATTAGGATGTTTCACAATTTTTGTTGCACAGTTTAATATTTTAATTGACGATATATAATAATTATGTATTTAGTGGTAAGCCTAACTCATCTCTATTTCAACTCTTGATTTTTATGTTTTTTAAGATGATAGTGATATCTGTTTATTCTCTAACTCATGAATTTCTTTTAATTCATTCTTGTTAATTCTAATCCACATATTTCCTCGCTTTGCTATGTAATTTGAAATCGTTAAACTCTTTCATTAAGTGCCAAGTCTTAGATCATATATAAGTATTGGTAAGACATTATTAAAAACATTTGCAAGCACATAGGCATATTTCTTTTAATAAGTTATTTCTACCAATTGTAATCTATTCAAGTTTAATTTTATGATTAGTTTTATTTTATTTTATATTACTAATTTAAGGAAGATATTTACAATTGACTCCTCATTAACTTCTATGAATTTTTATCTTTTTTAAAAACATTACAGATGAACACAACTTTTGATATTTTAATGTATATAAAATTAGAATATGCATAAATTATACAGAATTAAACATAAAATGTATCATGACACTTATTGTTAAATTTCCCAACAATATTTTAAAGTTCTAAATTGAATAACTGGAAATGATAAACCAATTTCTTACAGATAAAAATTTTTTAAATAGACAATGACTTAGAACACTGCAAACAACACAGTAAACCTACATGAGCTAAGATATTGCATCAATTTTTGTCGATCAAGTTCGTATTATATAAGAAGTTAGAATATGCATAATACTGTATTGAAATTAAATACAAAAATATTACGTCATGTCGCATTAAATTTTTCACCAATGCTAATTGTGTGTTATAAAAGCTCCAAATTCAATAAATAGAAATTGGTAAATCATTTTCTTACTGCTACTAATATTTTAAATAAGCAGTAAATCAGAACACTTCAGACAATAAAAATTTATGCTTCTTACCTATTAACTTGCTGTATTATGTTTGCAATGTAATATTAACTGATAATCAGTTTAATATATATAAATTTTAAAATAGGATCAAATTAGTGCAAGTTAGATTGGTATTTTTATAATGAAAGAGTTAAGACAAATACAACACATCATTATCAACCATTATCAATCTACTGCAAGATGGTCTCTCCAAGTTTAATCCGTCGTCTACCATTTTTACTTCTCTTCTCCACATCACCCCTGCACACTTTCTTATTCATACATCCATATCACATATGGTCTCTTTCTGGATCTTTTACAATGAGATCAGTAACACCTAGCTGTATTTTTATATTGGACTATTTCCATCATCTAATATGTGTGTTGAATGTCTTTAGAAAAGTTTAATTTTTAGTTAAATATTCCAAATGCATTCAGCTGTTAGTAATATCACAGCAAACAGGTTAGTATATGCACCAACTGTTAGTAATATCACAGCAAACAAATGTTAATAATATCACAGCAAACAGGTTAGTATATGCACTAACTGTTAGTAATATCACAGCAAACAGGTTAGTATATGCACAACGTTTCGAGAGGTATTTTTCTCCCCTCTTCTTCAGGTGTTGCTGGCCTGACCAGTGACAGTACTAGCATGGGATTCGAACCTGGGTCCTTAGATTCTTGATTATTGAAATTTAAGGTAACGCTCTAACCAACTGAGCCATCCTGCCAAAGGCAACAGTATGTAGTAATTTCATATACTTATCTATGAGGTTCCTCCTGATTTCTCCACTTTTTCCTCAGAGCAAAGTTGATTAGTGGTTTCCATACATTATGTATAGTCACACTAGGTTGGCTTATGGGATTTTTTGCCATTGTCATGTGAGCAGCTTCTTTAAATTTTCTTCTTTGTACCTTTTCTTCTTTATCCAATATTTTTGTATTTTCCCAATTGAACGTATGTTCATTGGTCCATACATGGTCTGCTACCTTAGACACATCTGTTTTCTCTCTTCTAATCATCAGTTTATGTTCTTGCAAGCGCTTTTGAATGGGATGGCTGGTCTCACCAATATATGTTCTTCCACATTCACATGGTATTTCATAGATGCAGTTTTTTCTTTGCAGCATTTCAAGTTTAGGCTTTGTAGATGTTAGAATTCCTCATAGTGTGGTATGGCTATGGAAAGCTGTTCTGATGTTATACTGATTGCAGATTTTCCTTAATTTGTCTGCTATTTTTGGAATGTATGGATACACTACAGTACCAATAATTGTCTTTTCTCTTGATGGTTCTTTTTGTTGTCTATTTAATGTTTTCTTAATAACAGCTGATGGATAACCATTTTTCTTAAGAGTTTGTTCCATATAGATCTTTTCTTTTTCCAAATCACCAGTTTCTGAACAAACTTCTTTTGCTCTGTTCCACAGTGATAGTATAACTCCATGTTTTGTGTTTCTGGTGTGATTAGATGTATAGGCTAGGTATTTTCCTGTATGTGTAGGTTTTTGGTAAACTGTAGTTTTGATTTTGCCATGAGGGAGTCTTGTCACAAGAACATCTAAGAATGCCAATTTTTGTTCTTGTTCTGGTTCTATTGTAAATTTAATTGAAGGGGATATGTTGTTGATGTGTGTCCAGAAAGTTTGTAGCAATGCTTCACCATGTGGCCATACAACAAATGTATCATCCACATAGCGAAGCCAAACTTTAGGTGGATAAGGAGTAGTTTTTATGGCTGTGGTTTCAAGTTCTTCCATGTAAATATTGCTAATCAGGGGAGACAATGGTGAGCCCATAGCCATTCCTTGATTTTGTTGGAAGAACTCTGTGTTATATTGAAAGTAGGTTGTTTTTATACAGAAAGTTAATAGTTCCATTATGCTATCAATAGGAAGAGCTGTTCTGGTTTGTAAACTATTATCATCATTTAACCTTTTTCTTACAATAGACAATGCTTCTTCACATGGTACATTTGTGAATAAACTTTCCACATCAAAGCTTACCAGTAAGTCAGTTCTTTCAATTTTCATGTTCTTGATTAATTCTACAAAGTGTCTAGAATCCCTGACAAATGATTGGGTCTTGCATGCCAAAGGACTTAGAACTTTGAGAAGAAATCTTGCCAAATTCTGGCAAGGTGAATCTCTAGAGCTAACAATAGGTCGTAATGGAACATGATCCTTATGGATTTTAGGTAGACCATTTGTTGTATGGCCACATGGTGAAGCATTGCTACAAACTTTCTGGACACACATCAACAACATATCCCCTTCAATTAAATTTACAATAGAACCAGAACAAGAACAAAAATTGGCATTCTTAGATGTTCTTGTGACAAGACTCCCTCATGGCAAAATCAAAACTACAGTTTACCAAAAACCTACACATACAGGAAAATACCTAGCCTATACATCTAATCACACCAGAAACACAAAACATGGAGTTATACTATCACTGTGGAACAGAGCAAAAGAAGTTTGTTCAGAAACTGGTGATTTGGAAAAAGAAAAGATCTATATAGAACAAACTCTTAAGAAAAATGGTTATCCATCAGCTGTTATTAAGAAAACATTAAACAGACAACAAAAAGAACCATCAAGAGAAAAGACAATTATTGGTACTGTAGTGTATCCATACATTCCAAAAATAGCAGACAAATTAAGAAAAATCTGCAATCAGTATAACATCAGAACAGCTTTTCAGAGCCATACCACACTACGAGAAATTCTAACATCTACAAAGCCTAAACTTGAAATGCTGCAAAGAAAAAACTGCATCTATGAAATACCATGTGAATGTGGAAGAACATATATTGGTGAGACCAGCCATCCCATTCAAAAGCGCTTGCAAGAACATAAACTGATGATTAGAAGAGAGAAAACAGATGTGTCTAAGGTAGCAGACCATGTATGGACCAATGAACATATGTTCAATTGGGAAAATACAAAAATATTGGATAAAGAAGAAAAGGTACAAAGAAGAAAATTTAAAGAAGCTGCTCACATGACAATGGCAAAAAATCCCATAAGCCAACCTAGTGTGACTATACATAATGTATGGAAATCACTAATCAACTTTGCTCTGAGGAAAAAGTGGAGAAATCAGGAGGAACCTCATAGATAAATATATGAAATTACTACATACTGTTGCCTTTGGCAGGATGGCTCAGTTGGTTAGAGCATTACCTTAAATTTCAATAATCAAGAATCTAAGGACCCAGGTTCGAATCCCATGCTAGTACTGTCACTGGTCAGGCCAGCAACACCTGAAGAAGAGGGGAGAAAAATACCTCTCGAAACGTTGTGCATATACTAACCTGTTTGCTGTGATATTACTAACAGTTAGTGCATATACTAACCTGTTTGCTGTGATATTATTAACATTTGTTTGCTGTGATATTACTAACAGTTGGTGCATATACTAATCTGTTTGCTGTGATATTACTAACAGTTGAATGCATTTGGAATATTTAACTAAAAATTAAACTTTTCTAAAGACATTCAACACACATATTAGATGATGGAAATAGTCCAATATAAAAATACAGCTAGAACACCATCATCACAAACCTTCAGAAAAACAGTAACACCTGTTTGTTTCCTTACCCATATATTGCGTTTTTGATCTCTTCTTGGTACTCCTAACATGCATCTCTCCATACTTCTTTGAGTGGTCTAAAGTCTCTGTAATGCTCTTCTATTAAGTGTCCAAGTCCTAGATCCATAAATGAGAAATGGTAAATTACATTTATTACAAACCTTCCTTTTCAAACACATAGGCATATTTCATTTTAGTGTCAAGTTATTTCTACCAGAAGCACTCCAAACAAGTTTAATGCTATGATTAATTTCATCCATTATAAAATTACATAATATTAAAATGTATTTATGTGGTGTAATTTTTTTTTTGTTAATAAAAAAAATTACAACACATACAAACATTTTAATATTATGTAATTTCATCATACATCGATATATAAAAAAATATTCTATAAATTCTCTTTACGAAAGCAAGTCGCTTTTTTAAAAATATAAATTTTTAAAGCAAATATTCATTATCATCGGAAATGTGACTAAAATATGTGTTATACATAATCATAAAGCTTACTCTATCACCAGTTGTAGTTGTTGGATGACCTTCAATTATTTCTTTTATTTCATTTTATATGTTCAGTTGATTTTGAAAAAAAACCTTATTACCTCTATCTTTCCAAATTTAAATATTTTTTAATTTTTTTATTAAATATTAGATTTATTTTATTTTTATTTATACTCTTTTAAATTTTAACAATTTTATTTCAATGACGCATAATGGTTTTGTGTTTAAAAATTCCTAACGGTTTTTATACTAAAGAAAGTTCTACTAATATTTCTTATTTCTATTATTCTAGATATGATAACCAAAAATTAAAACACATTTTGCAATTTGGCATTTAATAATTAAAAAAATTATACTGGATGAAACACCATTAAGAAATACTGATATACAATGAGATAATGTTTTTTTTTTTAAATTCATGTTCAGATTTTAGATAATGCATTGAGATAGTAGTATATAGAAAATTTATAAGTAGATTTTTTTTTACTATTATAAATAATGTTATTATTTTATAATGTTTTGTAAAAGCATTATTCTTTAAATTTAAAAATTAATTATTTTAATTAATATTTATAAACATGGTCACAGCTTTGAACTCACATCTGCTAGTATTGTTTGCTCCTAAAGAAACAATGTTAAACACAAAGTTAAAGAGGCCTGGAGTATTGCCAATAAGATACATGCAATCGACAAGAAGGAATCCTGCATCCTCCTGTCAAAAAATGGCTCATTTAAATCAATTCATTTACATCTTATAATAAAATTTTATGTAAATCACCCATTTTATGGCTCTTCAATAACTGCAGCTATGAATATGACTACTATCAAGTTGAAAACCTACTTGGCAGCATACTCACTTTATGCAATCACATAATGCAAAAGTAGCATATTTTTGTTGCTTTTAATAAATCTTCGATTTTCATATAAAAAGTTAAAGCAAAAAAAAATGTTTGCTCAAGTAAATGAAATTGGTTTTTTCTTACTGTCTCAATGCTGTACAAATACAATACACATCTGAAATAATTAACAATAAAATAAATATAAAATATTTCTAAAACGATTAATAAACCTTTTAAAATCTTTTAAAATCACAGTAGAAAAATCGTAGTTAAAGTTCATAAGGATTTAAATATATTTTTTATAATATTCTATCATTAGTTACATTTAATTGGATAGCTCAGACTTTTTTCTGTTTTATTTAAATAATTTAAAATATTTTTTTATTTTTCAAAAATAAATTCATTAAATAAGAAAAATTGATAACTAAGATAGGAATGTTTATTGACATTTCTCCTTAAATTAAAAATATATATAGTTGTAATTTTTGTTTATTTATATATACATTAAAAGTAAACTAGTTTAAAAATGTCCTTAAATTTAAATTTATGCCTATGTTAGGCAGTATGAATTGCATCATGACTCATTTATATTAGCCATTTTCTCACCGATACACTTAATGTACCTTAAGCATGCACCAGACAACCATGTAATTGCTCTTTCTCTTTCTTGATTAGTTACAGTATTGATTTCTTCATAATTAAATTATTATATTAATATGGTATAATTTTTGTGATTAGATTATGTGTATAATTTAAAATAAAATTATTTATTTTTTAAATATAGATTAATTTTTGTAAACAATAATGGTAAAAAATTATAACAAATATATTGTTTCATATATTTATATTATTATTATTTAGGCATTCCTGAAGATTATGTTGAAGAACCAATGTATCGACTAGGTAAAAATATTAATATCAATCATTAATTTGAATTATTTTGTAATAGTTAGTAATGTTTATTTTTTAATATTTAATTCATCACTTTTTGCAAACAAAAAATATAGCCAAAAAAATTAAAAATAAGTTTCACAAAAGTTTTCAAATCTATCCATTTTACACAAGTATATTCACATATACCACATCTTAGTCATAAAGTTTGTTTGTTTGTCATTTTAAAAAGCTATTTTCTAATTTCTTTTTAAAAAAGTATTTCAGAGAGACTTAAATATCTTTTTTTATTGCATAGTTTCATTATAATTTTATCACTATCCATATTTTATAATGTAAGACATTAAAATTGCACCTCTTTAGAATGTCTTTGAAATAATATTTTAATATAAATAAATATATTTTCAGTGAAAACAATGTTCATATTGATTATATAATACGTTTTTTTAAAGAATTCTGTTACGAGATTTTTCATTATTCCATTACTTCAAAATTTTAGGATTTCGTTTGCATATTTTATTTTAGTTATTTTGTCTTGAGATTACTTGCAAAAATAATGTTTTTGATCCAATTTAATTTTTAGTAGCGAAAAACAATGTCGATGACATTTCTGTTATATAATATTTTTTGTTGTGGAATTATAATGTTTTGGATAAATTTATTTCTTGCCATATCTGGATAGTACAGGAGACTCAGTAATTTTTAAAGACATTAGTTTTGGAACATAATTTGTATGTATTGCGTTTTTTTGTTCAAAAGCAAATAAAATGTCTAAGCAAATAGAATAAAAGAGTAAATAATACTTGATATCCATCAGTGGGAATTTTATATTGATTATCATCCTATTAATAAATTTATTCTAACATGCATTTTTTGAAGCCACAAATGATTTATATTGTAAAAGGTTTATATTAAATATATATCATACTTATATATGATTAAAAAAAATAGATCCAGTGCATATCGCTATATAAATTGGCAACCACTCTCCTCCAATGTTATATTTTCTCAACAGCGCTACCTTGTGAAGAAAAATAAAGTCTGAGTTTCAAACAGCACAACCAAGAGATAATTTCTTAGCCGTACTGTTTCAAATTCAGACTTTAGTTTTATTCACAAGATTGCTTGCTGAAAAAATATAACGGTTGGCAGTGGTGTGTGTGTGGGGGGGATGAATGCATTTTATATACAGTATAACTTTACATTTCTAAATAATGCTGTAAGCAGTGACTGTACCAAAATAGGGAAATTTATCCCATCCAGGCAGTTTTTAAAAGTGCTTAAAGTTCAAATAAAGTTTGGTGGCAAGTTGTCCCAAGTTTGTGAATACTAGCTAAAACACACTGTTATTGAAACTACTAGTATTCATACATGTATCAATCCTTAGAAAATGTATATATAGTTTTAATTACTAATAAAACTAGTAATATGTTAGAAGATTTAGAAACTTAGATTATTTTTTTTAGTTCTCCTGAATATTCTCTAATAGGGAAAAGGCATAAATTATTGACACTGCTTTTCAATTTAGTTTTGCTTTTGATGAAAGTGTAGCTTTAAATTATAGAAAAAATGTAAATTTGGTTTTCATTAGGACTTTTCCTAAAATGAATTGTCTTGAAAAAAGATTTATTAGGCTGTTTAAATGTTTCATGAAGACAGAATCAAAGAAAATACAGGAAATAGAATGTAGTTACAGATGTAAATGTGAAACTTCTAAACAAAACAGAGGTCAGCGCAGCCGTCTTGCAAGCAAGCAGTTGGTTGCAGACGGTTGTTGTAGGTTCGCCTCCCAGCCGATGCTATGACATATGGAAAAAAAAAACCCATAAATCTTTAAAATGCAAAACGTCATATGATTTAAAGATAGTATATCATTCAATATAAAAAAGAAATTATGTTGGATGATTAATTTGATGGATTATTTTTTGATTTTGATTATCACAGTTTTATAATTTTTTATTCATTTGAAAATATTATTGTTTTATTATATTAATAATGTAGGTGGATCTTTTTAAAATTTGACGATTGTGTGTGTCACACCTTAGTACTCAGATAATTGTTGATATAAACCAATTAAAATGACAATAATAACAAACAAAACCCAATATAGATATTACTAAAAATTACATGCACACACGCTCACGTGAATATATCCAACAATAAAATATGCTCTCACTATATATTGTAACGATATATAAATATGTCGTTACATTAATTTAAAAGAAAAACAAAGTTCGCAAGTAAAAATAAATATATTAAAAATCTATAAAAAAACTAAACGCTAAAATTAAAATGTTGTTAAATATATATATTCGCACAGATGCTAAACTTTAAAAATATTTTTTTTTTATATAAATAAAAAAAGGTATTTGAACGTATTTTTTTTTTTTTGATAAAAAAATACAAGAGTTAAATATTAAAATATTTAATATAAGTTAAAATAAAAACAGGTATTAATTAATTCCTGTAATCTATAAATGGAAATGATTGTTTATTATTTGAAAAACAAGCTAGCCCTCAAGGCTCTTATGTAATTAAAGGGTCAGATGGAAATTAGATAAGAGAAATTAGCTTGACCAATGGAAGCACCAAGCCTTGGCTCGGACCCTAACGAAAGTGATGGATTGGTGACGTTTTGTTGTTTGAATCCGTGTGGATAATATAAAAAGGAGAAATATTGAGTATTGGGCAGTTCCAGCTGTTGGTTTTTTGAGAGTGGTGATAGAGACGCACATATCACACACTCTCTCTCTATTTTAAAAAATGAACTGATTGTGATACCGAAATGAACCAGCTAATGCTACCTCCGGAACATCTGACCGGGTTTCAAACAAGGACTCCGTGGAAAAACAAGAACCTGGACTCTTCTTCCATAAGCTATTAACAATGAACTAAAAAAATTTTAAATAATTAAGAACTTTCGTGCAAGCAATTTAAATGTTAAAATGGAATTTCTATCTGATCTTTAAGTTTAAAATCAATTGATGTTTAATTTTATATGTCTGTTATTGATAAAAAAAAAATCATTTCCATTCATTTTAATTGTATAAATTATTTATTGTTTAAATTTTAAATGCATAAAATTTAAAGTTGGGTATAGACATTGCATAGATTCGTTAGCGGTTAATGATGTTGAGATTTTCACAGTCGATTAGAATGTATAGGTCAACGATGTTAATGCAGGCACCTTATGGTGAGTGCCATGGGTTTTGTGTATTCCCTTTTTGCAATTGACGTTATCGATGATTTTGTATTTTGATCGATTGTGTTTAATTTGGATGTTTTTGACCGTGGAATCTGTGCAGCCGATCTATACTTAACATTTTAAAACAAATTGTATAAAAGTTATCTGTGCGAACATATCTAAATGATAAATTTAAGTCGGGCGTGAACGGCTATATAGTTTTGTAAGGTTATATTAAGGGAGGGTAATCTTAGGTTATTTGTTTCGTGGTTGAATTGGCTCAATGGTTTCGATATATTTGTGTAGGTAGTAAATGTAGCAGGAGATCCGCCACGTGCAGGATTACATATATACGCCGCACACCCTCTGTTGCCTATGGAATTGGATAGTAAGACGCAAGACGCAATCCATTCCTATGGAGTTTTATGTTTATTGTTCTACTCGCCATCAGAAGTAGCATTCCTGGTGGTGGAGAACAACAATGTCTTCTCACTATACTGTTCAGATGTGCATTCCTGACAGTATAGTCTATTTAGTGCCATTGTATTTTCATGCTACATTGAATACATAAATGTATCGGATGATTGGCGTCAGTTTGACTTTGAACTTTTAGCCTAGGGTTAAATAAGGGAAGAATATTGTCTTTTCAAATGCAGATCTAGGTAGCCTATTCATACCCGACCCTCTAAATAAAATATTAAACATTATAGCAAGCTATTTTAAATGTAAAATTAAAAATTAAGATAAAAATCTAAATGTTAAACTTATTCCTCGAATTTAGAATGATTTTATATGTGCGTAAATAAATATTTTTCTGTGTTAATTTCTGGCAGTGGCTTTTATTATTTTTTTATATTTATATCTAAGGTTATATATTTTATTATCTCTGCGTCTCCACTGAGCTAGTGACAATGGGCTAACGATCTAAATATGTAAATAAAGTGGAATCCTAACAGCGCGCGTATCTGCCTACTTTATAAATTTTTCTAGGCTCAAATGCCTAGATGGTGCCCTTGGTAGTGCGGTGCGGTGCGATGCGATCTCCCACTTCGTTTGGATCGTTATAATATATATATATATATTAAAAGAAATTAGAACTCAGACTTTCAAGCTCCCTACAGCTGTCCACTCCATCTTATACAAAACTTCAGTACAGAGAACAAATATTTGAAAGAAGCTATTGGAAGAGAAAATAAATTTTAAAACTTCTCAACCAATAGAATTTAAATATGAGGTGAAAGAAAACGATGAAAACGATTTTAAATCTCACACGCATTCTTATGATTTGAGAAAGAGGATGCTCCGAGGAAGGTACTTGATATTGTACTGAAACGTCAGCACTTAGCTTTTTCACTACACATCCCGCAAATAATATATATATATTAAACTTGATTTTTTTCAAAGCTAGATTGGTTATTAAATGCAAGTTAAGATAACTCTTTTATGATGAATAAATGAATACCTCACAGACTAAAGATTTTTGGTGATGAATATGTGTGGACTACTTTTATGTAAATATATTTTATAAAAATTTGGGTTGGAATAAATAATTTTTTTTTTTTTTGTTTATCATAAATTATGTTTTTTGAATGATATATTGAGAGGTTTAATGGGTGTTGAATACACCCATATAGTATCTGTTGTATGTGAGTTTGAAGACATTATGTCTAAAAATTCAGTTGCAAGCTGAATAGAAATTGTTTCATAAACCTCGAGTTTGTATTTAGTCTGTTTCTTTATTCCTGTCTTTCACTGACGATAGCAAATAGCTTGAAATCATGATCGAAAGTGGAATTATAGTTAGAGATAGTGAATACTAACTACTGACTTTATGAAACGAAAATAGCTTGATAGGTGTTTTTGGTAGGAATTTGTGGACATAAAACAAGCGTTAGCAAGTTTTTTAACTTCTTTTTGTTTATCATAAATTACCTTTGGGTCTTTCTTGCAATGATATAGATTGAGAGGCTTTATATGTGGTGATGCTAATGAGATCAGACCCATATAGTATCTGGTTTGCTATGCTGAGTTTGAACATTTTCTAAAAAATTCACTTGCAAGCTGAATAGAAATTGTTTCATAAACTCAGAGTTTGTATTTAGATCTAGTTTCTTTATTCCTGTCTTTCACTGACATAGCAAATAGCTTGAAATCATGATCTGAAAGTGGAATTATAGTTAGAGATAGTGAATACTAACTACTCTGATTTATGAAACGAAAATAGCTTGATAGGTGTTTTTGGTAGACATTTGTGGACATAAATACAAGCGTTAGCTTTTTTACTTGCTTTTTGTTTATCATAAATGTCCTTTGAGGTTTTCTTGCAATGATATAGATTGCAGAGGCTTTACTATGTGGTGATGCTAATAGATCAGACCCATATAGCTATTGGTTTGCTATGCTGAGTTTGAAGACATTATTCAAAAAATTCACTTCAAGCTGAATAGAAATTGTTTATAAAGCTCAGAGTTTGTATTTAGTCTAGTTTCTTTATTCCTGTCTTTCACTGACGATAGCAAATAGCTTGAAATCATGATCTGAAAGTGGAATTATAGTTAGAGATAGTGAATACTAACTACTCTGAGTTTATGTAAACGAAAATAGCTTGATAGGTGTTTTTGGTAGGACATTTGTGGACATAAATCAAGCGTTAGCAAGTTTTTTATTGCTTTTTGTTTATCATAAATGTACCTTTGAGGTCTTTCTTGCAATGATATAGATTGAGAGGCTTCTATATGTGGTGATGCTAACTGAGATCAGACCCATATAGCTATCTGGTTTGCTATGCTGAGTTTGAAGACATTACGTGTCTAAAAATTCACTTGCAAGCTGAATAGAAATTGTTTCATAAAGCTCAGAGTTTGTATTTAGATCTAGTTTCTTTATTCCTGTCTTTCACTGAGATAGAAATAGTTGAAATATGATCTGAAAGTGGAATTATAGTTAGAGATAGTGAATACTAACTACTCTGACGTTTATGTAAAAAAATAGCTTGATAGGTGTTTTTGGTAGGAGATTTGTGATAATAAATTAAATTTTTTATTGATTTTTGTTTATCATATATATATAATAGACTTTGGCTATCTTTTTTCTACATGAGAAACTGGTAATCAATAAACACATAAACAGGAAATATAATGACGAAGCAGTATTTAAGTAATAGTAACAATAGTCGATATTAATTGCTAAAAATAACCATTATTAAAAGTCTATCGGAATGAAAAATAATAGAAAGCATCCAGGATTCGAATTTCCATCAAGTTTATGTAAGCGTCATAAATGAAGTTTTTTTTTAAAATCAGAAAAAAAATCTGTTGAAATTGCTTTTAGCCTTTTCTCACAAGCTCCTCATTTTTATTCGTTTGTTTAATGACTGAAGGAAAGACTTGTTGCTTTGAACATCGCTTTTGGCAAAGCAAACATACGTTTGTTCATAAGTAGACATATCTGAGAAAATCTGATTCCTCTGTCTGATATGTAAGATAAAAAGGATTTAAATTTTTTAATCAATTATTTATGTTATAATTTCCCCCCTACTCTCTCACACACTAATATTTATTCAAATTCATATTGTTGTAGATTTATTTGAAGGCGATATAGCTGGTGTTGATCCAATTGTAAGTAAAATTTGTTATATTAACTTTTAAATGATACTTTTCATTCATAATCTATAGTAAATTTAATTTATACTAATCTGATGTAGTTCAAGATTAAAAGTTGTAATAAGTCATTAAATAGTCAAGAATGTATATATACAAAAATAATTCCAGTGTATATATATATATTATATGCGTGTGTGTATATATATATGCGTGTATATATATGGAGCAATGAAATTTTCAAGGTTGTCTATATTAAATTTAACTAAATGTCTCACAATATCATTGCCAAATTATAAAGCAGGGGAAAGTGAAATTATTTTCAAATGCAGTCTAAGTTATATTAATAGAAAAATATCCTAACAATGAAAATTACGTGAATAAACATTTAATTGATATAATGTTAATGTAGCCTTATTTATACTATCTTATTTTTATTGGTTGTAAATCATATTTACAAATTAGAATGTCTAAGTATTCATTTTAACAATTTCTTAAATAATTTAACTCATTGTAAATATATAATGGTGAAAATAACACCATTAAATCAACAGGTATTAATAATAAATCAACAGGTAATACTTTTGAAGTGATGACATTTCCAAGTAACATCATCATTAAATTTAATTAAACATGTCTTGAAAAAATAAATTAGTTTTCAATTGCAGTCTGATTTTTTATATTAAAAAAAAACAAAGTCAGTTAATCGTAGCTAAGAGATCAAACTTAAATATAATGAAAGGGTTAAAGAATATGAATATGTAATATTTTTGGAGTAATTAAATATCAAAGGCATTGTTGATAAACTTAGTTAAATGTCTCATGATATTATAGTCTAACTGGTAAGTAAATAAATGTGAATTCATTTTCAAATATAATCTGTTATCTCTGAGAAAAGCAAATTCCTTAATTTTCATTGTCTGTCTTTTTTCCCGAAAAATTCAGGCGATATTTAAAATGAATTATTTGTTCCCCGCTTAGCATGTTGTTCACAATGATATATGTTTAATTAAATTTAATGAAGATGGTGTTTGGAGATTTGATTGCATTAAACGTATTACCTATTGATTTAGTGTTGTTTATTTCTGTCTATATATATATATATATATTGAGGTAAATTATTTGCAAAATTATCAAAATGATTATTAGGGAGTCTTTATTGTACATATGATTTAAGGCCAATTTAAATAAGGCTATATAAATATCAATATCAGATTGAATGTTCCATTTCTTAATTTTGATTGTCTGATATTCTTTCCCTAATATGTAGTTAATGCTTATGTTTGAAATTGAATTAATTTCTTTTTGCTTAGAAATTGAAAAAATTTACTAGGAGATAGTTAATTAAATTTAATATAGATAGTAATTGGAGATTTCATGATTCCAAGAAATATTATACATATTCCAGGTTTAATTATATATATATATATATATATAAACAAAAAACTTTGGCATAAATTCTACAATATTCAAAAAATGAATATATAAGTAAATAATAGCTAGGATCAGCTTACAAGATGACTGCTAGCCTTAGTAGCATTTTATGATTAAAAATTTTATATAATCTATGCATATTTACATAATCTTATTGTTTACATAATAAATTATCTGTCATATTGATAAAATATGCCTCTTTGAGTTTTTCTTTTTTTTTCAAATCATTTTCCACATGCAAAATAAAAATAGTGTCAAAACAAAAACTTCCATGACAAATAAGAGAATGTTTTGCAAATACAGATTAAAATTTGTTCACACAATATCATAATTTATTATACACAAGTTTTCTCTTTCAATGCACATTTTGACTCATGAATGTAATTGGATCACACCAGCATATCATCTTATATATAACATTACAAATCAACAAATGCAATATTATATATAAAATGATCTGCTGGTGTGATTTCAACTATATTAAGGAGTTAAAATGTACATTAAAACAAATTCATATAAGAACTTGTGTATAATAAATTATACATGATATTCCATATATATATATATATATATATGTGTGTGTGTGTGTGTGTGTGTGTACTTGTAATGAAACTTTTTGCTTTTGCAATGAAACAACGAAAAAATTAAAGATGCATATTTTATAAATATGATAGATAATTTATTAAATAAACAATATACTTACATTAATATATATAAATTATAGAAAGTAGGCCATTCACATAGGAACGTTAATGTTGTTGGATATATATATATATATGATGAGAAAATCTGTTTCACATAGGAACGTTAATGTTGTTGGATATATATATATATATGATGAGAAAACAGATTTTCTTAACTGGTACCAGAAGTGAATAGCATAATAAACTGTTATTGATAGTTATAGGTATATACTATCTAAAATTATTATTTCTTTAAAAATAAATAAAAATATTAAAGGTCAATTTTTTTTTAATTACAGACTTTCCGAGCTGCAAATCCTAACCAGAAATGGTCTAGCCCCAATGGAGTGGTTCCTTATGTAATTGATAGCAAATTTAGTAAGTAATTACACAAAATTAATTTTTATATAATTAATCGTATATGCATAAAAATAATTTCTAGAAATAATTTTGAAAATTCTATAGATTTAAAAATTTATTCCACACTTATGTTTGCATGCATAAATAACATTAAAACTTTCGCGATATTTTGTATAATAAAATAATTGATAAATAATAATTTATAATATTGATTTTTTACTATCGGTCACCACATTTAAACAATTAAAAAATAGAATATTCGCCATTTTTGTAAAACATTAAAATCCAATATTATAAATTACTATTTATCAAAGCAATTAAAATGAAGGAAAGAAAAAACATATTCTCATATTTTTTTTGCAAAACCTCAAAACCAAAAAATAATATAAAAATAATAATATATATTTAAAAAATAAATATGAAACAGTATATTTAACAATCAAACCAATGCACAAGTATTAGAGAAGAAATCTCATTTAATAAAAGTGATTATTAAAGGCATTCTATAAAAAAATAAATTAGCGATTAGCTAAAATGACACTATATAAGAATTTATATTACAAAATCAAGTCATGAGATTAAATATAAGTATGGATTTAATGTAGGTATGGATTTTACAAGCACAATATTACAAAAAGCAAGCAATGTGATCCATAAGAAAGTAATTGATGCCAATAAATCCAATAAAAAAACTAAAGACCACAAAAGCTGTCTCTATAGGAAGAAAATAAAAAAACAAGGACCAATATTCATGGTAGTATTATATCTACCAAATTAGGTACATGCAGGGTTATTATTTTGCCTAATTTATTGCAGAAAAATATTTAAAAAAACTTCTATTCTAAACAGCTCAAAATATTAAAATTTTATTTAAATATATACCATGGGATGTTAGCTCATAAATCAAAAGTATATAATAGTATGGTATACAATATCATAATTAAAAATCATGGCTTTTTTCAGTTGTCACGTGAAGCAAATAAGTAGTACTGGATTTTCTAAAAAGTATTTGATATAAACTTTAACATGATATTCTTAGGAGAGACTTATCTGTATTTACAATATAAAGATTGCCATGATAATAATGAAAATATATGACAGATAACGGAATTCAATAGAGAGCTACAATTATCCAAGATTCTGAAATCCTTTAAAAAATAAAGTTTATTATAGAAACAGTTGAAAAATAGCATCTAAAAATAAAAATAAATTGATTAGACGATTGACATATGGTATAAAAAATATTGATTAAAAAATCATCTTTATTTTTTTATTCATTGCCTTTTTATTGATGCAATAAGATTATTTAATAAAAAATTAAAACCTTTCCCCCAAACTTTTGTGGATATAATATTAGAGAACAATCACTGGTTATAAATTGAATGCAGACACTATTGTCAAAATAGTTTTTAGTATTAGTAGCCTTTTATTGAAATATCTAGAAAATCCAGGAACTGAACCTATTAAGTTAAGCCTAACACTGAATCCAACCTTGTGCATTTATATTTCACTGTAAAACTATCATTTCTTCAAAGGCATGTAGTTAATTAACTGTTTAATTAATCTTTCTTCCATAACAAAAAGAATTTTACTAAGAACATCCATTTGAATTTCGTGTGTATTAAATAAGACTAGCATTAATAAATAAGAGTTGTATATAATTGTTCAAAAAAAAAAATTGCACATGAATTTAGAGTCTAAATTGAGTTTGGTACTCATAACTTGCAAATATTTATTGGATTAAAATTACATTTAATATTTTAATAATCGAATTAATTATCAAATGAAAAAAAAACTTAATAATTAGTAGAAGAAACGACTAATTGAGAAAACATTCTCGAGACATTTGAATTATTCTAAATAATGAGATTCTATAAAAGGATACCTTAAAAAACACTGAGAAAGAAATCACAAGGCCAGTGAAACAGCTACTTGCAATAAAGAAAAATATATTTTATATCCAGTTTATCACATTGAAGATGAAATTGGGGATCTAGAATTCCAAATAAATCAGGTAGATTTATTTGGAATTCTAGATCCCCAATTTCATCTTCAAAGTGAAGAACTGGATATAAAACAAACCCTAATATTCATAACTTACAAGAAAATATAAATTTTCCTACCACATATCAATATATTACCCAATCTCTAGTAATGGAAAACCACGTACATGGACACTGATTGGATAAAAAGTCTATACTAGATCCTCATTCTTGTGCAAGGAGAAAATGGTCATAGATCCATAAAGGAAAATTTACTTACTCTATCAGAGAAAAATTCTGCATATGTGATAGTCTACAAAAGAGGTGAACCGAAAAGTGAAATATTAAAATATTTCAAATCTGTGCTTGTCATCATATAAATTACATCTGTGTTGTGTGAGAATAAAAGAGATCCTAATGAACTATAAAAATCTTCCATTTGTCAAACACAGGAGATTACAATACCTGCAGAAATATAAAAACTGAATTCATAGGCAATGAAGAGAAACGTAATAATAACCAAATGTACTATTATGAAAAAGAGTAGCCATGTGAGACAGTCTTTGGGTATTTGGAGAATTATGAATGACTCCTAAAAAATTGCAATAATCTGGGGTGAGATTCTGTAGTGCCAAGTATGCTAAATAAGAATTGTTTAATAAATAACAACTGCGCATGTGTGCTCAAATAAAACAAAATAACGTCACCCAAAGAGTATAAATTGGAAATCATACTGGAGGATAGATCATATTTTAAATAGTTCAATATAATTATACATTGGAAAGAATTCATTTATTTGTCAGATTAAAATAAGATCTAACATTTTAATAAAATAATTATCAATTAAGAAAAAAATAATTAATTGATATAAAAATTAATTGAAAACAGAATTAATAGTAGTTCGAAAATAAACTGATTGAAAAATATTTTGAAAGATTTAGATTATCTCAGAAAAGAAGACATTTTACAGAGCAGTTTAAAAAACAAATGAGAAATCAGCGAAGCATGCACTTAGAAAAAAAAAAGAAATTGGCTTTATACCAGTTTAGTAGGTCTACAGGTGCAAAGGAAATCTAAGTTTCTAAACAAGCTTACTTGATTTACATTACATGATTTACATTTCAATTTAAGGGAATCTTAGAACTAAATTAATGAAGGTATATGTAAAGTTATAACGAATATTATAAGAAATTATATCTATCCCATTTACATGTATTGCTTCTTTATTTGTTATTAAAATAAAGTTAATAAATAATAGTAGATATATTTATCTTTATGTTTATTGGTACTCTCTTCCTATTCAATTTCGGAAATAAAAAAATAACGCTAGAGACGAGTTTTGCTTGACTATACTAAACAACCTATTGAATACTAATGGACCATTATTGAGTTTATTTAATATTTTGTATATGCTATCTTTTAATTTTGCAGAGTATTTTTCTTTTTGAAACACTTCAACAGTGCTAATTTCTCACAATATTCTGTTTTCTCTTATATCTTTCCAATAAAAAAAGTTAACAATACACTCTTTACAATGTCTTTGAAACAGTCGTAATATAAAGTGAATCAATCTTCCCATGAAAACTATGCACACTTTTATAATAAAACTCTCCTTTGTTCATTCATTTAACATGACCATTCGAATAAAAATGAAATGTACAATAGTTAGACCTATTCTACCAGTTCCAACAAGTTTTTAAAACTGAACTTGCTTCATGTGTTTTTAAAATTTTAGTATCTTTGAATGAATTTTTAACCCTTTTATGTTAGGCCAATAGGTTATCCCAGTTTCACTTGGGTATAATAAGTAACGTAAAATAACAATTCTGTATATAGCTAATATAGTTGCAGTAATTACTTCACTGTGGAAAACTACTCTGTTGTTTAACTTGTTAAAGCAGCAGCAGTATAATTGAATATGTATTACACATGTAATCATATCAGTCCATCTTTCTATTTAACAGGCTATCAACATCAGTAAATTAAACAACCTTTTCAACTTGATAACAATCCAAACTTAAGGTCGCTGAAATTTTTTTTCTCAACACTGGCAGAAATAACATGACATTATAGAACATTATGGACTACATCAAAATTTTTATATGTTGCTTTGCAAACATTAATGACATTTTGTAGATGACTTTTGAAATGAAAAAAAATAGCTGAGTCATCAGCATCTTATAAATCCAAACTCTAAAAATAATGAAGTTGTTGTTTTTGATTGTAATATATTCAAATTAAAAATTCCATTATTAAACGTGTGTGAATCTTGGTCCCTGATTTATTAAGCTACCTATAAACAGTTCCAAAGAATATACTATTAAAAATAGAAAGCAACGTTGGAGTAATTACACTTTATTATTTAACATCACTTTTCATTACAGATATACAAATAAAACAAACTAACTCCTTTTTAAAACTTGCTTTTTATATGACTATAATGATGATAAAGAAATCCAACGTTTCGACTATTTCATATAGTCTTTTTCAAGGAACACTAAAATAATAATAATATATATAATAAATAACACATATTCAAAAAAATAAAAAATATATATTAAATTACAAAATATATTCATAATCAAAAATTTACCTTATCTCCCACTCCCCTTTTTTTATTACAATCACAACACAAACACAAACATTTTATTTTTATAAAAAAAATATATATATATATCCTTTAAAACATTTAATGAAAAAACTATTATTTTATTTTCTCTTTTTTCATTAACATCAATCACAACCCAAACTCAAACATTTTATTTTATTTTATTTTTAAAAAAAAATCTATATATATCCTTTAACACGTTTAATTAAAAACTTATTATTTTCTTTTCTCTTTTTTCATTAACATGTTAATGAAAAAAGAGAAAAGAAAATAATAGGTTTTTAATTAAATGTTTTAAAGGATATATATAGATTTTTTAAAAAAAAAAAAAAATCAAATGTTTGTGTTTGGGTTGTGATTGTTTGTAATAAAAAAAGGTGAGTGGGAGATAAGATAATTTTTTTGTTAATGAAAAAAGAGAAAACAAAAAAAATAGGTTTTTAATTAAATGTTTTAAAGGATATTTATATAGATTTTTAAAAAAATGTTTGTGTTGTGATTGTTTGTAATAAAAAAGGGAAGTGGGTGATGAGGTAATTTTTTGGTCATGAATATATTTTGTAATTTGTAATTTAAGATTTTTTTATTTTTTTTTATTTTTTTTTATATTTTTTATTTTTTTTTGGAATATGTGATATTTATTATTATATATATTTTATTTTAATGTACCTTGAAAAAGTCTACATGAAATAGTCAAAACGTTGGATTTCTTTATCATCATTTTAGTCATATAAAAAGCAAGTTTTAAAAAGGAGTTCGTTTGTTTTATTTCAATATTGGATATTTAGGAACTATTTTGGAAAGAAGAACTGTATGAGTGATAAATTAAATTATTACAGATATATCGTATTTTTCAACTCTAGTATTAATACTTTCTTTTATTCTTTATGTAGATGATGTATAATACAAACATACTTTAATGGCCATCCAATTAACTTCAAACAAACTCAGACATATCCATTAATTGAGTCAAATGGCTTGACTAAGTCAATAAAAACAATATCTAAATCACTTTTGTATTCTTGACACTTTTCTTATATTTGGCTGGCAAAACAAGCAATGTTTATAGGGCTTCTTGATTTTCTAAAATCCTACTGAGTTCTAATAATCATTCGTCTATGTCCATTAACAATCTATTCATCAAAATTTTTGATAGTACCATTGCTGCAGGAGATGTTAGTGATATTCCACGATTATTTCTGCAATCATGTCTGGTTTCTTTATTGTTAAAAATTAAAATAATAAAAGCGTTCATGAGATCAAGTTTCTGAATCCATATATTTTTTTTAAAAAAAGTCTAATATTCTTAATGCTAACATATCATTACTATATTTTAAAACTTATCAAAATGACTGATCAGATCCTGCAGCTTTCCCCCTTTTATGGTTACAAAAATCTATTTTGATTTTAATAATTTGGATATCTTTGTCTAAACTTGCCGTTTTTTTTCCATATGACATAGCACCGGGAAGGGAACCTGCAACAACAGTCTGCAACCAACTGCTTGCTCGCAAGATGGCTGTGCTGACTTCTCGGCTAACGACGCTTGACACAACTTGCCGTTTTAATTCACCATTATTTAAATAATGATAAAAATAATTTTGCATCTGTTTAAAATACCATTATCATCATGTAAGAGAGTATCACTGCTGGATATAATAGGATTGTGATAAAGATTTGTAGGTTCATATGTTGCTTTCAATGCATGGAAAAAATCTAATCACCAATCATTTTAAAATCCTTTTGTCTGCCAATGAATTTCTGCTTTAAATGCCTATATTTAACTTATTCTACCAAGTAGAAAATATAGTATATTTTCGTTTAATCAGTGATGAGATCATTATCAGAAAACAGTCAGGATTCTTTTTTTTAAAGAAAACAAGAATAGACTTTCATAACACATTTCTTAAAAGTATCCCATTTCTCATTAACATAACGATTCTTAAAATTCAAATTAGCATTTTCTTAAAAATAGCTGTTGAAATTTTACAAAAATGTGGATTAGCAATTTTTTATGTATTTAATTGAAATAAAACTTATTTGATAATGTAATTATTATTTTAACCTTGGAAGGTAATAACCCATGATTCGTTAACAAAATCTTGCGTTGTTAGCCGAGAGGTATCGCAGCCGCCATGCAAGCAAGTAGTTGGTTGCAGACGGTTGTGGGTTCGCGTCCGGCAGATGCTATGACATATAAAAAACAAAGTAGGATTTCCTGAAGCTGGACAATCCCAAGTGCCAACCTGTGCCTGTACATGAATTTCTTTTGTTATTTGTAACTATAATGTAATCTATTAAATGACATTGCTTTGGATGAGGGTTCTATGTGTCTGTAACATGACATTCTTAAAAATTCAAGTTAGAAATTTTAAGAAAATATTAAAATTTTACTACAAATAGTAGAGATTTCTAAAAAAATAAATATCAATTTTCTTGCATCTTAAAGTAAAACCTATTAACCTTCGAAAGTTCTAATCTGTGATTCATCGAATAATCTGCTCTTCTAATTATAATATGTCCTTTAATATTCTGACTTCTGACTAGGATGTAATAGTTTTAAGGTCTATCATGGTGAATGTGGATGTCTCTATATTTCCTTAAGGTCTATCATGGTGAATGTGGATGTCTCTATATTTCCTTATAGCGATTTTTCTGTTTAAACAATGTGTTTGCGATAATCAATCCACGTGGTGTGCAAACGCTATAATGACAGAACATTTACGTTTATAACACGAATACTTTTATTCTCAACAACTTTTATCCAAAGAATCTGTTACTTGTAGCAACATGTGTATTAAAATCTCATAGAATAAAAATTGATCTTTTAATGTGTTGCTGCACAGACGTTATCCAACCAGGATGTTGGAACAAATGTTCTAATAAAATGAGCCCAGTCATCATTGTGCAAAATAAATTTTACCACCATTATTGACTAATATACTCATACTAAATACTTATCTACCTGGTCTATTCCTCTGGAAAACAAATTTCACTAAGAGCAGCTATATCAATCTTAAATCTCCTTGCTTCCATCCATTGATTTTGAAGAGATTTTACTAATAATAATTACACATTCAACGTACCTATATTTTAAAAAAATAGATTTGTAATTCTTATCTTTAGTTTTACAATTGCCTCCTGCTTTAATGCTACTATTGATTGTATCTATGACTTTAATGAATAATCCACTAGCAAGATAAACTACTCGACTGTGTGAGACAAGTCGGTTTTATATCCTATTTTGTAAAGCCATTTTTGTTTTTACTAGACAAGAAAATTCCTATGCAGAGCATCTTAATCACACAACATGTGCCTGGCTAAACATACATCTCAAATCCTGTTTCAATCAAATTCGTTGCAATTATACTGCCTTGAGCAAAAATCATATGTAAAGATTTCCAGCATATTAAATTTCCCCCAATCATTATTTTTCGAATTATCAAGGGAGTTAGTCAAAAAATGGAAAAGGGAGTTGGTGTTAGAATTTCCGAGTCATAATATGGAATATGATTACGGAACACACACTCAGGCTAGCCAGTCCTATATTAACTTAATTAAAAATAGAGGGGGATATAAATAAACTATTTGCAGCAAAAATAAAAATAGCCTTTAATAAGTCAGCATACTATCTATAATAAATCAGGAGGTACTTTTCTTCAATCAGTGTTCATTTATTATTCATAGCTAACCTTCACATCTGAAAGCCATTTCATTATATGACATGTATAGACTTCATTAGTAACCATATCAACACTCAAATTATTAAACATATATTTATTTTATAAATTATTGACGAAAATATGTTTAATTTGGGTTATTATAACTTTATATTCATTTTTAATATATGTAGTAAGTATTAGCTCTTATTGCCTAGAACAACAGTTATAGGATTATCAGCAGTTCAGACTAAATATAGAACAATTTGACTCTATAAGCATTTATTCAGTGATTAACGCAATAAATCATCAAAGTATAGACCCAAAACATTGTAATATTCTGAAGAATATTTATAAAAATGCAGCAGCAACAATTATATTACATAACAATGTTACTAAGATTAGCAATGAGAAGGGTGTAAGACAGGGTGACTCCATATTTCCAAATTTTTTACAACAATCCTGCAAGAAATATTTTGTGGATTAAAATGGGAAGCTAAAAGAGTAAAAGTAACTGGAGATTATTTAAGACATTTATATTTTGCAGATGATGTAGTTGTTTTTGTAAATAATGCTTCAGAGCTTCAGGAAACGTTGCAAGAGTTATCAGATGAAAGTAATAAAGCAGAACCAAAGGTAAATGTTAAAAAGATTAAAGTAATGTTCAATGAATTTTCTCAAAAGATGAAAATAAAGATCGATTATGGAGAGTTACAAGATTTAGCTTCAAATACCTTGATCAGATTATTATATAGATAGAAACAATGGATAAAATTAACCATGGAATTAAATTTGGTTGGAGTGCTTTTGGCAGAAATAACTTAATACTAAAAGGAAATATGCCTATGTGTTTGAAAATGAAGATTTCTAATAAATGTTTTTACCAGTTTTTATTTATAGATCTGAGATTTGGACACTTAATAGAAGAGCAATAGGAGACTCTAGTACTCAAAAAGTGAGAAAAAATTAATGTTAGGGGTAACAAGAAGAGATCGAAAATGCAATAAATGGGTAAGAGAACCATACAGGTGTTACTGTCATCATTGAAGGAATTAAAAGATTGCAGTTGAGTTAGGATGGACATATTGCTAGAAGAAATGATAATAAATGGACAATTTAAATCTTAAACTGTAGTCCAAGAGATTGTACAAGACCCAGAAACGGATCACATGTGATATGGATGAAATAAGAAAGTGTATAAGGGGAAGATGTGGAGAGAAGAGAGGCTAGAGATCGGAAGAAATGAATTGAACTTGGAGAGACCTTCATCCTATAGTGGAATGATAATGGTTGACGATGATGATTGTGAAATTAATATTCAAACTAAATGTACAGAATCCATAGATGAGAGAATGCATACCTTTTTAATTAGGTAAGCACTTTATTAATTCAGTTAAAATTGATATTTATCAATATCTTGAGCTATGATTAGTTTATTCCACATTTTTCCAAAGAAATATATATGACAATTCAAAGATATTGGATAAAGCAAAAACTGTACTATGATTTAACCGCAATACTCTAGATTTTGAACTTAATAACAAAATGAGTAATTATGAAAAGCGATTTACAATAAGTTTATTTCATAAAATAATGATCTCTGGAACAGAAAATTCTTGAACTGAAACGAAATCAGTAACTTTGTGGCACATGAGTGTCATTCCTTGAATTTATTTATCAACTTTCTATTCAAGTATTATTATCATTACTATTCATTTTAAATAATTTATAGATATGAATCTATTAATACCTTTCTATGTTATTTTATAAGTTTGCATATATGCAAATACTTAATTTGCCATTTTATGATTTGATGTCTACTGCATGCATCACTCTTCTGAAATAAATCTTTCAGGAAAAAATATAAATAAAGCGAAGTATTTTAAATGCCAGGACAATTACAAATACATGCACAGAATATATTATTTTATGTACTATTAAATGGTAATAATCATTTTTATTATTATTTATAGCTTCTAGAGAAATAAATATGATCAAAGCTGCATTTGATGATTATGCCAAGAAGACTTGCATTAAATTTGTACAAAAAAGCAATCAGAGAGATTATATATTTATAACACCTGGGCAAGGGTAAATAAATTCATTAATAATTTTAATTACATAAATATTTATTTATCTTCTGAATTATATATATATATATATATATATATGAAAAACAAAAAAAAACAAAAACAAGTTAATCACGTAATATATATATAATTAAGATTTTGAATTTCAGTATGTGTGGTTGCATCAATGTTGTAGCTGAAAGTAATCGTAGATACTGGTAAATGTGAAGATGATATTCAGATACTACATAAAATATCCCTAATTAATATTAGCAAGTTTTTAAATTTTAATTTGTAATATAAGATCGTCTTTTGCTGACGTTGATGAAATGTTGCCACATTTGTAACTTAAAAATCATACCCCTCCACTCACACACGCACGCGCGCACACACACACACATATATATATATGTGTGTGTATGTGTAAGTTTATTTATGATTATTTTATGGAAGATTTTATGTATATGATCTAAAACTATCTTGATTTAGACTTATAAAATTTCTGAAAGAAATATTGGTCAGATTTATTTTCCTCCTATGGTATTTGAGCCTCTAACAACTTTTCATTCAAATTGGAATTCAAATAAAATAGTTTTACAGAATATAATTAAAATGTGTTAATATTTCTATGCGATCACAATGCAACATCTTTAGAGCTTATATTTTTCTTAAGTTATAAAAATATGTTAATTAATTAAATTTTTTATTCTTATTTTTACTCATATTTTTTAGCTGGCCTTCACAAACTTCTAGTCTTTTTTAATCTTCTCTGTTTTATTG
The DNA here is from genome assembly GCA_028023455.1 of Epiperipatus broadwayi. Lineage (NCBI taxonomy): Eukaryota > Metazoa > Onychophora > Udeonychophora > Euonychophora > Peripatidae > Epiperipatus > Epiperipatus broadwayi. Next base: position 27,101,850 of record JAQFVV010006197.1, read on the forward strand.
ATCAATTGATATTATGTTATTTAAGTGAATATCTGAGTAAAGAGGTGATCAACTAAATTTCGTCTTAACTACAAAAATATCTTCTTTTCTTATTTTAACTCAGTGTATTTTAAATATAAGAGAGACGATGAAAGAGGAGAGAATGGAATTTTAAAAATGATATCGCATTTTATGTATTTTTTTATCTTAGATGTGAAAATATTTTATTTATATTTTTAATTTCTAAAGGAATGTTTTAACACGCTCGTGAAAAGTATTTTATCTATTTTTTTGTATTTTTCTTTTAAATGTATTTATTTAAATTAAAAAAGAAAAAAAATCACAAAGTTATGAACAGAAATAACGTAATAAAAAAAAAAACTGTTTTCTTTAAATTTGAAGCTATATATACATATATACTAATTAAATACATATATATTGTCTATACTAAACTTAATGTCATTACAAGAAACTTGAACTCAGACTTTCAAGTTTTCTATAGATATTTATTCCATCTTATTCTACTAATCCACATGACCACATACATGAGAAAAAGATAAATGATGTCCAATATAAGTATTTTATGTTGAACTAGCACTCACTAGTTTATCTAGATCACCATCTTATATATATATATTAAAACGAAGATTTGCACGGGTTAAATATATAAAATACATATTTTGCGGGTTCATCCGTGTTAAAAACTTTTAATATTAATATACTGACGTTTCGACTTGGTCACACAAGCCATCCACAGAATTATAAAAGGTAGAAAGACGGTTATAGAGCGCTACAATCACTGATTTGAATAAAATGTTAAAATTCCACCAATAACAAAAAATGTTAAATTTAGGAATGTTTTTTAAAAAAAATCTTCCCAAATAGGAGGAAGTTTGCATGTATCATCTCGCTTATTGATACAATCTGGCCTTTTAAGTATCTCAATGGCTTCTCTAATTTTGCATTGGTAGAGATTATCACATCTGGATATCATCCTGGTAATAGAAAAATCAATTTTATGACCTGAATCTATAGTATGGAGTGAGAGTGCTGATGATGATGAGTGTTGTTTGCCTGCATTAGCATGCACATCTCTCCTAACACTGATGCAACGATTACTCATACCTATGTAAGAAGCTTTAAATTTTTACATGAGATTTGATAGACACCATGAGATTCAAGAAGGATTGAATCCTTAGGCTTGGTTATTATATTGCTGATCTTTTGATGAGCAGAAAATGCTGTATCTATATTATAGCGTTTTAATATACGTCCGATACTGTCTGTAGTTCCTTTTACATATGGAACACAAATCCTAATAGCTGATTTATCATCTTTTTGTTTCCTATTTTGTCTATTTTGGGCTTGAAATAAGGCTTTTTTTATAAATTTGAAATTATAACTATTTGCTAATAAAACGCTATTAATATGATTTATATCTTCTTTCAGATGTGTCTCATCTGAAAGGTTAATTGCTCTATTTAAAAGAGTTTTGGCTACAGAAACTATCTGAGTTAGGTGATGATGAGAATGGAAATGCAAATATCTGTCTGTATGTGTATCCTTTCTGTAAATAGAAAAAGATAAACTATTTGGTGTTCTGGTGACTAGAACATCAAGAAAAGGGAGTTTTCCATCAGACTCTGTCTCCATTGTAAATTTAATATGAGGATGCATATTATTTAAATGTAAGAAAAAATCATCTAATTTATTTTTTCATGTTGCCATATGACAAAAGTGTCATCTATGTATCTGAGCCAAATGAGAGGTTTTAAAGATGATGATTCTAAAACACGAGTTTCTATATATTCCATGAATAAATCAGCTATTACTCCTGAGATAGGTGAGCCCATAGGAGTACCAAAAACTTGTCTATAAAGCTGTCCATTGTATACGTATTTGGAAAAAACAACAAAAGCTATTATTAATAAATGACCTATTGAAACAGAGATAAAAAAATAAAATAATCCCTCATGAAAAATCTTGTGTCTGTCCAAAATTTTATGGACTTCCAAAAATTCACAAACCAGATACCCCACTTTGTCCAATAGTAAGTGCAAAAGGTTCTCCAACTCATATTTTAGCCAGATACTTATCGGATTTCATTAAACCTACAATCCCATCTATTAAATCATATATTAAAAACTCTCTTCATTTTATTTCTGTTTTAAAAAGTTTAAAAATTAATGCTAATGACATTCTGGTCAGTTTTGATGTCGTGTCTTTGTTTACAAACATTCCAATTGATGAAGCTTTAAATATAATCTCACAACGTTGCAATTTACCAGACCATATTAATGCTTTAATTAAACATTGTCTCTTAAATACATATTTTGTATACAATGGACAGCATTACAGACAAGTTTTTGGTACTCCTATGGGCTCACCTATCTCAGGAGTAATAGCGGATTTATTCATGGAATATATAGAAACTCGTGCTTTAGACTCATCATCTTTAAAACCTCTCATTTGGTTCAGATACATAGATGACACTTTTGTCATATGGCAACATGGAAAAAATAAATTAGATGATTTTTTCTTACATTTAAATAATATGCATCCTCATATTAAATTTACAATGGAGACAGAGTCAGATGGAAAACTCCCTTTTCTTGATGTTCTAGTCGCCAGAAAATCAAATAGTTTATCTTTTTCTATTTACAGAAAGAATACACACACAGAAAGATATTTGCATTTCCATTCTCATCATCACCCAACTCAGATAGTTTCTGTAGCCAAAACTCTTTTAAATAGAGCAATTACCCTTTCAGATGAGACACATCTGAAAGAAGAAATAAATCATATTAATAGTGTTTTATTAGCAAATGGTTATAATTTCAAATTTATAAAAAAAAAGCCTTATTTCAAGCCCAAAATAGACAAAATAGGAAACAAAAAGATGATAAATCAGCTATTAGGATTTGTGTTCCATATGTAAAAGGAACTACAGACAGTATCGGACATATATTAAAATGCTATAATATAGATACAACATTTTCTGCTCATCAAAAGATCAGCAATATAATAACCAAGCCTAAGGATTCAATCCCTCTTGAATCTCATGGTGTCTATCAAATCTCATGTAAAAATTGTAAAGCTTCTTACATAGGTATGAGTAATCGTCACATCAGTGTTAGGAGAGATGAGCATGCTAATGCAGTTAAACAACACTCATCATCATCAGCACTCTCACTCCATACTATAGATTCTGGTCATAAAATTGATTTTTCTAGTACCAGGATCATATCCAGATGTGATAATCTCTACCAATGCAAAATTAGAGAAGCCATTGAGATATTTAAAAGGCCATATTGTATCAATAAGCAAGATGATACATGCAAACTTCCTCCTATTTGGAAAGATTTTTTTTTAAAAAACATTCCTAAATTTAACATTTTTGCCATTGGTGGAATTTTAACATTTTATTCAAATCAGTGATTGTAGCGCCTCTACAACCGTCTCTCTACCTTTTATAACTCTGTGGATGGCTTGTGTGACCAAGTTGAAACGTCAGTATATTAATATTAAAAGTTTTAACATGGATGAACCCGCAAAATATGTATTATATATATATAATCATTGCTCAGTTTATATTAAGATAGTAAATCTTCAAACTTTAGTGGGAAGCTTCAATCTTCACCACCCTCCAGCTCTTCAGTCATCCATGTCATTGAATATTCAAGGATGAAATGATCACAGCGGCTTTGAATATTCCATCATCAGATTTATAAGAATATGGATGACTGAAGAGTTGTAAGATTTAAAAGATTGAAGCTTATCCATTAAAGTTCTAAACAAGCTTAATTTTTTTTATGATAAATGCTACAAGAGAAAATACATGAAGCTGTTATCTATGATGGTCCCCATCCCCAGACTGGTTTCGAGCTATGGCTCTCATCAGTGAGGAGCTAGGACATAATATTCAAAATATTAACTCCAGCCAAGCATTTATCTAATTTTTAAATATTAAGAAAAAGATCCAAATCTTGAGACACCTACATATTTTCAAACTCAGCTCTTTAACCAAAAAAACTATATGAGCCTGAACTAAATTCAGAGATCCCATATATTAGTAGGCTTAGCAATTTAATATAGCCAAAGCTCTAATAGTAAAATTATAGTAGTAAAAATCAGTCATATATCACATGACCTATATAGCTCGTATTACCAATATGTAATATATAAAGAGCCTGCTACTAGCTCTAAACAAGCTTAAAATTTTTTTAATGATAAATGCTACAAGAGAAAATACATGAAGCTTTTATTTATGATGGTCCCCATCCCCAGACCTATTTTGAGCTATGGCTCTCATCAGTGAGGAGCTAGAACATAAGATTCAAAATATTAACTCAAGCCAAGCATTTATCTCATTTTTAAATATTAAGAAAAAGATCCAAATCTTGAAACACCTACATGTCTTCAAACTCAGCTCTTTAACCAAAAAAACTATATGAGCCTGAAGTAAATTCAGAGATCCCATATATTACTAGGCTTAGCAATTTAATATAGCCAAAGCTCTAATATTAAAATTATAATAGTAAAAATCAGTCATATATCACATGATCTATATAGCTTGTATTACCAATATGTAATATATAAAGAGCCTGCTACTAGCTCTAAACAAGCTTATTTTTTATGATAAATGGTACAAGAGAAAATACATGAAGCTTTGTAGCATTTATCACAAAAAAAAAATTAAGCTTGTTTAGAGCTAGTAGCAGGCTCTTTATATATTACATATTGGTAATACAAGCTATATAGGTCATGTGATATATGACTTATTTTTACTATTATAATTTTGCTATTAGGGCTTTGGCTATATGAAATTGCTAAGCCTACTAATATAAGGGATCTCTGAATTTAGTTCAGGCTCATATAGTTTTTTTGGTTAAAGAGCTGAGTTTGAAGACATGTAGGTGTCTCAAGATTTGGATCTTTTTCTTAATATTTAAAAATTAGATAATATTTTTAATCTTATGTCCTAGATCCTTACTGATGAGAGCCATAGCTCGAAACCGTTCTGGGGATGGGGACCATCATAGATAAAAGCTTCATGTATTTTCTCTTGTAGAAATTATCATAAAAAATAATCTTGTTTAGAGCTAGTAGCAAGCTCTTTATATATTACATATTGGTAATACAAGCTATATAGGTCATGTGATATATGACTGATTTTTACCATTAAAGTTTGAAGATTTGTTATTTTAATATAAACTGAGCATTTATTATATTTACGTGTGAGAGATGGTTATCTGGACCAACTGATAAGTGCTCTTCAGCATACAATATGTATATTGGAGATCATTTATCGTTTTCGCATGTTTGTCGTTATAGGTATCCGTTGTATAAGATGGAGTGAGTGGATCACTGTAGGGAGCTTGATAGTCTAAATTCAAGTTCCTTCTAATTACATTAAGTTTAGAATAAACAATATACAGTACATGTATTTAAATATTATATATTCAGCCTGTATTTTTCTAATCTTTCTTCTGTGTAATTAAATGGACATTAAAGACCTACATCTGAGGGATCAGAATGACTTAAAACGTCAACATGGTTATGACAATAATATTGGTATTAACAAGGACATTTGAGCATTTTATCCTTGGATTTTCAATGATATGGATGGCTGAAAAGTTGGAAGATGAAAAAGATTGACGCCTTATCCATTAAAGTTTGAAGATTTGTTATCTTAATATAAAACTTATTGTATTTATGTGTGAGAGATCGTTATCTGAACGAACAGATAAGTGCTGATTCAGCACAAAATATGTATATTGGAGATCATTTATCTTTTTCACATGTATGTGATTATAGGTATTAGTTTTAAAAGATGGAGTGGATAGTTATAGGGAGCTTGAAAGCCTGAGTTAAAGGCCCTATATGTATATATTACTCCTCACAAATCATCATCTGGCCTGAATATTTGGGCCAGCCAGACCCCTACTAATACATACCCCTACTGTAACCTTATGCTTAGGTAGATAGAGACAAAAATGGAGAGGGAGTGACAGAGACAGATATGTATATGTGTAATAATTTATTTACCAGATTGCCATATTGTAACTATAACCAGAAGCTGCTGTGCCAATTCGAGATCCATCATCACTCGACGAATTGTAAGTCCGTGAAGGAAGCAAGTTATCAAAATTTTTCATATATATATATATAATTTAAGTTATAAATAGTGTGTTTAGTTCTCATTTTGAATTCAGTAATTATTAGATAAAGGAACTAAATGATAAATTATTAAAAGCTGAAAACAACTCTCAATCACAGGCTCACAAATAAGTCATACGAATTTAACACAGCTGGATGATCCCTTGTGGCAGCTACAACGATATCAGTTTATTTCTTATGTTTATATTGGTGTGAAAGGTTTACTAATCCAAATAGAGAACCTCGAGAATCAGACTCACAAGAAAATATTAAAAGTCTTACAATACAAATAAAAGAAGAAGAGAAGTCTCCACTCACCCCCCCCCCCGACACATTAGTTATCTCCTTATTCTCCGTATAGACCATCATCCACAGTTAAATTTAATTTCTTTTAAATGTTTGTTTTTCCCTCGTCACATCTCTACCATCAAACATGGTTTTCCACAATGCTATCTCTCTCACACACACAGTAACGGAATGGATGATATTCTTAACTCAATAATGTTTCTGTATACTCGCAATGATAACCTCGTCATTTAAAATTTTATGATTGTAAAACCTTTCGTTCTCATGGACCTGATTTATAGTGTGGAGATACAACTAATCACTTCCAAATTTATTGCAGACCACTGACCACTATCCCAGCGAATTTAAGTCGAATAGACATACACTCATTTTAGAAACTAATGGATACTCTCAACTAAGGATAATAATCCTAATCATAATAATAAACATTAGAAACTACTAAACGGTAACTTAAGCGAAATACTTATAATAAATTTTGACTAGAATCTTAGCGACTGGGAAGGCGTCCACATCTCAGAAGTGGAAAAGGGATTTCATGTCCACTTGTGACATTAGTTATAGTGCAATAAACTTAACAAATTAAATATTAAATTTAATATTAAATTATTTTATTAGATGTTTGCCGTATGATCATTATAATTTAAGATATAAATAAATGTTTCAGCAGATTAATTATCAAATATCAATAAATGAATAATAATAAAAAATATTAATTTAGTAGTTATCTTTAATAAGGATATTTCATGATACATCTGTACTGGAAAATATGGAATATTTTCTATAACTTTTCTACATCAGATTTCTGGAATCAATGGATACCCATGCATTAAGACACAACACCAAAGTTTAAATTCAAAACAAAATATTTATTAACCTATTAACGATAAATACTATAATATAAAACACAAATATCATAGCGATCCAAATAGAAAAAGAAAATAACGAAATAATAATTACAAAATATATTTATAATGGATCTATACTGGCTACGGATTACAAGTTCTTTCAGGGTTTACCTCAACTTGGACAGAACCCTCGTTCCGACGTTGGTACTCATATACTAGTACTAGGGGACAAATAACTCATATTATAGACTATTCAATAAACTGTTTTGACTCGTGGCATATTATTTGAAAACATCAATTATTTTTCTATCTGAAGCAGCGCATCATCAGTACTAAGATTGCGATAAATATAATTATTATTAGAACAATTAGCTTTTAGCTCTTATCAAATTAAATCAATATTCTCTCCACTAACGAATTCACATATATTAAAATTCATTTTAATTTTGATATTTAAACTTATAACCAATTTTTTAAGCTCTTACTCTCCATAAAGTTAATGCTTAACTTCTATTTTATAATTGTAAAATAATTTAAGAAGTTACATTCTCGCAAACACACTTGTATTGCTTACTATGGCCCCAACATGAGTTTCTCTGCAGTTGTCTTACCAGTCCAGCGGTGACTTGCTTCAGCGTGGGCTGGATTTGATGCGCATTACTTGTCTGGGTTCGAATTATTAACATTGAATTTGAAATAATTATCGGTTGGAAACCAACTGCGAGTTAAGCTCAGCTACGCTATACATCAATTTCCGAAATATGTTTTTACATATATTTCCCTAAAGCAAATAACTAGTCTTAACTAATACATAACGACCTGACAAAACAATAAACAATATTTAATTCAATCCATGGTAATAATAATAATATTTTCGCAAGAGAAAATAAATCAATAAACAACATCTTGGTAATAGCATAAACCTATGTGTGCCTTCTACCTGAGGCTGTAAGATATGCGAGGAACTTGTTTCTGCACATATAAAAGAGAGTATTCTAAATCATCACATACTACAACCATACAAAATATTTATCTCTTAGGAAGCAACTAATAATAATGCAGTTGGGAATATACCCTCGATCTCTGAATACTTTTCAATTTAAATGCATCTAATCTCGAGAGAGCTGTGCTCCATCTCAGCCTTCGAGGTGGCAAGAACTGAACTCACATCGAACAAACAAAGGTCATGTACACTCTCACTTAACCTAAGGGTATCATATTATTGATGTGTGAACCGATAATTTTTAAACTAGTCTAATATGACTTTACTAACAAAATTTTTATTTAAACATTAACTCTAACAGACTAAGAAATTGACATAATTTACTTTAACACACATCTTAACTAACTCATTTTCTAGGGCACAGCAATTGAATACTTAAAAATATATGTAAATTAAATAAACATGAAAATATTCATTTTAAAACTATTGGCATAGTAATATTTGAAAAACCTCTTCCATACTACACATTCTCACCAGCATTTCATAATAAAATAAAATATAGGCTCAAGCAATTAAGTAATGAATAAGACATATTTTCTATCCTAACTTAAGTTTAATATCCGGTCAATATATTTCAACATATAGTGTAGCAATAAATATATAATAAAAATATTTTTTTACATAACATCCTTTCAGCACACTGCATTATCTGCGACTGTTCGCCATTTGACAGCTTGAAGTTTGTTCACGTTTTAATACACACTTATTATCCTAAATGAAATAGATACATGACCATGATGGCATAGCGATTTCAAATTTATTCTAACTTACAACTTTTATTTGTACCAAATGTGAATTTTGAGCTGCACATTTTTAGAAAGTAGCTACATTAATTATCAGGATCCTTGCTCGTTTATTAATCCATTATGGAAATTTATACATTTGCAATATCACTTACTTCATAGTTATTTATTGGTAGAGTTTAGTTTCTCATGCTATATGGATTAAGTCATTCCCTGGGTTTTTCTTTTCCTTGTTAAAATTTTAGCATTCAAGTCAGATATACAGCTTAAAATTGATGCTCACTACTGTATATTTATAAAATCATTCATCATTTGTTTATTACATACTTCATTCTTTTCTTATTTTGATCTTAGTTATTATGACAGATATTTTAAACTTAAGATGTGATATGTTGGAGTATTTCCATCATTTATGAGAGAATGTTGAATATAAAAAAAAAATTAAACTTTATTTAAACTTTCCAAATACAAACAACTTGTTAGAAATAACACACAAATAGACAATACAGGTTAGTAATTACAGGTTGTTATTACTAACAAGTTGTTTGTATTTGGAAAGTTTAAATAAAGTTTAAAATTTTCTTTACATTCAACATTCACTTATAAATGATGGAAATAGTCCAACATATCACATCTTATAATATACCATCATTACAAACCTTGAGATAAATATTTTAAACTTGTCTGTTAAAAATTTTCTTCCACGAAAACACAAAACTTTTTACTGATGATAACAATTAAAATAAAATATAAAATACTGCTCATATTTTATTATGTCTTTTCAATAAATATAATACCGATGCACAATTACAGCAATTGTTCTCCTTTTAGTCTTTTCCTATGTTTTCTTAAAGACATCCATCTAAATATCATTCGTAAAACACTTATGACAGAATAAATATCTATAAGAGTTTGTATCTGAAAAATAGTTAGAATTATATATATGAAATGGTTTCATAAAGTGGAGAAGTGAAAAATTAGTTAATACTGTAAAGCTCTGATGATGACTGCAGGACAGTCGAAACTGTTAGTGTAATACAAATAATAAAAATAAAAGTATTGATAAAGTGTCAAAGAAGTTGTCAATGGTATGATATGTTATAATAGAAATCAATACATAGGAGAAGAAGAAGTAGAAAAATATCCAGACTACATGCATTGCATTAGGCATGATTTACTAAATTCTGTTATGCTGTCAATCTCGGCTATAAATTGACTTCTGAAGAAGATCCAGTGTGTCTAGTTTAGTAACTTAGGGAAACATTTTATAATTACACAATACTTTTAAATGATTCATAGGTCAGATGATGGCAATTATCAGTGAATATATAACTTTATCAAGTAAAAAAAAAAAAGAAACAGAAAATTTAACTATGGTGTGATTATTAGATGAACAATTTAGAGAAACTCCCCACCCTCAATATATCTTCCCTTTTATAAACTCCCTGATTGTCCATCCTCCTCCGACCTACCTACTTATCTTTGACCCTTGATATTAAGTACTAATTGGCTCATCAAACATAATTTTGACAATAATTGTTCACAATACGGCCTGGCCTACCCCTCGTGGTGTGCATGAGATTTCCTACTTTAAGTAAAAAAGATTTTAAAAAATGTCGGAAGAAATTGAGAGAAAAAATTTTCAATAAAAACAATTGATTAAAATTTTTATTTAAAATTTTTGAATGGATATTATTATTAATTTACATAAAAATGATATGAAATAAATGTTCTTTCAGTTCCCTGTCTAACGATATATTGCACAATATATAAAATTTTGGAATTGTTCTTATAATTAAAATTCTATATATTGCCCCTCACATTTATTAATAATTTTCACTACTTACTTGTAGCGAATTTCAAATAGCATTAAATCTATTTCATAGTATTTTCGAAATATTAAAGCTACCCCTCTCAATTAAATATGACACAAGTACTATTACAAGCAAGGTTAAATTTCCTGACCTCGTATTAAACTTTCACTGTTCAAATAATATTATTTGTCCAATTTAACACTTAAACTTTTATAAATGAACATATTCATAATTTTGCTGTGTGGGGAAGCTTTGTCCCACTTCCAAGCACTTAATACAGTTATAAATTAGACATTTCAATAAACTACAGACAATTTTGTTTATATGTTGCACAACTGTTATATGAATTTTTAATTTCTTAAAAAAATATATATATTCCGATTTTTATTTGATCTGAATTCTCCTATGAGAAAAGCAAAATTCTCTTAAAACTGTTCAAAAACCAGCATTGCCCTCAACTCATCGATCTTTGGTTTCTTAGGTTCAAACCAAAGGACAGAATATATAATGAAATAAAATTTATTCTCAATCAAATCTGTATCTTTAAGACAAATGCCATGAATCAATATATTCAAGGAAAAAAAACATTATTGAAAATATTAATGATAAATATCAAATAATTATTATTTTAATTAAATCAGCATATTATTGAATATCATCTGTAATATAAACTGCTTTAGATAAGAATAATTGTTGTTTCAATCAAATTCTTAATTAATGAAGTCTAGTCAAATCAGAAATTTTAAAGATAATCAGGAAATATAATTGTGGTTTTTGCATACTTTTTTCGAATGTTTGTTTGAGGCCATAATTTGATTATCTTATGAAAAATATATTAGAAAATGCTAAATAATCCCAAGTAACCACTAACATAATATATAATTAGATAAAATGGTTCTATATATATATATATATATATATATATATATATATATATATATAATGATGTCACCTATTCAAAGTACTGATAGTATTTAGGCCAATCTATGCTTAAAAAAATAGATGGTACCTGAAACTATGTATATTAATAAGTTATGAAATTAATTTACAGAGAGGAAATAAATAAACATATAAATAATAAATAGTCGGAATCAGATTAATCGACCTGCTGTAAAATAAAATATTTAATTAAAACATATGGTGTCCAGTAATTATTATCTGAAGAAAAAAATAATAAATAATCAAATAATAAAGAAAATTTAATTAGTACTAGATAATTAATGATCTAAGATATAGCCATATCATTGAAATATTTTTGTTTATTGACATATATTATTAGTTTATATACAACTCACAGTAAGTTAAAGTTACTCCCATCTGATGAAAATTGCTTATTCAGGTTTACAATGATGCCTCTAAAAATATTGTCAGAATATGTCATTTTGGTTATTGGAAATGGTAAATCTGAGGAAGTATGGAATACTATATTTTGTTCATTTGTTGTGAGGTAGTTTTAAATATAAATTCAGAAATGTATTTATAAAATATTTAATTATATACAGTGTATATATGTATGAATGTTTGTGCACTTTTTATTAACTTATTTATGATAAAATATATTGGTAGATGCTGGTCTATGGTTGGAAGACAAGGTGGAAAACAAACAGTATCTCTTCAAAAAAATGGTTGCATGATTCATGCTACTATAGTCCATGAATTAATGCATGCTATTGGATTTTGGCATGAACAGAGCCGTCCAGATAGAGATAACTTTGTTACTATCCAATGGAATAATGTACTGCAGGGTATGCATTTTAAAATTGAAATATTATTTATTATTTTAGTATAAATAGTGTATTTTTCTGTAATTAGAACTTAGACGGCAGGCAAGAGGGATTCTAATTATTTTGGTATAGCAATAAGATGCTACCGCTATACCTTATGTAGATATAGAGAGTGAAGATGATTGTACTTAAAAATGATATTAAAGATTCATTCAATAACAAACCAAAAGCAAAAAAAAAATCAAACCTAAAAGAAGTGGAGTGATAATAAATGGAAAAATCAATAAAAATCAACATGCATTTAAGTTTACGAATTTAATCCTCACCTCCCAATGTAAGCTAATTTACATGTATCATCATGTTGTTGATACAATCTGATTGTTTAAGAATCTCAATGACTTTCATTTTTCTTTGTTGGGGAAAGACATATCTGAATAGGATTCTAGTATTTGAAAAATCTGTCATGTGATCACTATCCATGACATTAAATGAAAATGCCGATGACAATGAATGATAATTTAGTACAGTAGCATATTTATGACCTCTAGCATTAATGTGACAATTATTCATGACCATGTAAAATGCACTATAAACTGTATATGGGATTTTAACAACTCTATGGGTCCGAAATGGAACTTCACTTTTAAGCCTGGACAAAATGTTAACAATATTGTGATTAAAGATTTATACTGTTTTTATATCACAGTGTTTTGCAATATATTCAATACTGTTTGTAACTTTTTTTTATGTAAGGAATAAACTTTCATTATTTTTCTATCACGATTATTTTGAGATTAAATTAAGACTTTATTTATGACTCCAATATTATAAGCATTAGTTATAATTATAAATTTATTAAACGCACATTGATTACGTGAGTAATATTTACTGAGGCTCTAACCTCGAGCATATGCGTGAAAAATGCGATAGTAGGGACCTCTATAGGTGTAGAGGTTCCTACTATTGCATTTTACACGCATATGCTCGAAGCATTAGTTAATAAAATATTGTTTACATAATTTACTTCTTTCTCTAGTTATGATTTATTTAAAAGATTAACTGCTCTACTAAAAATAGTTTTGCTACAAATAGTTGTAATCTGGATGATATATATATATATATATTGTAATTTTATAAATATATGATCAAATAAACTAGCTTGGGGGAAAATGACATTATAATCACTAGTATATCTGTTAACAAGTTTTAATAAGTTTTACTTCTGTGTATATGTTTAATCTGGGCACCACTAAGCTGTGTAAACCTAGATAAAGTGATACTATATACCCATTTATAGGTGTATCTGGTTTGAACCTAATTGATACATTATTTGTAACACATGCATTTGTATTAAGGGAAAAAAAATCCTTAGACTTTAGGTGTGCAATAATTTTCAGATGAATTATAAGATTTTAATATCATAAGTTCACACTTAATATTCTCATAAGTGTTATTAGCTCCATTTAAGTACTATAGATTTATCAGATGCTTCGATGGTAGTCATTTCTCTTGTTGATGGCCCACAAACAAACATAGTGAGAATCATTATTTATATATGGCCATTAAACACATTTATTTAGTCTATTCATTAATAATAATAATAATATAATAATAATGATGTTTCCAGTCACAACTTTACAATTAAGTAACAACAAATCCTATCTATTGCCAATTTATAATTACTTAAAATATATTTTAACAATTGAAACCCATCAATAGAACAATATTTATTATTACTGAAACTCTAATAATTCTTTCTCATTTTGTTATTTAGAAACACCTAATTACAATCAGTAGCACACTTGTTTAAATTAACGATCATTTCCCCAAGCTTATTTTTTTTGTAATATTTAAATTTTTTCGAATCAAATTTTATATTTGATAAAGTAATGTAAAATCTTATTTATGAATGAAAAAAAATATGATAGATATAATTATTTTCTTTAAAATCAATTATGAACCATAGAATATTTTGTTTTCATTTCTGACTTTGTCATTTAGAAACGCCTACAGCATAATTTCCAGATTTGACAGGCATCCAATCAGAGAAAAGAGAGTGGCATACAAACCAATAGACAGCAAAGAAAATTGATTTTTTTTTTCAAAATATAACACCATGTGCGGATGTTTTTAGAACTAAAATTTTAAATTTCGAATTTCCTATAAAATAAGCCTAAAATGAAGAAATTTTGACCAAGTGATAGTGCATGCTATGTCCAAAAATTGTAATAATGTTGTGGGCTATTAAAATAGCAATGTGCGCTAAATGTAAATATCAGAGAAGGAATTAAAGAGAATAATGCCTTATAATTCAAAGGAAATGCTATAAAAATCTTAGCATAACAAACAACTACTGTCATTGATAAAAGACACTGCTTAATCATATTACGATAGACTCCCCCTCATACCCCTGCTTAGATGATACTTTAGTATTTATATTCACAAAGCACACATAGTATATTCATACATTTATGTTTTTGTGTTCTAGGCATTTTCACATGTACAGAAATATACACTCTGTCCTCTTTATAATTACAGCAAATATCCAGCAATGGTACTCAACTAATAATTAACACTGAAAATTCAAGCAGAATCAATATTTTAGAAAGCCTCAACAGTTTTTGCCTGAATTTTACTTAGAAACAAAAAAACAAAGGTTTTTTTTTTTTTTTATCTCAATGCATTTTAAATAATTTTTGAAAATATTTAACATATATCACCCCTCTCTCTATATAATTCTTATACATTCGAAAGAGTATATTATAATATGATTCTCAGTAATTCATGAATTGCAGCATTTATGATATGACTTGGAATGAAAATGTAGCAGATACAATTTTAGACATTGATAACACTTTTAAAAGTTAAAAACATAACAATTGCTAAAGCTAATAAAACAATTGAAGTTTAATATTAAAGTTAAGTATAAGGCATGAACTCATTTCTTGTGGGCGTGTAATTCCACCCTGTTCAATTCAGATCAATTTATAATTTTTTTCTCTCATTAATAATAGACTCCTGTTTATTGACGTCACAGAATGACAATTTAGATTAGTTGTGAATCCACTATATAAAAAACAAATTATAAGACAGTTTTTGATCTGAAAAAAAATTATATGATTCAATTCGTCTAGATTTGAACCCCATATTGTGAAAATAATACATTAATATGACACCATGATATGGGACATAATTATAGCCTGTGTCAACCTTAAATATTCTGAGTTATAACTAAAAGTAAACAGTAGAGGCTTAAATCTATTATTTTAAATGAAACTATATGTTTTAAAGGAGTGTATATAAATTAAAATAAATAAAACATATTAAAATTTTTTGGAATAATTTTTTTAATAATAATGAATATAAATAATTTATTTAGACTCGGATATGAAAAGGAAACTATAATGTTTTAAGTAAATTCAAGACACGTTAGTGATTTTATAGCATTGATTATTAAAGCAAACAAACAAATAAATAAACTCTGCTAAATGACTATATACTGAATGAGAATATATTTAGACTTAGAAAAATTATGAAAGAGAAGTTATCAGAATTTTTAGCAAGCTAAGAGGAAAATTGATTGAGGAAAATGTTTATTGATGGTTACAAAAAAAAATTAGATATGAGTATTTGAATAATAGAACAATCCAACAGAAAGATTCAGATACAATTGTGGACCCATTCAGCACTAATGAAAATAAAAATTAACTGAGTATAAATTAAACATTTTGAGCCCTATCTATGTTGGAGTACTGCTTGTCTGTCGGAGAAACTCACCTTATAATAAATAAATAACTAAAAGTATTGTTTTTAAAAATTAATACTCTGTATTTTATTGATTGGGGAGGATGTAAATGATTTTAAGTATGTGAGTTTTGTGCTTGATAATTCTATTCAATTTTATTTATGAAAGATTATTTTGTAGTAAGCTTTTTTTTTTGTTTTCAAACATTGAAATAATATTATAAACAACCAACCAAACAAAAAAAAATGTTATTATAAAATTGAATATTATCTTTTATTGCAGGTCAGTCACATAATTTTAACAAAATGAATTCTCAGAATTTAGGCTCGCCTTATGACTACGGTTCTGTTATGCACTACAAGGGAAATGCTTTTGCTAAAAGCGGCAACTTAAAAACCATTATACCTAAAAAGTCTGGAGTCAGCCTAGGAAATGACAGAGGCTTCAGTACTCAAGATATTTGGCAAATTAATAAAATGTATGGCTGTAAAATGTAAGTATTCATTCCATTTATTAACAAAAAATGTTTCATATAAGCACCCTTCCCATACGCATTTCTGTAAGTAAACAAACATTTATACACACATAAATATTGCATTCGCTCAGGCGGATAATCTCACACACATCTAAATAGTTTAATATTATTCAACGTTTAAATATAGGTTTTATTACCAATAGTCGCTTAAATAATCTTTAAAATAGATTATTTTATTATTCAGAGTTTAATATTTTTATCAATCATTTACTTACTTTAAACTTTCTTTTGGTTAATTACATTTTTTTTTAAAAAGGCAAAATTTTGATGGATGCAATTCTTTTGCGGGAATGCTATAGAAACTGTTTTTTTAAGAAAATGTTGATAGACTGTTTCTATACTGCAAAAAAAAAAATATTTTAATGATTTTTAAATATAAATAGATACTTACACTACTGTATCGAGTTTATTTTTATTACGTTTACTATTATTTTTAATCTAGTATAAATGACTATAATTTTGTTTGGAGTGTACTTTAATATGCATGAACAATTATGAAATTGAATGGAAAAACGATTGAAGTCTTTTTTTTGAGTGTGGATTTGGAAGCAAATTAAAAAATTAGTTGCAAATTTATGGCTAATATTATTAAAATAATTAAGAAAATAAATAAGCAAATTCTGAAGAAAAAGATAACTTGATTTTGGGCATATACTTAGATAAAGTTTCGGAAAGATTTGTGAAGAAAAAAACGTGACATGAGTAAAAAAAAAAAAAAAGAAAAAATAGTCCCATTTTATAGCTAGGAAAGACAATCATAAATATTTGAAATGCAAAGCAAAAACAATAACTTGAAAAATACTGATGTGTTTGATTATGTCTATGCTCCCATCTTGAAACATGAAACCAGATTGAATGGATATGGAACCTAAATATGCAGGTTTATGATTTTTTTTTTTCAGATAGCCAATCTATAGCAAAAATAATAACAATCCAATTAACAGTTGGAAAATAGTTATTCATTTATTCCTAGCTAGAGTGTAATCTCACAGTTTACAAGATTAAAGAATGCTATTTTAATTTTGCTTCTTTGGAAAACTTCTTGTTTAAGTGATGGGTGATTTATTTTTATCAATATGCACATACATTTATATAGACTGATAGGGAGATATAAGATAGATAAATGCATGATATTTTTATTATTTAAATATCCAGAGTATTTCTACACTACTGTGTATTATAAAGTATTTATTGCGAGACAAAAAGAATATATCGCAATTACTTATCTTTAAGGTTCCAAATACACATTGACATGTTGTATTAACCAATCATTCTAAAATTGTTAATAAATAATGATATTTTATATAAATAATGAAATCTTCTGCATATTTTTTTTTTAATTGAGATAATAAAATTATAAATAACTCTTTAAGATCAGCAATACTTTCAGTTTTAAAATTACAAAGAATTAGTTTTTATTTCACTAAGCTAGATATCTTTTTACAAAACTTAAATGTATATATAGGATAGATATATCATTTTGAATCATTAATCAAAAGATTATCAAAATACTTTCTTGTAATTTCTAATTATAAAACAAAAACCTTATTGTTAGATAAGAAAAACATTTGACACTCTTTAAAAAATATATTTAAATCAAAAGACATTTTGCATTCCTGAAGTTTCCTTGGTAAGTATAATATATAGGGTATATGAGCACAGACTTTCATATGACCCACCACTCTCCACACTATCTCATAACACTGATACACTTAAACACATATATGTTGAAAAGATAAACAGTCACCAATATTGGAATTTCATGCTAAACCAGCAATCGTCAGTCGGTCCAGATTACCATTTCTACATATATATGCTATAAGTGCTCAAATATATATTAAGGCAGTCAAACCTCACACTTTAATAGACAGGCTTCAATCTTCTCCACCCTCCAACTCTTCAACCATCCATCCAATTGAAAATCTGATGGTGGAATGCTCGAAGGCCACCCTGGGGCAAGATTCTTGTCACACCCATGTTGACCCAAGGTCAGTCTAATGTGAAAGTCTGTGCTCATACACCCTATACATTACATATATAAACATAGGTATGTAATAAGCCTGTGTGTTTCACTTAGTAAGTATAATTTATCTTAGTCACGTGGGACTGTGTACTTCGAAATCTAAACATCCATCTTCTAAACAAATATTGTTTAGGTGACGTAAGTTCTTATTGAAAATGGTTATTACTTAATAAGTTATTTAATTTACTGAAGTTTTTAAACAAATTAATATTTCTGTTTGATAATATAGATACAAACACATAATTATTTTCCTTTATTATATTTCTTAATACATCTCTAATATATCCATGCTCTAGTACAGCGCTTCTTAAACTTTTTTCATTCATGACCCCTTTTTATCATCGAGATTTTTTCGCGACCCCAGATATTAAATATAAAATAGATATAGAAATAAATATTCCCATAAATAATTTATTTCTTTAGTAAACAATATACATATGAAAATAAGTAGTTTTAGGACTAGTTTTAAGTATACAAAAATTACTGAAAGAAAATCGTGTTTTAATGAGACTGATATGCTTGTTTTTTGCGGCATAACAAATTAAATCTTGGTGAAATATTTGATACTGCTGGACGTAAAGCATCTTCAACGTTTTTCAGCGCTGAACGATATTTAGATTTAATATACATTAAAGCTGAAAAAGTCATTTCACATAAGTATGTGGTGCGGAATGGGAAAACATTTAATTCCATTTCAGAAATTGTGGGAAATTCAGTCCTAGCTCCGATCCAGAATTCAGTTAAGGATTTTTGTGAAAAGTCAAGTTTTAAGCTTGACTCAGTCGATAGCTCAGCAAATTGCTCTCGGGCTTTATATGGCACGTGATTAATCTCATTAATGTTAATCAAAAATGGTCTTTGAATCCAAGATAACTTTTTGTAATCTAAATTCGATATAAAGTGTTTGCAAAACTGTGTTTCTAGAGTTTTTAAGTGATCTATAATAATTTTTGCAATTAAAATTTTACATTTTTTTTTTCTGAATTATAAAATTGTCGACAATCGAAAACATTTCCAATGAATCATTTTCCACCTTATTCTTCCAAATGTTGATCTTTTTAACAACACCTTCAAATTTATCATTTGAAGTAAAAATATTGCTATTTTTTCTTGAAGAGACAAGTTAAGATCATTTAGCTTCTCAAAAATATCAGACAAATAAAGCAGCTTTGATAGCCATAAGTCATTTTGAAAAAGAGTAGCAAGATCAGATTTTTGTTCAGTTAAAAATACAATAATTTCTTTTTTTTTTAATAACTGTAATCTTCTTAAACTTCACTTTCTTGACATTCATCTTACTTCTGCATGTAATAACAATTTTTTGTATTCAGAGTCCATGTATTTACAAAGATTTGAAAATAAACAGCTGTTAAGGACACAACTTTTAATAAAGTTTATAATTTTGACTGCATCCTGAAGTACATCATTCAATTCCTTGCTAATTGTTTTGCTGCAAAGGCCTCTCGATGGATCAGGAAGGGTGTAAAAGTTACATGATTATTACCAGAAGCTTTATCAAATGATTTAAAACAATATTTTCCCCAGTCATTGCTTATCTGTGCATACTCTAAAGCAATTTTTCCATTCTAAACCTTCAGTTTTAAAAAAAATGTCTACTTTATTATATATATCTTCCCTCTTGTATGTTCTTCTAAAGAATGACAAAATAACAATTCTTTTCTTAATGTTTTTTTTTATATAAATGTATCTGACATATACTAATAATTGGGCTATTTTTGAAATATCAGTTGTTTCTTCCAACTGAAATGTTAATATTGGGTTTTCTTTAAGTCTAGTAATAAGTTGCTCAAATTGGTCATTGCTAATTTCAGAAATTCTATTAGTGACAATGTCATTTGACAAAAGAATTTTCCGAATTTCATTACCATATTTACTTCCTTGAATGGCTTTTTATTTTTAGCAATCAGATATGAAACTTCATATGATGCAAGTAAATATTTTTCATTAACACTTATAAATTTCTCAAAATATTGTTTTTCTTTATTTGAAGTTTTTAACAGTGGTTCGAAATATTATTTTGGTTTTTTGATGGTTTCATACTCGCCATAGACAAAACATTAATTCAAATTAAACAAAGAGGTAGTCCATTACCATCACAGTTGTTGAAAGTAAAGCCAAATTGGAGAAATGTCTATCATATTTTCTTTTTCGCATCTTAGATGCCTCATCCTGCTTGAAGACATTTTGTAGCATTGTCATCTGCATCATTACCTTTGGTACTCAAGTTCAACCATTTATCCCTGGGTAAAAAGTATTTTTATTCTAAAATATAAATAAAATAACAGTACTTATTAGTTAGCAGAGACACCAAGTGGCAGCTGTGTTTTTTGTTTAATTATAAGAAGCATATGTATGTTCTATTTTTTAATATCCCCATATGTTTTATTTTTTAATATTTAAAAAATATCAATAAATCAATTATAAATTACCCGTTAAGTTTAAAAAATAGGAATATGTTTTTTGCTTGTTAATAAATAAATGACAATAAGTTTCAAGTAAACAAATTTTTTATATATATAATAACTAATAGAATGATAAATTTTGAATAAAAAAGTGAGAAAAAGAAATATACAAGCATTTTTATATATAAAAAATAACGTCTTTCATAATATTTAATCAAATAAATACTAATCTTAATCAAGTAAAACAGAAATATAGAATATCGTATTGTTCTTGCATGTGGACACTTATTGAAATGAAATTGAAACAAATAACTTGACCGGAAATGCATTATATAATCACAGTTGTGCCAACCTTATTCTCATCAAGGCAGCATATATTTTGATTTTAAAATAACTTATATGCTAAAATTTCAATGAGACACCACTATCATTCATGATGCCTTTAGTGTTATTTTTCAATATGTAAGTATTATTTACTTGGAAATGCATTATATAATCACAATGGCGCCAACCTTATTCCTACCACGGCAGCATATATTTGGATTCTAAAATAACTTATATGCTGAAATTTCAATGCGACACCACTATCATTCATGATGCCTTTAGTGTTATTTTTCAATATGTAAGTGTTATTTACTTGGCCATCATTACGATTTTATAATTGCATTGTAATATTTCTTTAGCTTCATGTATCTGAATTAAATGTTCACGACCACAACTTTTCGCTTCACGACCCCATTTGGGGTTGCGAGACACAGTTTAAGAAACGCTGCTCTAGTACAACAATTTAGACCAACCTCTCTCATTATATATGAATTTCTAAACAGTCTTTTCTCATCAAATAATGATTATGTTTTATTTTTAAACTTATAATATATACTTGTATATTGATTATTAATACATTATTATTTTATTTTCTAGGTAAACTATTTTTACGAAGATCTGAAAAAAAACATATTCATTTCTAAAAATAAATCAAAATTATGTTAATCCGTGACTTTGTTTCATACCACAATTTTATTAAAACTTAAAGTGACTAATTGTGTATTAATTTTTATTATATATATATAACAACACAGATCTCTTGCTCTTTCTTTCTCTCTCTCTTTCTCTCTCTCTCTCTCTCTCTCTCTCTCTCTCTCTCTCTCTCTCTCTCTCTCTCTCTCTCTCTCTCTCTCTCTCTCTCTCTCTCTCTCTCTCTCTCTCTCTTATACATTTATAAATTTAGACAATAAATTTCCAAACTTTAAATTGTCCTTAAATACACTAATGGTTTTATTGCTTGGGATTTCATAAGCACCAGAACTGAGAGTTCCAGAATCAATCGTTAGATCTCGCAATTCCAAATCGGATGCTGTACCAACTGCCAAACAAGCAGGTAAATTGTCCATAATATACTATAACAAACAAATACGCTTTATCAGCAAAACTAATCCTAGAAAACCAAGCAATGATCGCCAACTTGTATGAGTGGTTGTAACATATAAAAAATATTACCACAAACAATACATGTCTCCACGTCACTATTTACAGCCCCAGGGTAATCTCCACATGACTACCACTTGTGATGCTAAATAGTACCTTTTCTCTTATATCCTACCAGGATCACAGATTTATAAGAGACTCTTAAATCACATTAAAACTATAAATATTGATTGCTGTAAATAATACACAAGAACAATGATATAATGAGTATATAGATTTATTCATGCAATTAAATAAAAAAAATAACAGTAACAAACAAAAGCAAGAATAATGTAAAAATAAATTTAACATTGCCAATTATAAGAGTAATTGAAAACACCTAGTATGAGTTTGTATCCATGATAATTGCTAAGTTATCGTATATTTAACAATAGAATCAGTGTTATATTAAAATAACTTACTACTTAAATCTGAAAAGTAAATTATTTAATGAAAAACATTGTTTAGGCAGTATAAAATGAAAGCCAAGTTTATTTAATACACGAAGTTATCACCAATTTGTGAAAATAATAAAAGGAGAATGAAACCATGTGGAAAGTTAATATATTTTTTATTTCTGGTTGAAGTGGAAAATATTATACTATCAAGTGAAATTTTGTATATAAATAAATTTATTGTGATATTTGTTAAACTAATATTTTCTTATGTCTACTTTCTTTAGTCATGGTTTCATTCAGTACCCAAATCAGAGAGAATCATGACCTCCTGACTTATGTAGAGATAAAAATGTGAGATGGTTATGATCAGTAATGAAGAAAAATGTGAGAATGAAATTTTTTTAAAAAAATAATCGTTTATTTTTTTCTTTTATTGATACCTTATTTTACAGTGCTGAAGTAGAATACAGTGACTATAGTGTTATTCACTATATCACAGAAACTTGAGGTTTAAGGGCACTTTTATAACAAAAATAGAGTTTAAACTGCATTTAATGATTTTATACATTCTGGACAAATCTGGTGGTATCCAATCACACTATAAAGAGCTTCTAAAACTTCAGAAAAATGTTAAACGTGTATTTGTATATTGGACTATTTCCATCATATAATATGCATATTGAATGTCTTTAGAAACATTTAACTTTGTTTAAACATTCCAAATATATTCAATTGTTAGTAATAATAGCACACAGGTTAGTATGTGCACAACGTTTCTTCTTCAGATGTGTCTGGCCTAGCCAGTAACAGTACTAGCATGGGAATCGAACCTGGAACCTCAGATTCTTAAGTATTGAATTTTAAGGTAAAGCTCCAACCAACTGAGCCATCCTGCTAAAGGCCAAAGTTAGTAGAAATTTCATATACTTATCTATGAGGTTCCTCCTGATTTCTCCATTTTTTTCTAAGAGCAAAGTTGATTTGTGGTTTCCATACATTATGTATAGTCACACTTAGATTGATTTATGGGATTCAGGAGTAACCTCATGGATAAGTATATGAAATTTCTACTGACAGATACCTTTGATAGGATAGATGAGTTGGTTAGAGCATTACCTTAAATTCAATATACAAGAATCTAAGGGTCCAAGTTTGATTTCCATAATAATACTGTCACTAGTCAGACACCTAAAGAAGAGGAGAGAATATACTTTGAAACGTTGTTACGTTGTCCTGATTGTGCAGGTGGTGTGCATATTAGCCTATGTTATTACTAACAGCTGAATGTATTTGGAATATTTAAGTAAAGTTAAATTTTTGTAAAGACATTCAATACTGATATTACATTATGAAAATACAACTAAAACACCATCATCACAAACCTTCAGGAAAACACTACATTTTTAAACTTGTGACATATCTCTCCAGGATAATTTCGTTTAACTTTAATTATAGTTAACCATTTCAATATATTTATATCTATGAAAGATATATATTTAGAGCCTTTTTGTAGAATGTATATTCGTTTAAGTATAAAGGTGGTTTTTAATATATTTCCAAACCAATTTTTTCTTTTCTTTTCTTTTTTTATTTTTTAAATTATAACTTTCATTTCTTTAATTCAATTTCATTATTATTTAACAACTTCTATATATGAACAAAAACTCTGGAATAAAATTTATAATATTCAATATATCAATAAAATAATTATAGACAGCATGTACGCCATTCTGAGCAGCATTTAATAAGGCTATTCAAGATGGCTTACATGCCGACTATAGCTATTATTTGTTTTAAGGGGTGTATTGAATATTGTGGAGTGTTACAGAGTTTTTAGTCATTATATATATATAACATTTTATTTACCTCAATCCTGAAAATATAATCTATTTTTTCTCTTCTATACATATTATTTATACTTATGTGAAATCAATCTTTTCATGAATTAAGACTGTAGCAAATAAATCCTTATTTTATAAATTATATATATATATAATAGAAAATTACGTAACATTACAACCCCCCCAAAAAAAAATTGTCTCACGACCATGGTTTCATCTAATAATAAATAGATATTTTCAAGTGAAAGTCAACAAAATACAAACAACACAACCTTCCCATAATTCACTTCAAAACCAACCAGTGAGCTAATATTCAAGAAGATTTATCATCAGTGATTCTTATTACTTTTCTTTTTAATTCATTTTTTTCACATAAAAGATAATCTTTTCACGCATTTCATGAATATACAAAACTGAGCTACAATAACTATTTTCAACTCTATTCTTATGAACTTTAACTCTTTCATTATGAAACAGTTAAAGTTCATAAGGATAGAGTTAAAAATAGATAGCATAGCTAAGCTTTGTATATTCATGAACTGAATACAGAACACAAAATATTATTTGACAATGCAGAGATTATATTTTATGTAAAAAAAAATGAATTAAATAGAAGAGTTAAAGAAACACTTATGATAAATCTTATTGGATCTAAGACTATCAATATCATGAAGATGTCCTTTGATATTAAAAATGTTTGTTTTTGAAATGAATTATAAGAAGGCTATTTTGTTTTCAAGAAAGATATTGTTTGTATTTTGTTGAATTTCATTTGGAAAAGTTCTATTTGTAGACAGATGAAACTTTGATCATGAGGAAATTTTAGTAAAATAAATTTTTTTCGACTAGTTTTGTAATGTTATATGATTTTATATTTTAGTTATCATTAGTAATATAGAGATAGACAATATTTAATATGTATATATAACAGCAATGCCTTTTGCAAATTTATATTTATAAATAGTCTAGAGAAATATAATACAGATTGGCATTTTATATAAAATTTAATAATGGGTTGATTTTTGGAATATTATTACGATCATTATAATTTCAGTACGTTCATTTATCGTAGGGTTATAAAATTTTGTTATTATCCATGTTATACTGATATATATATAGAGCTAGCAAAATAAGCTTATTAAATTAGGTCATGTGACATCTGACTTGATTTTTTTTCTTGTAATGTTATACTATTTTAGTTATTTTATGATAAATAAAAGACGTAATCTGTTGTGTTTTGGTTAGATAAAAATTACGAATAATACTCTATACCAGTTACTAATTCTTTATTTATTACAACCGTACATTCTGTTTATTTGCCAAACATCTTGAGGACTAAGTCCATAATCGTTACTGAGAGTGACACCCGCTCTTTTCGGGGTTATAGTTTTCAAATTTCCCCCACGACTAAATGCGTTGTCTTTGTAATGCATAACTGAACCATAGTCATATGGAGAACCCATACTGTTGACGCTTTTAATTTGAAAATTATGGCCCTGACCTAAATTATAATATAAAAAGATAAACTGTTAATATTATTATCATGACATTTAACTTTAAATAAAATTATTTTTTACAAAAGGTAAAAGAATGTGCAAAGTAAATAATAGATATTCAAAATACACACACACAAACACACATTACAAATATGAATAAAACTCCTGCATAATTTAGTGTATCGATAGGGTGTTAGACTTTGGCCAATAACGTTCTCGGATTGGTTCCAATTCTGGCACTTCCGGAACTCAAAACTTTTTATTAACTCCAGAATAATAAAACCATTCGATTATTGTATTTTATATAATTTTAAATGTTTTTTAAAAAATTCAAACTTCATTTCAACTTTTTAAAAACATTCAATTGCTATCACATTTGTCAATATACAACCCAATGTTTAGAATGATTCTACTTTTCTCTCTGCTTTAGGTTTTGCTAGCTTGAGGAATGATAGTACCAGAATGGGGATCAAACCTTGACTATGGCTAAATCAGCATTCGTTTAGTTGATTAGTGTATTATTTTAAATTTTATATTCATAAATATAAAAGTCTCATATTCGATTTCCAATTTGTTATTGTTATTGGACAGATAAAAATATCTAAAGAAAATAGAAAAACAATACCTATTGATTTATTTAACGTGTGTGCTGTCACTGATGGCTGAATGCATTTAAAAAAGTTTAAATAAATGTTTAAATTTTTCTAAAAACATTTAGCAATTATTTCTAGATGATGGAAATAGTCAACAAATAATTTCGGTAAAATGATATTATTACAAGCTTTCAGACAACATAAATAAATTATACTTTTTATATAATTAGTATTTGTACTATAAAACTAAAATTGTGGTTTTATATTTGCTATTATAAATATCATTATCTTTCTCAGTATTTTTTTAACCATTATCAGACCATTGCAAGAGCAAGGTTTCTCTAATTTTAAAGGAGTTTCTCCAATCTATAGTATCTCTTCGTACTTATACCCCCAAAATTATTTCATCAACCCAATTTATATAAGCAGTCTATTTTCTAAATCCTTTACACTTTATTCCAACCAATTTAAGACTTCAGCTTACCAGATTTAATTTTTTTTTGCTATTTTCTATATATAACTATCCAACTTCAACTTTGTGATTTAAAATTAAGTGTCCAAGTTCAGATTTCTATGTAAGTCCTGATGTTAATCTTTTCTTTTCAAGAACATAGACATTTTTCTTTTTAATATTAAGTTATTTTTACCAGAAATACTTCATAGTAATTTAATTCTAAGAATAAACATTATATTTCTATCTTATCAATAATTTGACCAAAATGTTGATAATTTTTATTCACCATTATTACCTTTAATATTATCACTTTTGAATAAGGCACTTCTTTTATTTATTTTTATCAAACCTAACTTTATACTTGCATCTGATAGCTATTGTAACATTTTCTAAAAATTTGAAGAGTTAAGGCTTATTAAATAATCTCCATCAGTTTTTTTTTAATACAGAAAATACTTCACAAAACTTCTGTAAAACGTATTACAGATAGGTCAGCCTGCCTATAATTCTTATCAAGATCAAAACTTTTTTTTAAAATATTCTTCAAGACTTTGACAACTTTTGTACAAATGAAAATCAAATACTTGTTCATAATCTACAAATACCATGTATAATAGCAACTTATTGATCTTTTATGTAATTATTCTTAATAATATTATATTATAATATATTATGATATAACTACTTTTTAATTATGATTTTAATAAAGATTTTGTATTAAAGCAGATGAAAGACGAATAGGCTGTAACTTATAAGATCAATCTTTTTTTAAGGAAATACTAATATCACTACTGCTTATTATCTGGTATCATAATAACTTTAGTGATGTAGTTGATTTGTGAATAGGTCGGTAAAAGCTACATCGAGTACCTAAAACAAATTGAATATTAAAAAATATCACGTTGTGTTAAGAAATTTTGGCCAGGAACTTATATTATTCATCGTTAAAAGAATTGAGATCTTGGCCTACATAAACGTGTAAAAAAAATTACTCTGTGAACTTTATTAGTTTGCTTCATGGTTTACTGATGTTATGTGACAATTCTTATGCTTTAATTTAATTTTGTATACTATCATAATTTTGTTTTGCTCTGGAAGATTTAGCGTAGGAATAAATAAGCGACTTAAAAGCTAAAAGTTTTTGGGATTTCTAATTGAGTAAAACATCACCACGTTTAGTTTGGTCAGTTGAATAAAAATTATGAGCATCCTGGCACTTGGTCTTTAAATTTCATGTCTCTGGAGGAACATACTATGCAGGATAGAGCGACTAACTATAAGGGATTATTTTTCTCTTGCTCAATTTGTTATATACAAATTGTAAAGTTTAAACATTTTATTTTTTAAAAAAATGTTAAACTAATGTGGGTATATTTTTTAGATATTCTAATGCACCATTAACATTAAGTAATATCAAATTCACGTCTTTACAAATATCAGTCAGAAAATATTAAACTAACATAAAAATCTTCAATCAATACAAAAAATATTTTCAAAGCCCAAAATCCAAAAGTTTATTAATATATGTCGTTTATTCTGATTAAACCCGAGTCTTCGGTTGTAGAAATATTGAATGCAATCACTTTGGAATCATCCCAGAGGTTTTTAATTAAAAATAACATTTTGGAAAAAAAGAAGAAAAAAGCTATTTCAGACTTAATCTTTTCAAAAACATTAAGCCTATTTTTATAAATTAAATCTCAAAAAAGAATAACCAATCACATATTCATATATACATTTTTAACATGTATATCAGCCTGAGATCCAAGGATGTTAATAGTTATTTTTAAAGATACCATTTCCATAGAAACCTAAAAGAACTGTCAAATTATAAAGAAAATATTTATTCTAAGACTTGAAACTTAAAGCAACAAAAGCACTCGTAAAGTCTTTAATAATAATAAAAAAGTTTATATTCTTTTGGTTAACAAAGATGATCATAACTATTACATTTTCTTTTTATTTACATATATATTTTAGTTTATTACTAACTAATAATTCTAAATTACCCTGATTTTATTATACCAATAAACAATATAACAATAGACATTTAGGAATGAAATCAATTACATCAGAGTTTTCAAAAAAGTAACATTAAAAAGTTAAGTTAGATAAAATTAATTTCTTAGCAGCATCCAAAAACAATCATAAAAACATTTTTTAGAATCATCTGAAACTGATAACCAAAATAATTTGTTTTGTTTTTTTTTAAAAAAAAAAACAACAACTGTCAAAAGCAATAACAAAATATTCAGAATTCAATTTCTGTACGATGATTATTTATGCTAACGACAGATGGCTTGTTTCTGGACCAGAGAAAAATATTTGAACATAAAGATAAACTATGAACTTAGCATTTACAAATACACTATCGTCTGCATAAATAGTAATGGTCACCTCATTTCACCGCCATATATTTGTTACATAGCCAACATAACAATATTTACCCATTTAGAACAATGCAAATTACCTCCTTCCCCATTAAAAATACCTATAAATTAATTTTTGGATCAATAGATAAATGCCACAGGCCAGTTATAAAAAATAATTCTTAGGATCGCTTACATATTTTCATTTTCATCAAAAACATTTCATGCTGCAGTGCTCTATAGATATTGTTAATGATAGGTGGTAAGGATAAACAGATGTGATATATCGATAAACTATTTTTTTGCTTTGCAAATAACACCATAAGAATAAAAATATTTAGATGTAATATATTATGGCAACTAAAAGTAATTTAATTATTGTACATTAACAATGTTTAATACATTGTACAGGCTTGAACCTGCATTTATATATGTAATATATGCGGAGTTCGAACTCAGACTTTCACACAACCCACCACTCTTAGTGCCATCTCATATAGCTGACCCACCTGATCACACACATGTTGAAAAGATATTCAACATGTGTGTGATCAGGTGGGTCACATGTGTGTGATCAGGTGGGTCAGCAATATGAGATGGCACTGAGAGTGGTGGGTCGTGTGAAAGTCTGAGTTCGAACCCCGCATATATTAACAATGTTTGAAATTAGTTGTTCCCATTGTTACTAGGCACACACATAATTAAAGATAAAAAAACGATTTAATCTATATCTAGAACACCTAAGAGATAAACTTTCCATACCACTTAATATTAATGTGCACTCATATTAACAGGGTTTTAGAAAATGTATTACCTCTCTCTCTCTCTCTCTCTCTCTCTCTCTTTGTCTCTATATGTTTAGTATCAGATACGATAATATAATAAGTAAAACGTTTGGAATTAATCCTACAATTTTCAAACTATAGCCAATTTAGGTATGACTGCCATTTCTATAGAATGCTTTAAACAGAGAATTAAAAAAAAAAAAAAAAACAAAGATTTTACTTTTTTGAAATTCCATCTGTAAATGTTATCCAGGATGGCAGCCATGCTGTAAGCTAGATATAGTGATATATAAAAAATTATAATTCCAAAGGTTTGTTTTATTACCCCCCCCCCATATATATATATAGTATAAGGTATAAAAAAAATAAAACAACTTTTATAAAGCCAATCACAAGATAAAAAGACTTTGTTTAGCAGTTCTTCATAGAAGAACCATGAAAAAAAGATACTACTTACCAGGCTTAATAAAAAGTTAGAGTGCATTTCATCATTATTTTATTTCTAGTTATAGACTATATTTATCAGATAGTTAAATTAACCATGAGTCAACTATGTGATGAAAAAAATTCTAAACATTAGCATTTGGAAAAATTAAACGTTACCTATGCTCATATTGCCAGCAAGATCATTCTGTACATTTAAAAATCACAACTTTTGCTCTTATACTTTTGAGCGGAAATATATAATGAAGAAAAAAACAAAAGAATAAAACAAGATGCACTAGATTTAAAATTATGCTTACGCAAATATTCTTAAAAAGTACCTTGAATAACATTATTCAAATGGATATTCACATATTGATCTCGATCGGGTCGGCTTTGTTCATGCCAGAAGCCAATGGCATGCATCAATTCATGAACTACAGTAGCGTGCCACACACACCAGTTTCTTTGGAGAGATACTATTTGCTGTCCTCCTACACGTCCAATCATAGAAAAGCAACTAAAAAATTAGGAGAAAAAAATAAAAAAATAAATACAGAACAAACAAACAAAAAAAAAGATATATGCTACTGTACATATTTTATGATTACAATGAGTTTTTTTGCTTAGTTAATAAGAAGTTTTAACAATTATATTGAGTTAAATTTACATTTTAAAAATTAAAATGTTTAACGAATAAAGAACTTTTTTTTTCAATTTTGTTAAAAATACTACTACAGGTTTTAGCATTTATTTCCGAGTCATGGCATTACGTTAGATTATTTATTCAATAATCAATCAATAAATAATATATTAATATAAACTCAATTCAAGGAAAATCTTGAGAGAGACGTTTAAAATATAATAAATTAAACTTAATATATACACATTTACATATATGAAATATTGTGGAAGCAACTATTCTTTATAGACCCGTTATGAAATAAATACCACTCTCCCGTCAATGTTTTCAAAGTTATATTATCAATGATTACATTTATATATATATAATACAAAATGTTATTTAATATAATACAATCAATGACGAAAACATTTTTTAAAAGTCAAAGATCGGGTGCTAGTTAAATACGAAAAATATTTTCGCATAACATATTAAATAAATTGGGATCATTATAATTGCATAACATATTAAATAAATTGGGATCATTATAATTAAGGTGTTTCCGATAAGAACGACATGATCACGTATTTTCAACAAAAAATATAGGGTCTAAATGAGATTTTTTACAATATATATATATCAAGAATTGTTCCAGGCAATATAAATGAACAACATCCGCACACAATGAGTTTCATAAATATCCCTAACTGTCGTGACACGAGTCTGTAAAAAATAATATTGCACTGCATAATTGTGTAAAACCAATAAAATAAACATTGCCAAAGATTGAGTTTCAGGCTGTTAACATATCTATCTATCTATCTATCTATCTATCTATCTATCTATCTATCTATCTATCTATCTATCTATCTATCTATCTATCTATCTATCTATCTATCTATCTATCTATCTATCTATCTATCTATCTATCTATCTATCTGTCTGTCTGTCTGTATGTCTCTATCTGTCTGTCTATCTATCTATCTATCTATCTATCTATCTATCTGTCTGTCTGTCTGTCTGTCTGTCTATCTATCTATCTATCTATCTATCTATCTATCTATCTATCTATCTATCTATCTATCTATCTATCTATCTATCTATCTATCTATCTATCTATCTATCTATCTATCTATCTATCTATCTATCTATCTATCTATCTATCTATCTATCTATCTATCTATCTATCTTGTGACCTTTGGCTTTTGTAATAAAGCTGAATGTGAAGTCTTGTGATGCTACATTATTAAAAAAAAATATTTAAATAGTTTAATTTTCTAGTAAATAAATTTTATTGTTAAAAATAACAATTAAAGTATAAATATAATAAATTAGTTACTTTATAATATATATTATAAGATGCTAATAGCTTAAGATAGTTTTATAAGTGTAGTTCTTTAACATTTACACTTAATATGTAACTCTTTTATCATTTAAAGTATTTAACTATAGAATTATTATTGATTTAAGGCACTAATTAGTTTAACCTTTTACAGTAGTAAAGCTAAATTAATCTTAGTTTAGTTGTCATAACTTTTATTAAAGTAAAATGTCATAGAAAAATTTTAAAATGAGTTTAAATTTTAAAGTTGGTCTTAGATGCTTAAGTTAATTGCCAGTAAAGAGTATTATTTAATTCAATAGTATTGTAATCTAATTTTAATTAGAAAATCCAAAAGTTTAGCTAGTTAAAAAGTTTGTAATCTTTGAATCAGTAATTAGCTCATATATTTAAATTAGTATTCATAAATAAAGAATTTAATAGTGGGGTGTGAATGTGTCTGCATGTGCAAAGCTAATAATTATTAAAATACTTTCTGGTTAAAACTTAATTCTCAAAGTTATTTTAAATTGCTAATATTTCAAATGTCTTTAAAGATATAAAATATTCTAAGACTTTATAGAAGAATGTTTAAATAAATATTCTTAATATTTTATTGCTATAATTTTATTTTATTAAATAATGTAAGACTTTAATTAATTTGAAGAATGTATTATTGTTTGGCTGTAATATATATTTCAATTACTAAATGATTTGTTAAATATTTGATTTAATTAAAAGGCAATATAATCCTGAAATTAATATTTGTTTTGACTGTCTGTCTAGACAAATGACTCTAGAAAATTCTGGAATTATGTTAATTGCAGTTATTTTTAAAATTTTCTAACAGTTACCATAAATATTTTAACATTTTGTTAATTGGGTTATCTGGGATGGACATTTTGATTGTCAATCATATCAATCAATATAAGCCACATGATTTACTTTATAAATGTCAGATATGATAAGATTAGCATATCTACACACACTTTTGCATACCTATCTCTATCTAATTTGTCTACAGTTGTAATATTTTGAACAAATTTTATTTGTTAATTTGGCCACGACCAAAATGTCATCAAAATACGGTGTTACACCATCCAATTGCTGGAACAGCATGTCCATTTTGGCCTGGAAAATGTTTGGTGCAACCGTAATTCCATAAGGCAATCTATTATACTTAAACAATCCCTTATGTGTTGTAATAGTTAGCAATTCTGATGTGCGTTCAGAAACTGGTATCTGGTGAAATGCGGCCTTTAAATCAATTTTAGCATAGTGAGTTGCCTTTTGCATATTTGCCAGTATTTCTCTGACATTAGGTACAGGATACTGACTTTTAGTGAGGTTTTTATTTATTGTGGTCCTATAATCTCGGCAAATGCGAATCTGCCCATTTGGTTTAGTTATAACCACGATTGGAGTCGCCCATTCCGTTTTCTCGACTGGCGTTAATACACCCTTACTAACCAGATTTATAACTCTTGTTCTACCTTAGTTTGCAGCGCAAAAGGAACTTTTCTGGGTCTGCAGATAACGGGGGTCGCACCACCTTGTAGCTCTATGTTTATAGGCGTCGTAATAATTTTTCCCTCATCACTTTTAAATAATTCACAATATTTATTTCTCATTTCTTGCTCAATAGCAACTTTATTTATTACACATATCTCTATTCCCAAAGCATCGAACAATTCCCTACCTATAATAGGATTTAGACCACCTTGTACTATATATAACGGTAGTGTTCGAACCTTACTATTTAATTCAATCTGAGCCATCATCTTCCCTAATATTTTCATACTATTTCCGCTAGCGTCTTTTGCCCTTAAACTTGTCTTCATTAATAAAGGAGGATTTTTTCGATTTTTTGCTACTTTCTCCCAGTCTTCAAGTGTCATCATTGACACGCCTGCTCTGCTGTCAATTTCCATTTTTACTGGTGTCTTTAATAAATTAACTGTCAGCATAAACTGACTTCCGTATCCCATCTGTGTATTGTAAATATCACATTTTTTTTTATTTTTGACTTTACAAGTTGGCGAGCTACCACGATCCTTTTCTCCTTTATTTCGACATACTTTCTGCAAATGCCCAACTTTACCACAAGTTCTACAATGCTCCTTATTATATTTACACTTACGAGCCATGTGGCCTTTTTTTCCACAGCAATAACACACTATCTCATATGTTTTGCTCTTAATAGGTTGGGACTTATTTTCAGTTTTCCGAATATACGCATTACCGTCATTTTTGTGGGTAAAATTTCTAAATTCTTTCAATTGGTCAAGTACTATTTCATGGGCTACTCCCATTTTAGTTGCTTCATCATACGTTAACTCTCTTGAGGCCAGTAACTAACTGCTGCCTAAGCCTATCATCTGACATGCCCCAAAGTAATTGCTCAAGCAGATTATCCTCTAAGGCATCGCCATAACTGCAACTTTTAGCAAGTTCTCTTAGAGCTTGATCATAATCTCATATACGCTCTCCCTTGTTTTGCCTTCGGTTTCTGAAGTGTAGTCTTGCGACATGCTTCGAAGGCTGGGGACTGAAAAAATTATTTAATTTCCCCGTAACTACATTATATGGCAAATTCTCTGGCTCTTCATGATCACAGAGTCTATTTGCTATTTCGATTACTTGTTGCCCGGCATAACACAATAACGTGGCAACTTTAATGGGGTCGCTTGTCGTACCATTAATCAAAAATAGTTTTTTGATTCTCTTAAGATAAATTGGCCAATCAAAAGGGTTATTAACATTGAACTTGTTAATTGTTACCTGAGGCACTGATGTCATCATTTTCTATTTTGCTTTTTTTTTTTTTGAAAAAAAAAATTTCTATTTTGCTACAAGATAACTATTAAACACGCTTACTGAGACAAATTTCTATTAATACGCTTACTAAAACAAATTACTGTTAATACGCTTACTAAAACAATTTTTCGACTACCAATTCTATATTCACTCGGACTTCGATTCTCAATTTCCTTGTAGCTTTCTCTACGTTATACAATTCAATTTGAATCCACTACTGTTTCTAAATTGCACCAGATTTTTCTACTGGAACGTATCCTGTCGATTAACAGTGCCAATTTTCTGCTGTGTACAGCCACTCACTCGGCTTAACCATCAGGTAAATAGACAGCAGAAACCAAATGATTATACAAATAGTTTAATAGAATTAACAGTCGGATAAATAATAGTACATATATATATATATATATATATATATAGTTATAAGACAATTAAGTTTAACTTATGAACGCTGGCCATGAAGGCATACAAAAAACATAATCTAGACCGGTGTGGCCTGCAAAGTTCCTAGGTGCACTTTTTAACCTTCAGTGGTGGAATTCACTGGGTTTGTTCCATTGCTAAGTTAAAACTCTTGACCTTCGTGTGCATTCAATGAGTTCTCCGCTACAAGTGCTGCTTAGTTATTTTTTGTTCCTTCTTTTTTCTTGTTAAGGAATGTTTCAGAAACCAATTAATTTTCAGCTATTGTCTACTTTTAGTAATCAGCACTTTTAATCTAGCTGCTTAATTAGTTTCTGATCTGAAGCGCTTATCTTTAATAGTGTACCAAATTTAATTACAAAATTCCTGTCTATTTCTTTTAATAAAACTTATTTTAATAAAACATTAATTATTATATACGTATAATTTTCTTTTAACAAAACATTATTATACACGTATATAGCACAATGTTAAACATAAATATTTATCCAGATTATTTCTATGACTGAAAGCTTCACAACACTTTAAAATTTGACAAGAATTGCATTATGGGAAATTCTACAGTGAATGTTTCAGGAATTGAATTGTTTTTTCAGAAATCTATTGCAAACAATAGAATTTAATCAAAGGTATTATCCATATTTTGTAAAAACTTTGTTAATTTCACTTTCTTTATTCTAACTAAACCCCATTTTAGAAAAAATAATTATCTCAAAACATTTATTAAATTAATTAATACCTGTGTTACACTCTTTATGAAATTGGGTATAAATATGGGTGATACATAACAAATATGGATAATTAAAAATTACAATATTAGATGAGTTATGGAACTAACATTATTGAGTTAAAACAGGGTTAGGTATTTTGTGGTTAAGTTCTTTGTTAACTTTATTGAAGAGTCTGATATAGCTTCCATGTCTCTTGAAAAATGAATGTTGTTGCAAGAGTTTTGTCTCTTTAATTTTCTCTATGCTATGAATAAATAATGAGTTTTCATCTGGCTTGGGATGTTGGTATTGTGCCTTGCACCTTACAATCCAAATGGCATAGGTAATGAAAATTGCCAGCCTGATTGTAAGGATATCTCTTCCACGAATGCATTCTTTTATATTAAGTATTTTGTAGTAGTCTATTATTGAATTGTTAAATATTATTGTTTTAATATTACCTAGACCCATGCATGTTTTATTTATGTGGTCAAATGTTTCCTCATCCCTGCCACAGGTGTTGCAAATTGATTGGACTTTGGTGATAGATCTTTTATATCTGAGGAACCAGTTGACCGGCATGGCATCCAGATTAATTTTAAGAAAGTAATCTAAGTATTTTGGTTTTAGAGCCCAATACTTGAATAGGGAAATCAGCTTGTGATTAGTTATTCCTAATCTTGTAGTAGAGATTTGATTATTTTGTTTTAGAATGTGATGGGCATCCCATAGCTTGATCTTGCTTTGATAGTTGTTATGGCATTTGTATTTTGTTGCATTGTTGACAGGATTAGGTGGTCAAGCCAGCTTAATTTTTTGGGGGGTGGCGTGTCGGTAGGAGTTATGGATTCAGTGATCTGGTTATGGCCATACTTTTGGACTGGATTATATATCAGAGTGTATGATTTCTGATAGTTAATTGAAATGATGGAATGTAGTGACATTCCATTTAATATTTTGTTTTCCTGCATGTTTCTCATGCTGATGGAAACAGTTTGCCCTTTCCATAGTAATCTTGAGCAATATTGCTCCATTTTCTTGATGAATGTTTTATTTGTATTCATCATTGGCAGGTAGTATGCAATTTTGCTGAAAATCTTCATATTTAGCAGTGAAACCTTACCATAGAGCGAAAGGTATACCTTTGAGAGGGTCTTAGTGATCTGGTCTGTGGAATGGAGGATTTTTTCCCGAAGTTCTTTAGACATTGCTGATTGCGATTTTGAAATATTAAATCCCAGAAATTTCTGTGGTTCAGCTTGGAAGCGCAATTTGATTTTTTTTCCAGATAGGATAGACCAAGCTGTAGATTTTTCTGTATTTATTTTTAGGTCTGATAGATTGGTATATTTGTCCAATATTTCATATAGTGTGTTTAGATATTTCTGAGTTGGCAGAATAATCAAGACATCATCCATGTAAGCGACTGCCTTGATCGCTCTTTTAAGTCTGGATATATATACTCCAGGCAGGTTATCTTCAATGTCTTTAAGAAGTGGATTGATATATCAGGCAAATAGGAGAGCACTGAGTGGAGATCCTTGTGGGATTGAAGTATTCAAAGTAAAACTGTTTGTATATACTCCATTGAGTGATATGTGAATTTCCCTATTGTGTAATAAATTGACCAGTATCTGAATTATCTGGGAGGAAACACCAAGGCCCTCCAAAATATTCAGCAGTGTGATGATATTGACTGAGTCGAATGCCTCAGACATGTCAAGTTGTACAGCAATGGGCTTGGATTTTCTGTTGGTTCTGATGTAATCCAAGAGTATTTTGGTTTCACCAATCACCGTGAGTGCTGATGAGCCTTTCTTGGCATACTGAGAGGGCATGATATGACTCAGGATTTAATGTTGTATCTTATCTTTAATGACACCCTCTATAATTTTTATTAAGAGTGGTAACATGAATATGGGTCTTATGTTGTTTATATCAGTAGGGTCTTTGCTCTTTTTTATAAAAGGCACTAATGCAACTGGATATAAATTTTTAATGAACCTTTGCTTTTGCACAAGATGGTCAATCATTAACATGATGATTGGGACAGTAAAATTGCTTAAGTGGGAGAGGAGGAATTTAGGTATCCCATGCATTACGGGATGGATGCTGTCTGGAAGGGAACATATTTTGTTTTTAATATCTTGGACTGTGATCAAATAATCATCACTGGATGAATGTCTTGTCCAATCATGATCTACTGATGAGTTGTGTTTTTTTTAATTTGTTTTCAAAGTATATCAGCAAGGGCTTTTTGCTTTGCTTTATATTCATTTTTAAGTGAGATGATGTCATCTATCGAGTTGCTTTCGGTAGAAAACTGTTTAAGTTGAGCATTAATATTCTCTAGGTCTTTTAATAATGAGGTTGGGCACTTTGACCTGCAGGAGTACTAAACTATTAGAGTTTGCAGAACTCCCACTAGTGCAAACCAAGCCTCCTCAGGTGGTCTTGAGAGAATATCTATTTTCCTAAATAGAATATATGCCTCTGATGGGATGGCTTCAGTTATGTTGGCTTTTGTTAGCATTCTAATTGTTTTGTTGTGATTCAGTTGTGTGAGGTTATCAATATGCACTGAGATGACCACTGCAAAGTGGTCAGATAATGCTACAGGCTGAAGCACTGCCTCCATAATGTGGTGAAATTTTGGTGTGTAAAAGACCAGATCTATCAAAGATCTGTGTCTTCTGGTATAGAATGAAAAAGCACTATCTGGAAAAAAAACCTTCCCCACTAAGAAAGCCTCTATTCAGAAGATGAAGGTATTTATTGACAAATTCTCCATAGGAAGTGTTAAAATCCCCAACAATCACTGTTGGCCAGCTACTGGTGGAGTGTGTTCTTTGACCACAAGCAAAGCATTGGGGTCTTACTCCCAGAAATGTAAGAATCATAGGAGCTCCCTTGAAACTGATGGTAGTGGGTATATCTGTAGGTTTAATTCCTTGTTTCAGATGCAATTCAAACATAGCAGGGTTAGATAAAATTGCATCACCAGCCCTATCTTCTGGTAAATATACAAATTTGTATATCTTTCCAAATGGGCTGAGAGTGCTTTGAAGCTGATCTTCTTCAAAACCAGAAATGCAATTTTTTATCCTGCCAGATAATACTGAGGATCTATTGAGGTCAATATAGCAAATAAAATGGTTATTTATGGTCCTATTGTTGACTTTGAAATTATTCCTTTCGGCCCAAGTTTTGAACTCGACCGCTATATAGCAGTCGTTGGGATGTGTTAGTATTCTGTGAATTCCCACACCCATAGACCCTTCTTTGATCATTTCACAGAATGAGTCTATGGGGAATTTGATAAGGGAGCAGTTAGGGTCTGTGATGGCCATGACGAGACTCTTGTCACTATTATAATTCAGCAGCGATTTAAGCAAAAGATTAGGGATGGTTCTATTAAATCGAAATGATAGATGATTATATTGGTCTTCTTCATAGTTGTCTGTTGTGAATATGTATTTATCTGTGGATATATTAGCGGGTTGTTGTTTGTTAAAATTATCTTCCATGAGATCAAGTAGTGTTGAGTTAGTTGGGTTTACCCATAACGCATTTTCAGTTACTGTTGTGTTGTGATTTTCTGAGCTAGAATAGAACGAGTTTTTATCTGTTACTCTTATTTTTGCTATATTAGCATATGTGTTTCTATTTTGTGCACTAAAGCTTGTTTGTGGTTGATTTATATGTGTTTTATTTTTATTTGCTTGAGTATTATCGTTTAAATCTGTTGCAATATTAGATTTTCCTGAATACGTGCAAGTATTGACGGGGTTTCCTAGATTTCCGTTTTGCACCCCTATCGATAGTGCTTGTTTTCCTGAAGGTTTAACATTACTATTTTTCCCGATTAATACATCATTATTTACTGTGGATATGCTGTGAATTATTTCATTAATTGATGATTTAATAATAAATGTATTATTACTAATTTGATTTTTGTTGTTTAATTTCAGTTTTGAGTTGTGATTATTCTCTGATGGATAATCTTTCTTCATAAAATCTGCGCTGCCGTGACTGATGGCTTCATCCCAGCCACTGCAAATATCGGATGTAATTTCATGTTGGTTAATGTGATTTTGTGAATTATTGCTGATTAATGCCTAACAGTAATTGGAATTTTGTTTTATATTTTTTTGTTCTTTTATTGTTTGAGTTTTATTTTTCCGTTTGATATGATTTTGGAAATCACTGTGATTTTCCTTTATGTGATCAGCTATATCTCCTGAATTAAGGTTCGGGCTTAGCATTAATGCTGCATCACGTTCCGAGCTTCGTATTTTTTTGTTCGCTTTTTGCTCCATTTTTGAATTTTATTTGTGTCGGAGTTTAATTTCGGCTTTTTGGGAAGAATTGC
The DNA here is from genome assembly GCA_028023455.1 of Epiperipatus broadwayi. Taxonomy (NCBI): domain Eukaryota; kingdom Metazoa; phylum Onychophora; class Udeonychophora; order Euonychophora; family Peripatidae; genus Epiperipatus; species Epiperipatus broadwayi. The sequence goes on from JAQFVV010006197.1 coordinate 27,143,237, forward strand.
TTGTGTTTTATTAGATATTGATTGTTTATTTGTATTTACTTTTATTTTTGGGACTGGAGAAGCTTTGCTATTGATGAGTGAGTCCATGATATCCGTTTTAAATAAACTTTTATTATTTTGTCCGGAGATTATGTAAGTGTCCAATACCTGAGCGTTATGCTCTGGGCTCCGAACTTTTTTTGATTCTTTAGATTTAATTGATGGAATTTTTGATTTGCTTTCACATTTATCATATGTTTTCCTAATGTAGAACATGCCTGTAGTTTTTTTGCTAATATTTTCTTCTGTTTTAAGATCTGTTGTTTCTTTCAATGATTGATAAATTAACTTGCTTGAATCACTAGAAGATTGAAAGCCCAACTCGCCCGAGTCACTATCCGAGGCTAGGATTTCTGATTTTCTTTTTTTCATTCTAGGGATAGGGCATTGTGGTATTAAATTTTGTGTTTTAAGTACATTTATGGATATATCTTTAACATTACTATGTTCAGGGGGGGGTCTAAATTCGCTTGTTCATTATTTGCAAGTTGGCCTTCAGTTAACTGAACATTCTTAGTATATGTTTGTGCGTTATGCATAAGGCTTTGCATTTCGCTACGATTAGTCTTTTCTTTAGATTGTAAATTTATTGTAAATTTCAGAATTGTTTTGAAAAGAAAATTGATTATTTGAAATATTTTGGATAGATGAACTAGATTCTGAAGTATCATTAATAAAAAAGTGTGATTCATCAGGTTTTTTATTTAGATATTTTGTTATTATCGGAAAGGTTTAAGCTTACGTTATCACTCATATTAACTTACTCTGAGCTTTGATTAACGTTATCTATAATATTTTTTTCCATCGATCTTTTCTAATGACTTATTAGGTATTTGCTGAGTTTTTGGATTTTTCCTGTAAGGTAATAGTGTTTTGATCAGTAATTTAGCTTTTTGAAAGCTGAATGGCTTTATAAAATCTTTTTTTTTTTGATACTGATTCTCTTTCTGAAGCACTAAACTCTGACATGGCGATCTCTGCATTAATTACATTTTTGTTTCTAAGTCTTGTTATAATGCAATTTTTTCGTAATCCCATTCAATGATCTAGTAAATAAAAATCTTACCTTTAATTTAAGTGTATTCTGGTAGATTTTTCAGATGAATTTCTTTTCTCTTTTGGGTATTTTTAAACGATCTCTAAATATTTTCTCTCAGTGAAGTAACTTAAAGACGCTCTTCTTTGGAAAAAAATAATTTTTAGGATATATTCAAAAACTTTAAAAATATTTGATACTAATATTAAAAATATTTCAATCTGTTTTTTAAAGACCTTTATGCAGCTACTATATTTAAAGTATGCAAAATATTTTTATTATATTTCAAGTGTGTTCTCTTTTGGTATGGTTTCATTTTTATATGGAATAAGGATTATTTAATGAAAATTGCAGGATCTGTTAAATGAAAAGAATTATAAAATGCTATACTTTAAGATTATTATATTTATCGCCATGAAATAGATTGATATTTGAAAGACTATTATATCTGTTCTTTAAAAAAAACTTTTGTGGCTGAATGCTGTAATAGAATATTTGCCTACTTGAATAAAAATTATATTTGAATGGAAAATACATCTCAACTTTGACTTTGTATATATTAATCAGCATACTATTAGCAAAAGATTTAAATTTATTTAGTATTTTTGATAATTTTAAATGATTTATTTAGAAAAATATAAAATTCATTAATTAATTGCTAATATTTGCAAGAAGTTAATTTTTCTATTTGACAGGTATCATAAATGATAACATGATAAAAATTATTTTATTGTATTCACATTAAATTTGAAGGAGGAGGCATATTTTCAACTTATTGACTTCAAGTATTACTTGTTTTCATTTTTCAGGAAATTCCTTATTTAATTTATTGCTATGTTCAATCTAGTCTCCAGAAATATTAATTTAAAATTGTTCCTAATCTTATTGGGCTCCATTTCAAAACACTTGATCTTTATTACATAATCATCAGTAATTTATAAAATATGTTTATAAAAAGAAATACTAAGTTATTTATACAACATACTAAAAGAAATATACAATGTTCATCATGATTTTTATTTTACATATCGACTCTGAATAGCTATATATTTTATTTATGTTAGTGACTTCAAGTATTTGCTTCCCTCATATTTTGTGAATTGCTTTGTGTGTTCATTTAATTTATAATTTTATCTCAAAATTATGGAAAGTCTTCAGGATATTGAAGAACTTTTTCATTGACTTTATCCAGCACAATAGTATGAATATTAAAATGAAAGACTATTTTTTCTTTTATTTGGCTATGGATATAAATATTAGTTTTAATATTTATTTACTTTAAATGCCATGTATTTATTTCTATACATTTTGGTAGAATATTATGTATGATTTAATAGGTATTTCAAGCTAGGGTCTCAGAATTTTGTTAGAGTAATAATATTTTAAAATCCATTATACTTTTTTCTTTATGAAATTATTTTGAATGTGTGCAAATGCTAGAAGAGTTCAGAATCTGATGTATATTATTTCTTGTTTAATTATCATGCCACAATTTTATATTTAGCGATATTTTGCTCTTTATCATTGTTTTAAGAGATAGAGACATAATCTCTCATAATTTATTATATTTTTCCAATGAATTGTATTATTCATTTCTGTGATATCAAGAATATAATGCTTTATTTAGGCAAATATTTTTCTTCTGATGGTTCATTCTTATTTCTTCTGACTAGAGACAAGTCCTCGCTCATTATTGCCCTCATGTGTATGGCTTCCTTGAATTTATGCCATCATCTTATTTTTCTTTGCTTTCTTATCTCTTAATGTGAATTTTCTTAGTGATATATTTTATCTAAAGCCATGTGTAGTGTACTACCATGACATTATTCTGACATTTTATATTTTGAACTTACTGTGGAATGCCGCCCTTACCTTCAGTCACACTGTTTAGCTAACAGAGTAGTTTTGATATATAAGTCTTGTAGATGGGCCTAGCTAGCATCTCAAGATGTTATAAATTTGACAAAATATTTAAAATTAAATTTATAATTGTATATGTGGCTACATTAAACGGTATATATCTTCTTCAGAATTCATCACCAACCAAGGATAGGTAAGATTATTTTACTTAAGATAATGAACATTTTTACCCAGGGATTTTCTAATTGTAAGATAATGTACTAAATGTGAGTACTTACTGAAATTATTGAAGTCATGGAAGGTTTTGTTAACTATTGTATATCATTGCTATTATTTCTAAATTGTAATAAACAATTTTCTTTACTATTTTTATTGTGTTTTGGTAAATTTTAATAATTTTTGTAAACCATAAGTTATAAAACAGCTTGATATTTGTCTATTAAATGTTATTGCCATTAATAAATATTATTTTTATTATTAATTCATTCCTACTTGCCTTACAGAATCTCATAATATTTACCATACAACAGTATTTGTTGATTTATGCATTAAAAGCACATAAATATAATGAAATATGATATGAAAATCACTTTATATTAAAACTGCATTACTAATGTTAAGATAACATCAACAAAGATTATTTTATTTAATTAAAAATGATAAAACCATTTTATTTAATTGGTATAAAATCACTTTAGTCAATTTTATTTATTCTTGATAAAGTAGGAAGCTCACTTAATTTTATTTATCATCAGTTAAGATAATAACATTGTCTGACTTTATTTTAGTAGAAGATTAAGAAAAACCTATTGGTTTGATATTATGGCAGCCACAAAATTCCTTTTCTTCTCATTATATCATGAACGTCATCTAGTATAATATCATTATTTTAATTTAAGAATTTCTTAATTGTTTAATAGTAATTGTAAATTTCATAATTGTTTAATACAATAAGATATTATCTTATGTGTAAGGTCATGTTCTATTGCTATGACGTTTTTACTAGGATCACATTCTTGCTAGTTTTCAAAAAATAAAAAAGAAGAATAAAATTAGTGATTGTGAGATATTTTTTTTTCTCCATGTGTCATAGCATCAGCCGGGATGTGAACCCACAACTGTCTGCAACCAACTACTTGCTTGCATGGCGGCTGCGATACCTCTCGGCTAACAACGCAAGACTGATTGTGAGATAATTCATCATAAGGAACCCTGAGATTATTTGAAAAAGAATTGCTATAATTTAAGATCAAATTATTTTAAGAAAGAGCTATGTGGCAAAAATAAAAGCATATATACGTTAATTTAATAAAAGAATGCTACATTAAATCTGATCATTGTAGAAAGATAATCACGATAATTATAAGATTTGGTGATATCTTGTGGGTGTGCTGTTGAAAGAAGTTTTGAAATTAACCTAACACTTTTCTTTCATATGCTTAAAAATTTCAAGAGTTATTCTATCCAAGAGAGAATATGAGAATTCTCCTTCTCTTAATTTGCTATGTTTCTGCATTGTCTTATTAAGGCTTATTTATTATTATGGCTTTTATAATTATAACAGTATATGAACACTTGAGTAGCCCATGTTTATTTTTATTGCCAGCCTATATGATATATTATTTGAGCTATTATTATTAGCTACTATTTTAAAAGAACTCTGAGCTTATACAATTTGGGTTACATAATACCTTTTATTTAGATTACCATTTTGACTTGAACAACATATTGGCTTTCGGTTGATTAGAGGTTTCGATCAATAGGGAAGTGAACATTGCTGTAGCATATAACCACTCTATCATTTGTAGATTACAATATATATTTCAAAAAATATAATTTCCAACAATTAATTAAAACTGACATATTTTTAGTAATATTTGAATGATTAATTCTGGCCTTTTAAAAGATTGTGTTTATTAGTAACAACTTTTCATTAAATCATTACTTTAGTATGATTTTATAAAAGAGTACTTGTTTTTCGGTCAGATTACATCTATTTATTTTGTATGTTACATTTGATGATTTTTTTAATAAATAAAGATTAATAAATTGTTATTAATTGATTGTTTTTCTTATAGATAAGCAGGAAATAAAATATTTTATTTTCGGATAAAAGTTTTATTTTTAATATTTTTAATTATTATATAGATGGCTATATGTGCTACTAAATATTTGAGCAATTCTGTAACTTATAACTTATTTTTAAAGTACGCTTTGTTTAAAATAAACACCTTAATTTTTGAACTTACTAAAATAACATTGCCTATCAATATTTAACTAAAATATGAGTAGATGCATTCTAATGATATGAAACATTTATTATTAGTCTTTGATAATTGTACAGTTTATTTTTGCAAATCGTGAAAACATTTTCAAATTATTCCTATTTAAAGTTTATTTACAAAAGATTAAATTAGAATTAGAATTAATATTGGACCCTCAATAAGAACTCTAAAAATCTACATTTTTGATAATTTGCTGTTGGATTTGACCCTAAAGAAACTTTAAAATGAAAAAGTAATGTTTTTTTTTTTTTTCCTCAAGTTAATTGCTTGCTTACAGGAACCAATCTAATTGTATAAAGCTTCTACCGGCTAGCAGAGGAGAAAATCACATAATATTGTCAAAGTAACTGTAACTAACATTGTACAATAAAAACTCATCAAAATAAAAAAAAATATTGTCTTTATTTTGTAAAACTAAATCTAATAATTTATAAACAAAAATTATATTTTATTAAATATAAATATGTAGACTATATTTAACAAGCATTATAAACTATATACAATTAATAAAATATATTAGTTTTAAGTATGGATACACGTGATTGTGTAAAAGATTGAAAAATACATTTCTAACTTTAATATACCAATAATATTTAATGTAAAACCCACCTACAATCCCACTATTTCCCAAACACTTACGTGGAAGTTTACACAGGCTATAGGAAGACTACACATTTCTAAAAATATGTGCTGATTATTGAAGCATGAAATTTAAAAGAGTGAAGATCTCAATATAGCTCCAATCATCTTATAAACCTACAAAGGTGACTTGATGGATTAACAGTTACTTTACAAAGGGATTTTCTAAAATATATAGAAACTAACCTGATATATAGAAACTAACCTGATATCAGATATATGTAAGTGCACAAATGAGTTAATTTCAGTTTAAAACCTGTTTTTTTTTTTTTGGTTACATGATATTAGCTTGAATTATATAAAGAAACAAAAGTTGCTGCTAAATGAATAAAGATATTAGTTCCAGGCTTGAATCATTACCTTCCTTGAAGAAGGCAAAAACTAAAAAACAATCTGGAAATTGGGAATACATTATCTTAGAACATCTGGCTCCCATTGATTAATCAGATTAAATTAGATAATGGGATTAATTAACTGCTCTTGAAAGCATATTAGAAAGTCATTTAACACTATTTGTTTTATAAATTTAAACATATTGATTTAAAGTTACTTCAGTTTTATTCTTATTTTTATAAATGTAGCATGAAAATATTTTAGGTTGTTGACACTCAATACATTTTCAGTTTTAAACAAAAAAAATATTGTATTAACAAACTGTTCTTCCAAAATCTAAGGTCTTATTTTAGTTGTTGAAACATTTGATAGCATGAGCTATGCAAGTAATAGTAAAATTATGTTTTGAAGTTAGTGATTATCATATATATATAAATAAATTTTAGTAAAGCTGTAAGACATTTCCACTATTTTAAATTTCATGCTCTCTGGTGTTACAGAATATTTAAACATTCATATAAAGCGGAAAAAAATGATTTCAATTTTCTGTGTTGCACATTTGATAGCTTTGCTTTGAATATAACCAGCCATTAAAGTTAGCCAGTTGATCTTTTCAATTATAATTCATTCTATTTATCATTATCATATTTGACATTTTAAGTGGTGCAATGGTGTTACAATTGCTACTTTCCTATGTCATTTTAAAGTGTATGTGTTAAATGACAGTGTGCAGACAGCTGCAGCAATTTTTCATAAGAAACTTCTATTTTTAATATATTAATTTAAAAAAATTCCAATAGATTACATGAGAATATAGATCTTTGTATATGATTGATAGCACATTTTATTGTTCTGACAGAGCTATAAAGGAGATGGTGATTTGTGATTGGCTGATGCTTTAAATTCATTTCCCCTGGGCGAAATGCACACAAAACATGATTTTCAGTATTTGTTAATGACTATTATGCAATATTTTTTGTAAAAGACATTATTAAACCAAAACATATGTAACATGGGGGGTTGTCATTAAAAACATTTTATTTTTAAAAAGACTGCATGGGCTCTTAGAAAGTGTACAAAGTACATTACAAAAACGGAAACAATCACAGAAAAGCCATTAGAGGCTAAAAAGAAAATTGCTTTTGTAAAAACTGTAAAGGAAACATTTTAATAAGTTAATAATTTATTAACCTTTAGATTTTTTTTGTTTCTTTGATGATAACTAATTCTAAATACATTATTTTTAAAAACATTAAATTCTAATATTTAATATTCTGATCTTTAACTTTTTTGCATAGATATAGTGAAGCCAATAATAATGTTTGTCTTTGTTATCAGTAATACTGTCAGTTAGATGATTATTTTCACAATATTAGTATATTAATTTTTCATGTTTTAGAATTTTAATTATTAGAAGGCTTAAATATTTATAATATAGTCTATAAATAAATTTTGTAATATAAATAAAAAAGATTTAATTGCACACACAAAAAAATCAAACATGGCATTATAGTACAAATATTCATCACTAGAGTCTATTCAAAAATTTGGAAGTTGACTTGATACTGAAAGAATTTATGAAATCATATATATATATACTTAAAATAATTTTAAAACAAAATTGAAATAGAAAACTAAATATAAAAAAAAAAATTATTATCAAGATGTTTCTTTTTATAAAATCACACCAACAACTACTGTATAACAATTTCACACAGTGGAAATTATTTACATTATATTAGAATATTTATAATTTGCAAAATATATGTATATATACACAAAAATGAATAAACTTATTACAATCCTTATATATATATATATATATATATATATATTTACAAACAATCTATAAAAATAATATTTTAATTATAGCTATTTTTTTCAATAATCTAACAATGCCTTTTATCCCCCTAATTGTTCTAGATATTTAACCATGCTAACATATTTAAAAAAAAATTGAAAATTTTTTTTGAATATACAAAGTTTCATAATATTTCCTTTGCTTATAATTTTCAGAATACTTATTACTTGAATATTTTTCTCACAATTCATTCAATGTCGAATATCCAAAAAATGTATTTGTGCTACAATTGCCCTATTATGCTCTTTACCTCTTTTAATAACATTCATTTATGTCTGACACACACACACACACATATATATATATATATATATATATATATAATTATAAAATGGTCACAAATACCATAGGGCAATTAAGAGAAAGAATATAAAATCAAGGCCAAATATATGTTTTTGGATACTGGACATAGAACAAATTGTGAGAAAAATATTCAAATAATAAAGTACACCTGGGTCTCATTTTATGTGGATTATTGTAATGCGATTTTGAAATTATGCAATTTATGTTTCTTGTTAATATCTTTCACATTTCACTATATTTATTGACTTGAAATACGTTTTTTTTTTTCAAAAAATATAATTTTATATTAGCAGCTAATGTGAAGATGGCCTGAAGCTGTATTTAGAATTTTAGCTTCTATGTAAATAATCTACTTATACTAATGAGTAATTAATAATAATAGATTTACACTTACATATAAAAATATTGCAATATTCAAAAATTTTAAACTTTTAAAATGTATTTTGTTAGATAAAACAGAAATAAATAATTTTTAAAATAAATAAAAAAGATTTTATTGATTTTGTAGACTGAAAATAATCTTTCTAATGATAATGTATAATCTTTTTGTTTTGAACTGCGATCTCATTTTTTTAATATAAAAACAGAAAACCATTAACACAGCACAACACTGAACGTGATGCTAGTTGTTCATCACATCACAAATCTGATTTCTTACTAGGTCACAAACAAACTGATATTGTCAAATAGTGGTAATGATTAAAATATGTATGAAAAAATGTAAAATTAAATACTGTAGTTAATAAAAAAAAGTTTGTCTTGTATTAATTTTTTTCAAATATTTGAAATTTTTTATTAGTCATACTTTATTTCCTTATTTTTTTAATGTAAATTTTAAAGTAATTTTTCCTTGTTGCTTTGCTTTTATGCCATTTCTAAAAATTACAGACCCTATCCCCCATTTTTCAAAGTAAGTTAAGTCTATTTTTGTGCAATTTCTTTTGTGCATGTTTTCTGAGGAACCTATCTATCGCATAAATGAGACCCAGGTGTATGTTAAAAATTACAAGGAATGGTAATGTTATAAAAGTCTATATATTCAATAAAAGCTTTTTATTGTAAATGTGGTTAAAGGCCCAGTATAATTAGGGGAAAAATAGACATAGATTATTGAAAAATTTAATTATAATTAAAATATTATTTTTATAGATTGTTTGTATATATATATATATAACAAAATTTTGGGTATGAACCATGTATTATTTTGCAATGCAATCTGATATTTTGATGGACTAGCAACTGCCATTATCAAGATTCCTAGTCCGTCGAAATATCAGATTGTAATGCAAAATAATACATGGTTCATACCCAAAACTTCATTTTATCTACATCATACAACCATAAAAACTTTATATATATATATATATATATATATATATATATATATATATATATATATATATATATATATATATATATATATATATATATATATATATATATATGCATATTTTGTGGGTTCATCCATGTTAAAAAATTTAAATATTAATTTACAGATGTTTCAACTTGATCACTCAAGTCATCTACTGGGTGATAAAAGGTAGAAAAATAGTTGTAGGGGTGCTATAGCAAATATGTTAAATTTAAGAATGTTTTTTAAAAAAAAATGTTTCTATATAGGTGGAAGTTTTCATGTTTCATCTTGCTTATTGATACAATCTGGCCTTTTAAGTATCTCAATGGCTTCTCTGATTTTACACTGGTAGAGGTAATCACATCTGGATATGATCCTGGTAATAGAAAAATCAATTTTATGACCTGAATCAGTAGTATGGAGTGAAAATGCTGTTGCTGATGAGTGTTGTTTAACTGCATTAGCATGCTCATCTCTCCTAACACTGATGTGACAATTACTCATACCTATGTAAAAAGCATTACCATTTTCACATGAGATTTGATAAACACCATGAGATTCAAGAGGGATTGAAACCTTAGGCTTGGCTATTATACTGGTGATCTTTTGATGAGTAGTAAATGCTGTATTTATATTATAGTGTTTCAATATATATCCAATACTGTCTGTAGTTCCTTTTACATATGAAACACAAATTATTATAGCTGATTTATCATCTTTTTGTTTACTATTTTGTCCATTTTAGGCTTGAAATAAGGCTTTGTTTAATAAATTTATAATTATAACTATTTGCTAATAAAACACTATATGATTTATTTTTTCTTTCAGGTGTGACTTATCTGAAAGATTAATTGCTCTATTTAAAAGAGTTTTGGCTATAGAGACTATCTGAGTTGGGTCATGATGAGAATGTAAATATACGTCTGTGTGTGTATTCTTTCTGTAAATTGAAAATGAAAAACTACTTGGTGTCCTGGTGACTAGAACATCAAAAAAGGGAGTTTTCCATCAGACTCTGTCTCCATTATAAATTTAATATGATGATGCATATTATTTAAATGTGAGAAAAAATCATCTAATTTATTTATTCATGTTGTCATATGACAAAAGTGTCATCTATGTATCTGAGCCAAACGAGGAGTAAAAAATGATGCTTCTAAAGCATGAGTTTCTATATTTTCCATGAATAAATCAGCTATTACTCCTGAGATAGGTAAGCCCATAGAAATACTAAAAACTTGTTTATAATGTTGTCCATTGTATACAAAATATGTGTTCAAGAGACAATGTTTAATCAAAGCAATAATATGGTTTAGTATATTGCAGCGTTGTGAAATTACATTTAAAGCTTCATCATTTGGAATGTTTGTAAACAAAGATACAACATCAAAACTGACCAGAATATCATTAGCATTAATTTTAAATTTTTTTTAAACATAAATCAAGTGAAAATAATTTTTAATATATGATTTAATAGATGGATTGTAGGTTTAATGAAATCAGATAAATATCTAGCTAAAATATGAGTTAGATATCATATTGTGCTTACTATTGGACAAAGGAGAGTATCTGGTTTGTGAATTTTTGGGAGTCCATAAACTTTTGGACAGACTCAAGATTTTTTATGAGGGATTATTTATTTTTTATCTCTGTTTCAATAGGTGATTTATTAATAATGGCTTTTTTTTTTCCAAATACGTAGTATGATCTCTTTTTGATGGTTTATAAGTTTTATCATTAAGCAAATCTAAAGTTTTATTATTGTACATGTCATAATCCATAACAACAGTAGCATCATCTTTAACAGCTGAAAGTACAACAATTGATTTGTTCGATTTTATATTATTTAATGATTGTCTTTCTTTCTTTGAAATATTTGCAACCCGTGAAAATCTTCGTATCAATATATACATATATGAAAAAATGATTGTAATAAGTTTATTCACTTTTATGCACATATACATATTTTACCAATTATATTTATTGCAACGTAAATAATATCCATTGGATAGAATTGTTATAGAGCTGTTGGTTATGTGATTTTATAAAAAGAAATATTTTAATAAGATTCCAATAAGAAATGAAAGCCGGATTGATGTATTAAATTTTTTTTTGACTGTTTCAATTTGTTTTAAATTAATTATTTTAAATTTTATATAAAAAGACAACATTCAAAACTCATTATACGTATTGCCACACACACAAAGCTGGAGTAATCAAGGGATTCCAGAAGGCTTGTGGATAAAATCCCCATCTAGTGCCTACTTATCCAATATCCCCAGATTAGTTTCTGGCTTGTGACCTTCGTGAGTTATACACAAGCATAAGAAATGATGGTCATGTGATGTTTATTGGCTTAAAAAGACAACATTATGGATAAATCTTTTATCATGAAAATTTATTCATTTAAAGTATATATTAAAATTAAATGCTAACAGTAAAACTAAAAATTAGAATAAATTAAATAATACCCCTAAAATGATTCTTCCACAATACATGTAAACACACATTGCCAACGGTTTAGAAAAACTTATTTCAAATCATATTAATATTTTTGAATATTTTGCGTTGGATTCTTAATATTATAAATAAAAAAATTTGCTTTCATAGAATTAAATTATTATTGTTATTATTTTAATAAGTAGAGAAAGCTATAGTTATTCTTTCATTCTCTCTCTCTCTCTCTCTCTCACACACACACACAGCCACACAAACAAACACCCACAGCATTCTATATATACACAAACAAACACCCACAGCATTCTATATATATATAAAGTAAACTGCCAGTTTATCACTTACCCATCTTGGGGTGTTATATAAATAAAATCTCTTTGATTTTGCCTGGGTTCAAATTTGATACATGTCTTTTTACTGATTTCATTAAAAGCATTTCTGATGGTATGGAGTTCTTGATTATCTATTGAAATAAAAAATAAATGTTTATATATATATATAAAGCATATATTAAAAAAGGAATATATATATATATATATATATATATATTCCTTTTTTAATATATGCTTTTAATTGTTGCATGTATCAATTATTGAAGTATACATTTAAGCATGAATATTAATCTAAAAATGAAAATAATTTATACCACCAAAAATTTAGATTTATAATGTTTAAGTTTATATTCCTCTTATCATTTTTATTTGTTATTAGCTCATTACATTATAAATATTTATCCGAGATTTTGAAGAAAATCGTTTTGATTACATTCTTTAAATCTGGATTTTAACTCTGCTACACTTTTCACTATGACGATAAACAAGTTCTTCCAGCAGAGAACTAGAATAGCACAGATAGATGAAACATCAACAGTACCTATAACCAGACCAAGGGTATACAATGTATAACCTATGATCACATTTCCAGGCTATAGCACTTCTGGACTGCTAGATTCAAATCCCTGCCATCCAAAGAACTTTATTTGTTTTGAGGATTAACCTCAGGTGCCAACTAACCATAGGTTATATAGTCAGCAATGCTGGTATTCAATCAAGCACTTGACATTTCTCAAGTTAGCTTCTTTTTTTAATTGTGAGGGGGAAATCATTGATATACTTGCCCAACACTTATAGTTATTTATAAATTAACCTATTACTGATGCAATTCTAAGAGAGAGAGAGAAATCGATCAAACAACAATTAATCAAACAAATATTTATTTTTACACACACATAATTATAACACAATATAATAATTTTTTTATAGGCAATATTAAATATTACATTGGCTGTAACTATGAGAGTTTATTACAGTTCCTTTCATTCACATATACATGTAGATATTTATAATGGGAGAAAAAGAATTATATTTGCCTAAAATTTAGAATAATACATAACTCTTTCATGGATTGAGTTCCTTGCTTGTTAACTTACTTGTCAACTACCAACCATTTGTCCTTTGATTTCCATCGATGGTTTCTGGCTTCTTATCGATTCTTCAAGTTTACAAAGAGGAGAAGAGAGAGAGATTATTTGCAGCTTACAGTTCATGAGGCAAGCATTGGTGCCAGATGGAGGACATGTGCTGGTACTGAGGACTTGGGCTTGAAGGCTAGCCAAACACTTCTAGGGTTTTTTTAGCACCACATATTGCTAGATCAGCCTTCAGTGAAGATAGGTCAAGGAAAACTCATACTGGTAACATAGACAGTTTTTTTTACCATCTTCTCTTCTTTATTTTTTTAATTGTAATACAGCAGAGTGTTGATAATAATAATATTCTGCTGCAATAATAACCTGCTTGTGTCTCAATAACAATCTGACCGGCAATTATATAAATTTCTTGTCTCTTTTATCTTTTATACTTCTCCCTCTCATTATCTTCTCTTTATTGTCCTTAGATCATGTTTAATTAATTTTATATTTCTTATCTTAATCATCCTTCCAGATTCATCTACTGTTTTGTTAAGATTAATTTTTGCATTCTTTGGTTATCTAATCTCATTTTGAGATTAATTTACCCCTCTTGATAAGATAGTGTACATGAATTTTCCTTATTTCTTTAATTAGATCAACTGGGAGTTACATTTTCTTTTATCATCTAAGTAATCTTTAATGAATTGGAATTTTAAAAGTTTTCTTTTTTACAAATTATATTTTTAGTCCGATTTCATTTTTACATTTATTTGTTATTTTCTTTTTTTTCTATCCTTACATTTTTTTTAATTTATAAAAAGGAAATGCTAGTTTTAACTTTTACTGAGAATTATTTCTCTCCATCCTACTTGCTTTTTAATACTAAAGTTTTCTTTTATTTTTAAAAGGAAAAGATGATGAAATACTGTATTTTTGCAAGTTTTGTGTTTCTTAGAAAAAAAAAAAAAACTCTTTAGAAACATATTAGAATTTTCTTTCTATTTTACTATTCTCATTTTTTTTAAAAAAAAAATATGATCAATTATTTTTAAATGATTGTATATTGCAATGCAGAATATATGTGTTTTTTAACATATATGTTCCCCAGCAGTACAATATATATTAAATAATATACTCCTTTATTATATAAGCTTTTTATTGTTGCATGTAGCAATTATTGAAGTATACATTTAAGCATGGATTTTAACCAAAAATGAAAATTATATATTCTACTAACAAATTTAGATTTAAAGTACTTAAATTTATATCCCATTTATCATTTTTATTTGTTATTAGTCTATTACTTTATAAAGATTTATCCAGGTTTAATTCAATCATTGATTTATAATTTTTCTTTTCTACATGACATCAGCTTCTTCGTGCCCAATCAAGCATTTTTTTCTATTCCTTTAATTTCATTTAATTCATCCCAATATACAGACCACTATGCATTATTGTTAGCAATATTTCACAATTTTAGGATTTATCAAATTTTGATAATAGTTTGAATATATAATATAATAATCTATAATCACAATAGAAATGCTTATATAAACAGCAACCATCTTTTTATAATTTCTAATGGAAATATTTGAATAAGATGTAGTATGCTTTAATTACTTTATCCATCTCAATATTATATTTTTTGGTTCATTTTTTTTAACAATTAAATATATATACTTCTTTTTTAAAATTGGAATATACATTTAATACTTAAGCTGATTTATATTTTCATAGAGGAGCTACTGCGTGGAGAGTTTTGTCTGTTTAAAACAGCTTGTATAAGCATAAAGAATGGTGATCATGTGATGTTTGATGGTTAAATATCAATCCTATCCAATAGAATTGTGGTGACTGTAGTTAATAAAGAACCAAAGACACCAAAAAATATAAATGCTGAACTGAGTTCAGATCAGTATAATTGTACAAGCTAATGAGCTTAGCTTGAAAACATTATTGTGTTTTCATTTTGGATTCAAAATTTTAGTTAGCTAAAAAAGTAAAAGGGGTTTCTGGAAGGTTGCATTACATTCCAAGATCTAAGTGCAGTGCTCTCAGATCCAATGATCCTCATTGATGTAAACTACAAGCTAGAAACTAGTCTGGAGACATTGTATGAGTAGGGATTTTATGGACAAACCTTCCTAAATACATTGATTACTCTGGCTTGTGCTGAGTGACATTACTCTATGGAGAGTTTCATCCTTGTTTAAGCATAAAGAAGGGTGATCATGTGATGATACTTAAGCATTTAGCAAATACTTTTATCAATGGTTCATCTCTTTAGTCACCAGCATTCTATATAATATTTATAAAAGATATTTCATTTGTGGAGTTGTTACTTGTTTAGAATTTTTTTATAAATATCATTTTTTCATTATAACTTTAATATTTCAAAAAATGTTACTTAATTGTTAGAGTTAATTCTTGGTGTAAGTTATTTTACAAAATTTCACTTACAAATTTTTTCCCTATTTTTTTTTTTTTTACACGTCTTTTTTTTATATGAAAATTTGATGGCAAATTATGATCTGTTTTTATTTATATATCTTCCATGATAGTTCTTAGTAAACGATCTTCTATATTACTATTGACTACATCCAAGTCTGAGTCATATACAAATCTGTTAATATTCTAAAAAAATAACAAATTTTAAAAGAATTTAAGTATATTTAAAGGTTATGGATATCATCCTTCTTAATAACTTTTATCTCTTTGGGATTTAAATTAATAGTTATATCTCATGAACAATAAATTACTTGTTGCATTAAACCTATAGTTTATTATTTTTTGATAAACCTATAGTTTATTACATGGTGAAATGTATATTTTCTGTTGGGTAAAATATACTGAAAATTCCGCCTGCCTTCATTTGAAAAATTTTCATGACTATTTCAGTACTGAATTATCATAATATATAGCTTTTTTATTTGCCAAAGTCACATAATTATTCACCCCTTTTTATTTCTGGGTCCACTCTGAAATTTGTTTACAGTATTCTTCATATTTTACACACTGAAATTCTAACATTAAATATCTCAAGACAATTTTAAAATGATATTGACCTGATTAAAACATTCATACGTCTATCTCAAAATTTGCTATTTTTTATGACTATAAAGACTCATTAGAATATAAACTTGAATAATTTATAAAACAAAATTTCTCTTACACATAAGCAAATTCTTTGCACTTTCAAAAAATTCTAATTAATAACTCAATTAAAAACTGTCATTGAGAAGATTGACCTGTAGTTTTATTGATCTTAACCTTAGCGAAAAAATGTAGAAAATTATCTGTGTTAGCTAATGTATGTTTGTGAGTAGTTCATTAATTGTCAAGTAATAATAGATGCAATAACAAAAGCGTCCAAATTCAGAATTTGCTATGCTTGCTTCTTTAAGACATCAGTCAAAAATTAAATGTATCCCTACAATTATATATATATATATATATATATATTGTAATGGACCATAAAATGTACTGGGCGTCTACAGGGTAAGATATTTAATTAATTGATGCCCCAAATGTTTGGGTTGCCAAAATATGTAACGGACTGTAAAACCTTTTAGGATAGTACACCCAGAGCCTTCTCTACTTATAGGTCCTATTACTACTCGGAGTTCTAACTCAGTGTAGACATTAGCCTTTAACTCTGCTCAAGGATGGAATTAAATAGGATGGCAATAATGTGACCTCTATATAGATCCTTAATGGCTATTGCTAATAATAAATTAAAATCTGTATGCATGTATAATAGCTATACTGGTGAGTGAAGTATGAATGATGCTTGACAATCTAGAGACCAGAGAAACAAAGGTTTTAACTTCAAACAATAAATATTTATTAACAGATCATGCTTATAGTTATAATATTTATAAATCAACAGAATATATACATGATTATTATAAAACATTAATTCATCCCTACAACAATATGATTAGCTGTAATTTAAATATTAAAATATGGGTTGAAATAAGATTTATAAAATTTAGTGCATAATTTACAATAATGTATTAATTATTTTGAATATAAAATTATATTACTAATGTACGATTATCATTCTGTTTACATCCTTTAAATGTACCTCAAGGTTATGTCCATGAATTGCTAATTTGTGTTTTGTATAGTTAAGAAAATATTATATATATTTACTTATTAATTAGTTTGATTTTATCGTATTAATTATTTAGTAAATGTAAATATTTAAAATCTTACCTTTTGTTTCAGTCATTGTCCAGTTTTAAACCTTCCATTATGATAATATTTTATTTACAAAACATATATAATATATTGATGTATAGTTTGAGTTGTGCACCTCTCTCACCCCACAAAAATCCAAACAAATGGGTTCTTTTGTTCTTTTTTTAAAAAAAAAAAGATTTGCTACACTTGAATAAAAGAGTGAGAAAAATTCACAACCCAACTCTCAGTATACATTTTGAAAAAAAAAAAAATATTTGAAACATAAAATATAATGAAATTTTGGAATTCCTTAAAATAATAGCACATTAAATTTTTAAGAGCAGCTTCTGTATTCTTAGCAGATAATGTCTTTCTTTCCTTCATGTATATTAAATCATGTTGACGTTCTAAGCATTACAATTCCCATGACGAAATTGAATTCCTCAGCGTTTGATTTTAAAGCCATGCATTTCCATTCCATAACAAGATCTTTCCACGTTGATTTAAACAATATATACCAATAAATATGATCCTCCATCACACGTCAACGACACCAAGAGGATAGAAAAATCCCCTGACACTCAATTAGCAAAAGTGCATTTTTAGATTTTATTTACACAATATAAATTATTAAATATGAATCCTTTTTTTAAAGCTTACGTTATATTATAAGGCGAACGCTATCTCTATGCAGTTTTATTTATATATGTATGAAACGTATGATAAAGATTTTACTTTTAAAATAATGTTAATAAAGTTCTATTTCATCATTAGTTGATTTTATTTTATCCCAGAAACATTTGATAGCAATTATATTTTTTAACAATGTTAAATAACTATGATGCTCTTAGCATTTATTTGAACGAACGAAAGTTCATCGATTAAATAATGTTTTTTTTTTCTTTTTAAAACATTTTACAGTTATCAATAATAAAATTCCAAATATTAAATAGTTTAATATTAATAAAGAATGGAAATCCTAATAACTAATATAATAATTAAAATATTCTTTACAACTTTACTTTCGTGCACTTCAGTTGAACAAGAAAAACCAACAACAACTAAAAAAATCTGTTGCTTAGATATTTTTCCACGTTCCCAAAATCAACAAAGGTTTACTCTTTTTTTTCTCTTTTAAACAAAAGAAACGTGGTTACTAGAATTTAATGTTAAATATTCTTTTTTTTATTTTGTCACGTCATGATTTAAAATCTACATTCATGTATATATATATGTGTATATGTATATATTTTATTTTACATTTAATAAAAAAAAATGTGTTCATTCCTTCATGAATGTATGGTTATATTTGGTTATATTAGTTACTTATTATTATTTTTTTTTACAAGAATTGGACATCACCTTACATTTCCCCTACCCTTAAAAGGTTAAAATTTAGACCATTGTCAAAATTTTAGCACCTAAACAAAGGTTTGGATGGTTATTGTGTTGGATAATTTTATTCTTTTTAAATAGGGAGAGTTCTAATGCTGTCGTACTTATTTTAATTTACCCATCAATATACATTTGCTTTTTTTTTATATTACTCATTTCGGTTAGACTCCTATCCTTATCTCTTTCATCTCAACATTGAATTACTGTCATCATTAACATTGTTTCTATTATCTTTTCTAGAATTACTAACTATATGATGGTTGAATAGTCTGAATTTGACTGGTTAAGTGTCTCTGTTCCAGAAGGCACATATTTGAGTTTGTCAGCCTATATCCTGCTCCCTAGGAGTCTTATTGGATTTTTATAAGGTCTGAACAAAATATGGGATTCCCACATTCTATGGGTCAATTCCCACATCTCAGCCAATTCTAAGATACCTCAATAAAATGTTTCAACATTAATTTGAATGCATCCTCATCACATCTACCTACTCTAGCTATTTACTTACGAACAATGATGTCTTTCTCATTACAATACACTTGCATATACCCATTTACATTTTTTTTATAAACTTCACTTTCATCTACTTTAATCATGGTCATCTGTTTACAAATAACTAAGCTTCTGTACATGGCAGTTCTTGACAACCACTGTATGGCTTTAATATCCGAGCATTATAAGTTCCTTTTATCTCTCCATCAATATTTAACCAAAATGCATTTTGCCAGCTTGTTTCACAATAGCATATGGTCCAGCATATTGTTGACAAAATTTATGATAAACATTATCCATTGGTTTACTTGGGCTATGTGTTTTCACAAAAACCTTGTCTCCAATCTTAAAGTGATGTCTGCTTTCCTTTCCCTTCTTATTTCTAAAATTGGATTTATTAATTAACTGTTGTCGAGCCATTTGAATTTTAGTTTCTATGTCATAGTGATGACATTCAATTGGAGGTTGGTATTTCACAAATAATGAAGGAATAGGTTGGTTAAAATGTAGTTGGATGGGTGCGAATCCAGTAGATTCATTTGCACCCCAATTTATGTAATTCACTACCCGTTCTGTCTGCTTCACCCACCTCCTATGCTCATCCTTTAGGTAAGTCCTGAACAAACGGCCAAGCTCCCGCATTATGCGTTCGCAAGGGTTTGATTGTGGATTTCTAATGGAAGTGAGCACGTGTTTGATTTGTAGTTTCTCCACCCATCTTTTCCATTCCTTAGATAGGAAAGGTGTTCCATGGTCTGACAAAATAGTTTTAGGTTTTCCTATCTTGGGGAATTGAAGAGTGTCTAATACCCTGATTGTGTGTCTGGTATTAGCCTGGGGTATAGGGTAAGCAGAGACATATTTTGAAAAGAGATCATAGGCGACCAAGAGATATCTTTGCTTATTGAATGGAGGTAATGGTCCATAATAATCGATCGCCAAGATCTCATTTGGTCTTTCAGGAATTATAGATTTTAATGCCTCACTATAATTTTGGTTTACTGGCTTAGCTTTTAGGCATACTAGACAATCCTGGAGTGTTTTCAAGATATCTTTATACATGCCTGGCCAGTAAAACCAAGTTTTCATAGTATGTTCTGTTTTACGGGCACCGTAATGTCCATACAAACAGTGAATATACTTTATGAGTGGGGTACGTAAAATTGTAGGTATCATTACTTTCCACTCTACAGTATTTGAATTAATTTGATAGAACAAGATCTGATTTTCTACCTTATAAAGTGTCAGATTCTTGGGCACATTCAAAACTCCTTTTAGGGCTCTTATGACTAAATTTAAATTTGGATCTTCAAATTGTAATCTGGGCAACCTTTCTAACTCATCCTCTACATTACTATCAATTATTAAGTTGACATTTGTAATGTAGGTATCCTCTACAGATAGATGGTTTTGATCTGACTGACATGGATTCCGACTAAGTATATCTGCTACTATGTTCTCGGATCCTTTGCAATACCTTACAGTGTAATTAAATTCCTGCAACAGCAAACTCCACCTAACTAGATGACTGTTGGTCAAATAGCTGTGGTTCAGGAATTCAAGGCTCTTACGGTCTGTGACCACTATCACCTCAGATCTGAGAAGCATCTGTCGGAACTTCTGGAAGGCCCACACTATAGCTAGTGCCTCCTTCTCAGTTACCATATAATTCAACTCCGGACCTTTCAGGAGTCGACTGATAAAGTACAGGATGCCAGGTTGGCCATCCTCCTGGATTTGGGATAATGTTACCCCTAACCCGAAACCACTACTGTCAGTTTGAATGACAAATGGTTTATCAAAATCAGGGAAAGCCAAAATTGTTTGCTGTAAAAACCCTGTTTTGATATTTTCAAATGCCCTCTCCTGTTCTTCGGTCCAAATCCATTTTTCTTCTTTCCTGATTAATTTCAATAAAGGTTCCATGTGGCCAGCAAATGTTTTGTAGAAACGGTGGTAAAAATTACACAAACCTAAGAATGACCGAATTTGCTTTTTATTAGTAGGCCTAGGAAAGTCTTGAATGGCAGAGATCTTATCTGGATGAGGTCTTATCCCATTACAACCTATGATATGACCTAAAAAGACTACCTGATCAGATGCCAGGGTACTTTTCTTGAAATTGATTTTTATTCCTTTGTGAAAGCACTCCCGGAAAAATGTAGTGAGTTGTTGAAGATGTTCTTCAATGCTGGATGATGCAATAATTACATCATCCACATAAATGGTTATGATTCGCTTTATCTCAGGAGAAAGGGTCTTATCTATACATCTAATTAGACCAGCACCACTATTGATCAACCCAAATGGCATCCTATTGAATTGATAGGTAAAACCTTCGTACCGAAAAGCAGTATACTGGCGATCATCAGGATGAAGCTCAATCTGCCAATAGCTGGAAGTCAGATCGAAGGTTGAAAATACCTTCTTGTTTCCAAATCTCACGAATAACTCGTGAATGGGCGGTGGAATATTTCTGTCTGGAACAGTAATTTTGTTTAGCTGCCTAGCATCCAAACAAAATCTCATCGACCCATCTTTCTTCTTCACAGTTACAACTGGATTGCAGTAAGGTGAAGAGCATTTGGAAATGATCCCCCACTCCAGCATTTTGTTGATCTGTTTGGATATTTCCTGCCGATATTGGTACGGGATAGGATACGATCTGGATTGAAATGGTTGGTCATCCTTCAATTTAATTCTCTGTTGGAATCCGGGTATAACTCCTGGAATTTCCAAAAAAACTGGGTTAAACTGATTAATGATAGATCGTAACTCTCTGCACTTTTGCTATCTAATAGATTGGACTCTACAAGTTTAGTGTCTATAAGTGCTTCAGGAATATTTGATACAACACAATCAACTTCAGGTAGGCCATATCTTGGAAGCAATGTCATCTCCAAGACCTCATCATCAATCCTATTTTCTTGGGGAAATCAACAATACAAGAGTGTAAGTGTAGGAAGTCCACCCCTAGTATGACATCATGGATCAAACCATTTAATATCAAAAACACATGATAGAGGACTGCCTGACAAAACTTTATTTCAATCCAAACTTGTTTCTGTGCAAGCTTTGCCTTCTTATTGTTAGCCATGGTAACCTGCACAGATTTCAGGGGCAAGATTTTAACCTGGGGGTTCTTGTTCAAAACCTTCTGATACAGTCAGTCTGAAATGACAGAAATCTGGCTACCAGTGTCTAACAAAGCTTTAATCGGCAAATCCTCAAACAAAGCCTCTATCATGGGACAGCTCTGCAAGGCAAAGTTGGGTGCCTTGTCTTCCCATGAACATGTCATATAGGTGATTTCTCCATCTACTATTGGTACCTTGTTCCTCATTGTATTTTTGGTTCCTTGAGGTGAGGAACTAATCCTCAAGCACCTTTCTAGTTTAGTTTCTGCTTAGTTTTGGATGCATGATTACTGCATCCTGGTTTTGGTGAACCGTTTGGGGTACTAGGGAAATTTCTCAATGATTCTCCATTATTAAATCTATTCCTCTTGGGTGACCACATATTTGGTGCATTTATTTGATTGGCTTTCCCTTTCCAGTGTCTGGGATCATTGTTGTTTTTTCTCTTACGATAAAATAAGGCATTAACATTTGCCTCATCTTTCCTCCTGTCTGGTGCCCTGATGGATAAATTAGTATTATTCATATCCATACTGTTTAACAATTCGGCAACCTGCTCAATATTCTTAGCATTTGCACACATCAGCGATTGCTCTATACGTAAAGGTAAATTCCTTTTAACTATTCGGATGATTTCCATTTCCCTAAAACAATATGTGTTCAATGAACGTAGCTTGGTAACTTGTCGCCTAAAAAACTTTGTAAGTGTTTCCCCGGGTGCAGATCTATATTTTTCCTGGAAAAGTTGATACAGAATGCCTTCCTGTTTATCTCTGTTCCAAAAATTCCTAACCAATAGAGTCTGGTAATCATCAAACGTGGATGGGGTCTGGAATAATGACTCCCACCACATTAAAGCATCACCTTGGAGGTAACTATATGCAATTATAATTTTTTCACTTTCTGACAAACTTCTATTCACCATGAAATAAAGGTTTAAGCTTCTCAAATGTTCAATTGGAGCTTCATTATTGAAACCTTTAAAAACCTTCAGTTTCACAAATTGGTTAATAGTGTTTATCTGTGTGCCAGTTACATGAGTCTTATTCATTTCTTGTGTACTTATTTGTGGATTCATGAGAAGATGATCAACATCAGCTTGATATTCATCTGGTTGTGCTTCATCTATATGAAATTCATGGAGGCCATTCACTTCAGGCATCATATGAGATTGAAAAGTGGATTCTTCATATGGGTCATTTGCTTCTTGTAAATCATTAAAAGCTACTTTCAAATGTGCCACATCATTGTTCCAATCTTCCCGGTCATTTTTGATCTTCTTTTCCCTTCCTAATTGTGGTTTCATATGAATCGGTATTTTTGAGTTAATTTGGGACTTATCCCTCAATGTCTGTTGCTTCATGGCTTCATCTAAACTATCAATTTGACTCTGTGTTTCAGTAGTTCTCTCCATAAGTTTTTCTAACATTGTTTTGCCCAACAGAGCATCTGTTTCCATAGAAGATATCTTATGTCCAAGCTGTTGTAAATGATGATTCACAGCTTGCATCATTTGCTCTTGAGCCCCATTTTCTGCACTTTGTTTAATCTGGAGTTGGCTTAATTCCATCTGTATGACTTCCAAATCTCCTTGAACTTCTTTCTTGTGATTTTCTTGACCCTGCCTCATTTCTTCTTTAGTGGATTCCTGGGCTTGGTGTACCTCCTTAATATTGCTATCAATTTTGATGGTAATGTTTTCTTTAAACCCAGTAAATTGCTCTTGACACTGCAAGCTCACTACATCTATATTTATTCTCATCTCTTCTACATTTCGCTTTAATTCCGTACTACTGTTATGCACTTCATTCATCTCTGAAGATAACTGCTCCATGGCTGTAGAAACTTTCATTTCAATGCCACTAATTCTTTTCTTAACCTCCTCATCCAATTTGTCAATATCAGCCTTAGTTACCATGTTGCTTATTTCAGCCTTGATTGTATCTATCTGACCATTCATGCTATCCATCCGACCATTCATGTCAGCCTTGACTATATCTATCTGACCACTTATGCTATCCATCCGACCATTCATCTCATCCATCCGACCACTCATATCATCCATCCGACCACTCATATCGCTTATATCAGCCTTGGTTGCCATATTATCCATTCGATCCAATAATGTTTGGAGCATCTGCATCATGGCTCCACTATTTTCTGTAACCTGTGTTAGTCCAATTCCAGGTGATTGAGCAGACGGTTCATTAGAGTCTCCTTGAATTTGAGATATCATTTGTTTTTCCTCTTGCATTGAGAAAGAATGCTCAGCTCCAACCATTGACCCCCCAGACATATTCATGTCTACTGATCCTACCTGTTCCATATTAGGATCATGCTCAGCTTCATTGCCACTAACATCCTGTGGCTTTACATATAATTCCTTACTCATACTTGACAAATATCTCCCACTTCTGAGAAACATACAAAATAAACTAACACTTTTCCTTAAAATATCTACTCTATGGAAAAATTATTTCTTTTTATATAATATTCTATAATATGTCATAGGATCTTCTACCAACTTGTGTCATCTCGTGTGATTTTGGTTACCTTATGTATTTTACATATCATTGGTATTAATGCTGGTTTTATATATTTTTCCCTTATCTGCTTCACTTGCCTACTCTTATTAGATTCTTGATCATCTATTTAGTTTTGGTCTCTATTTATCAATTCATACTTTCACTCAGAGTTATTTGAACTTATTGTTTATTGACTAAATTAACTATACCACTAAGTTGCCACACCATTTAATCCATAGGGTTATGTAATTTATAGTTTATTAACTGACTAACTAAAATATGATAAATCAGGTTATACTGAAATTATGGACAATTTCTCATAAATTCAATTTATGTCACACTAAAAATATACAATAACATATGATAGACCCAACTCTTTAAAGCTCAACACATTGTGTATCACAATATAATAGACAAAACTTTTCACATGCAGTGAATCTAAGTATTCAAGCTTACCACATTGCATGCCAAAATGTAACAGACTACCAACTAGAATGAATTTAATAATTGGCTATTATGAATGCGACATGATAATCAACTTTCATTAAGTCTATATATGCCAGTGTACAGGCTTCACTGTTGATGGTGTCAAAAATGTAACAGAATGTAGTTTGTATCTGTGGTGAACTTACATTTTCAGGCCCAAAACGTTGCACGCCAAAATATGTAATGGCCCAAAATGTTGCGCGCCAAAATATGTAACAGACCGTAAAATGTACCGGGCGTCTACAGGGTAAGATATTTAATTAATTGATGCCCCAAATGTTTGGGTTGCCAAAATATGTAACGGACTGTAAAACCTTTTAGGATAGTACACCCAGAGCCTTCTCTACTTACAGGTCCTATTACTACTCGGAGTTCTAACTCAGTGTAGACATTAGCCTTTAACTCTGCTCAAGGATGGAATTAAATAGGATGGCAATAATGTGACCTCTATATAGATCCTTAATGGCTATTGCTAATAATAAATTAAAATCTGTATGCATGTATAATAGCTATACTGGTGAGTGAAGTATGAATGATGCTTGACAATCTAGAGACCAGAGAAACAAAGGTTTTAACTTCAAACAATAAATATTTATTAACAGATCATGCTTATAGTTATAATATTTATAAATCAACAGAATATATACATGATTATTATAAAACATTAATTTATCCCTACAACAATATGACTAGCTGTAATTCAAATATTAAAATATGGGTTGAAATAAGAATTATAAAATTTAGTGCATAATTTACAATAATGTATTAATTATTTTGAATATAAAATTATATTACTAATGTACGATTATCATTCTGTTTATGTCCTTTAAATGTACCTCAAGGTTATGTCCATGAATTGCTAATTTGTGTTTTGTATAGTTAAGAAAATATTATATATATTTACTTATTAATTAGTTTGATTTTATCGTATTAATTATTTAGTAAATGTAAATATTTAAAATCTTACCTTTTGTTTCAGTCATTGTCCAGTTTTAAACCTTCCATTATGATAATATTTTATTTACAAAACATATATAATATATTGATGTATAGTTTGAGTTGTGCACCTCTCTCACCCTATAAAAATCTAAACAAATGGGTTCTTTTGTTTTGTTTTTTTTTAAAAAAAAGATTTGCTACACTGGAATAAAAGAGTGAGAAAAATTCACAACCCAACTCTCAGTATACATTTTTTTTTAAAAAAAAAAAATATTTGAAACATAAAATATAATGAAATTTTGGAATTCCTTAAAACAATAGCACATTAAATTTTTAAGAGCAGCTTCTGTATTCTTAGCAGATAATGTCTTTCTTTCCTTCATGTATATTAAATCATGTTGACGTTCTAAGCATTACAATTCCCATGACGAAATTGAATTCCTCGGCGTTTGATTTTAAAGCCATGCATTTCCATTCCATAACAAGATCTTTCCACGTTGATTTAAACAATATATACCAATAAATATGATCCTCCATCACACGTCAACGACACCAAGAGGATAGAAAAATCCCCTGACACTCAATTAGCAAAAGTGCATTTTTAGATTTTATTTACACAATATAAATTATTAAATATGAATCCTTTTTTTAAAGCTTACGTTATATTATAAGGCGAACGCTATCTCTATGCAGTTTTATTTATATATGTATGAAACATATGATAAAGATTTTACTTTTAAAATAATGTTAATAAAGTTCTATTTCATCATTAGTTGATTTTATTTTATCCCAGAAACATTTGATAGCAATTATATTTTTTAACAATGTTAAATAACTATGATGCTCTTAGCATTTATTTGAACGAACGAAAGTTCATCGATTAAATAATGTTTTTTTTTTCTTTTTAAAACATTTTACAGTTATCAATAATAAAATTCCAAATATTAAATAGTTTAATATTAATAAAGAATGGAAATCCTAATAACTAATATAATAATTAAAATATTCTTTACAACTTTACTTTCGTGCACTTCAGTTGAACAAGAAAAACCAACAACAACTAAAAAAAAAAAAAAAAATCTGTTGCTTAGATATTTTTCCACGTTCCCAAAATCAACAAAGGTTTACTCTTTTTTTTCTCTTTTAAACAAAAGAAACGTGGTTACTAGAATTTAATGTCAAATATTCTTTTTTTTATTTTGTCATGTCATGATTTAAAATCTACATTCATGTATATATATGTGTATATGTATATATTTTATTTTACATTTAATAAAAAAAAAAATGTGTTCATTCCTTCATGAATGTATGGTTATATTTGGTTATATTAGTTACTTATTATTATTTTTTTTTTACAAGAATTGGACATCACCTTACATTTTTTTTTTTTTTTTTTATATATATATATATATATATATATATATATATATATATATATATATATATATATATATATATATAATTTTTAACTATTATCAATTCACTTCAGGATGAATGGGGCTCTCCAAATTCAATCCATTTTCTCCAACCTCTATTCTCTACATCATACCTGCAAACTTCCCTATTTCATGCATCTATCTCACATTGTGGTCTTTTTCACTTTTACAATCTTTTAGAAACCAATGTAAGATTTAAACTGTCCATCATTATTTTTTCTTCTAGCAGTATATACAGCCGATTTCATTCCAGTCTTTTAATTCTTTCAATGATGGCAATAATATCTGTTTCTCTCATTCATGCATTTATTCTTCTTGTTACTTTTAACATAGTCTCTTCATACTATGTTGAGTGGTCTGGCATCTCTGTATTGCTCTTCTGTTAAATGTCCAAGTCTCAGATCCATAAGTAAGGACTGGTAATATATATATATATATATTATAACGGTATGATCCTTTTCAGGACTCAAGGAAGTCACATCTAGCTATAGTCAGACTTTGAGTCTTCTTATAGAATGCCATGGATGATGTGATTTAAAATACAATCCAATTCACTTCTCTATTAATAACCTCGTTACTCTCGGAATTCGAGCTCAGAGTAGAAATTTGCAATCGACTCTCTTCAGGCATTTCCACAAATATCCCATAGTAATAATAATTTTAATATAAGCTATATATAACTTCTTTATAAATATTAAATCACTAAGTTGATTTAACATATATATGCATGAGCATGTATATTTATAAATATTGATTTTATAAAATGACTAAATAAAATAAACAAATGAGACCTGTTTAATTTTGAAATCAAGTTTAACACATTTTAATCAGTAATAAAAACAAAATATTATCACATAAAAACATTAAAATTTAGAATTATAATCTGTGCTTATATACACTAATAAATTATTTAATATTAAAAAAAAAAAAATAATGTAATCATTTACATATATATATATATATATATATATATATATATATATATATATATATATATAATTTAAAATCATGCGTATAATAAATACACATGACACATTATAAATCTACCTATTGTGTCATTAAAATAATTCAGTGTGTGTTGTATGTTTATATACGATAACATCCATTCACACTAGATTAATAATAAAATGTATTCTGATATTAGTTATGTATCTTTAAACATATATTATGTTAATTGTCATATAAGATTCAATTTGGAATATAATAAAACGTACTTCCAAATTGAAATAATTTAAAAACATTTACCTTAGACAGCTGTCATTTCCATCAGAGTATATATCAAAATATCAACATCTAAATTTTATTAAATAAATAAAAAAAATAAAGTGTTCATCTTATCAGTTCTCCACTTTAATATACGAGGTTATTTTTCTAAGTAAATATAATTATCCACAAAGGAAATAAAGTTTAAGAGTTCTTAAATTATACAATGAAGTAATCAAAGACAAGAAAGAATGCTGTTTTATATCCCTCCATAGATGAAATTAAATGATGATGAATGTTGAAACATAAAGTTCATTGATCATCCTTCGAAGAGGCAATCCAGATATTCATTCTTTAAATATTTATGTAGTAAAATATTTAACGTCTTCTTCAATATAATACTCCAATATTAATGCAGCTTTTTAAATGAGAATTACGATGATTATATTTTAGGCATTGATTAAGTAGGAATAAATTTACATGTTCAGGTTTAAAACATCAGTAGAAATCTCTGGCATAAATTATCTAGCCAAAGAACATCTTTATAAATTTTTGTCTTCTTAAATTTATATTTTGAAAGCTCATTTCGAAGACGTTGATAACTTTTATAACCTTGTTAAATTCACTGATTATTTTTTTATAATTCTTTATAATATTCAAAGGCAGCAAATTAATTACTTGAAACAGGTTTTAAAATATTGAATATTCTTTTTTTTAATTTTTCTTAAATGTGTTCTAATTTCGAACACATTTAAATTTACAAACATAGTTCTTGCCTTGATAACTAAATAGAAGATTATTGTTATAACAATATTAGTTCGTTTTTATACTGGATTAATTTCAGCAAGCATATCACATAATCACGCTCATGCTCTCTATTGTTTAACATATACAATTTGTAATGAACTTTAAACATTTATTTCCTTTGTTTCATCTGATAAAAATGCAATGTTGACTTAAGGTTTTGTCAAATGTCAAGTATTATATTAACAAAAAAAAAATACTACTAGTTAGAAACATTTTATTTATGTGTGTGTATAAATAAACTAGAATTATTCATTTTTAGAATTATTCTTTTAATACTAACTAGTTTATATATATATATATATATATATATATATATATATATAACTAGTTTATATATATATATATATATATATATATATCTGATACATGAAAAGCTTAAGATAGGTGTAAGTTATTTATATCTGTTGATTAGATATAGGCACAGTTAAATTCACAAAGAAGCACAAATTGTTTTAGGTGAGGCTCATATGGTACTCTCACATTACCCCCTTCCCTTAAAAAGTTCAAATTTTATATTTACCATTAAAATTTGGACACTTAATATGTGTCAATGTAAACATTAAATATGAAGTTGTGGAGCTTGTTTTTCTTTCCTGCTTTTATCAACCCTTATTATTTGCTCTATTTTTTTAACCCTTTTCCTTTCTCTACATTAAATATTATTCACTTTAAACAGAAGGATAAGGAGGTTCATATATATATAGGGTTCTTTCTTTTTCTCCCCTTTTTTATTTTTCTTTAATGGATTTATTGTTATGTGCCTCTTTTATAGATGACACATATATTTGTTTGGTAGTCTCCATCCTGGTTTTCTTTAAGACTCATGGACTTTTTTGAGAACTATCCAAAAACATAAGAACATCCATCATTCAGCATGGATTATTAACTCTTAAAACGTTTTTAGTTTTCAGGTATCCTAAGAATTAATTTTAATTGCTTAACATACCCTCATCAAAGAAAATTAATGTCTTTTTTCGACTTATATATATCCTTGTACATATATATACCCATATACTTTTAAATGAAAACTTTTTCCTCCCTTACCTATTCTAAATGATCTTTTCTTTCAATATTTTACTTTATACATAAGTAAAATGTGGCAAACATTATTAATTTCTTTGACCAAAATAAGGTTTTAAAGCTCTAGCATTGTAAGTGCTTTTAATGTCTCCCTTTATATTTATCCAGAATGCATTGGGACCTGTTTGTTTTATGATAGTATAAGGTACTTCATATTGATGGTAAAACTTTTGATATTTGCTCTCTTGGGGTTTACTCATATGAGGTGTTTTTATAAAAACTTGATCCCCAATTTGGAACTTGTGTGAAGTTGTCTTCACATTTTTATTTCTTTGATTGGCCTTTTTTATAAGTTGTTCATAAGCTTTTACTCTATCTTCTTCTGTATCTATTTCAGCATATGTAGCCATAGGCTTATATCTTGCAAATAATGTTGGTACGGTTTTTGTAAAGTGTAATCTAATTGGTGTGAATCCAGTTGATTCGTTCACATTCCAATTGATGAAATCAATTACACGATTGGTTAGCTTAACCCACCCCTTATGCTCATCTCCTAAATAAGTCCTAAACAACCTACCAAGCTCCCGCATTACATGTTCACAAGGGTTGGACTGAGGATTTCTAATAGAGATAAGCACATGTTTAATTTGAGATCTTTCTACCCATGTTTTCCATTTTTTGGATAAGAAAGGAGTACCTTGATCTGTTAATATGGTTTTAGGCCTTCCTATCCCAATGGATTGGAGGGTATCTAATACTTTGATGGTGTGTCTAGTATTAGCTTGGGGTATTGGGTAAGCTGACACATATTTTGAAAAGAGATCATAAGCAACTAATAAATATTTTTTTATTGAATGGAGGCAAAGGTCCATAGTAATCAATTGCTAAGATCTCATTTGGTCTTACTGAAATAATAGACTTCATTGAATTAACATAACTTTGGTTTACTGGCTTTGCTTGCAGGCACACTAAACAATCATGCAGTGATTTCAAGATGTCTTGATACATCTTTGGCCAGTAAAACCAATTTTTAATCATATGTTCTGTCTTATGAGCACTGTAGTGCCCATAGAGACAGTGTATATATTTTACAAGTGGCATTCTTATTGATTTGGGTATAACTACCCTCCACTCTTCAATATCCAAATTTGGTTTATAAAGTAAGACATTTTTCTCTAACTTATATAGTATAAGATATTTTGGCACATGCAGAACTTTCTCCCCCTTTAATGCACTAATTATGGGATTTAAGTCAGGATCATTAGACTGTGGGTCTTGTAAGTTTTCTAAATCATTCTCTACATTTCTATCAATAATTAGATCAATGTTAGAAATGTAGGCATTATCTACTGACAGGTTACATTGTTCTGACCTACATGGGTTTCGACTGAGCACATCCGCTACAACATTCTCGGATTCTTTGCAATATTGGATGGTGTAATTGAATTCCTGCAATAACAAGCTCCACCGGATTAAACAACTGTTAGTCAAGTAGCTGTGATTCAAGAATTCGAGGCTTTTGTGATCCGTGACCACTATCACCTCTGATCCAAGAAGCATCTGTCGAAACTTTTGGAAGGCCCACACTATGGCTAGTGCCTCCTTCTCGGTGACCATATAGTTTAATTCTGGACCTTTCAAGAGGTGGCTGATGAAATAGAGGACACCAGGTTGACCATCCTCCTGGGTCTGGGATAATGTTACCCCTAATCCATAACCACTGCTGTCCGTTTGAACAATAAATGGTTTGTTAAAATCAGGGAAGGCTAAGATGGTTTGCTCTAAGAACCCTGTTTTAATCTTTGCAAATGCCTCATCTTGTTCACTAGTCCAGTTCCACCTTTCATTCTTTCTAATAAGTTTTAGTAATGGTTCCATGTGGTCAGAGAACTTTCGATAAAAACGATTGTAGAAATTGCACAGTCCCAAGAATGACCTAATTTGTTTTCTACTCATTGGTTTTGGGAAGTTCTGTATGGCACTGATCTTATCAGGATGAGGTCTTATCCCATTGCATCCAATGATATGTCCTAAGAAAACCACTTCGTTACATACCAACGTGCTTTTCTTGAAATTGATTTTAATTCCCTTCACACAGCACTCTTTAAAAAATAATCTTAGATGTTGAAGGTGTTCTTCAATAGTGGTAGATGCAATAATTACATCATCCACATAAATTGTAATGATCTGTTTGACCTCAGGGGATAAGGTTTTATCCAAGCATCGTATAAGGCCAGCACCACTATTGATCAATCCAAAGGGCATCCTATTAAACTGATAGGTGAAACCCTCATATCGAAAGGCAGTATATTGGTGATCATCAGGATAGAGTTCAATTTGCCAATAACTGGAGGTTAAGTCAAAGGTAGAGAATACCTTCTTATTTCCAAACTTCACGAACAATTCGTGGATGGGTGGTGGAATGTTCCTATCAGGAACTGTAATTTTGTTCAGCTGATGAGCATCCAAACAAAACCTCATCGACCCATCTTTATTCTTCACAGTAACAATTGGATTACAATAAGGTGAAGAACATATGGAAATAATTCCTCAGGAACCATAATTTTGTTCAGCTGATGAGCATCCAAACAAAATCTCATCGACCCATCTTTCTTCTTCACAGTAACAATTGGATTACAATAAGGTGAAGAACATATGGAAATAATTCCCCAATCTAGCATCTTATTGATTTGTTTTGTTATCTCTTCACAATATTGGTATGGTATAGGATACAATTTGGATTGAAAGGGTTGGTCATGTATAAGATTTATTTTCTGCTGGAAACCCTTTATTATCCCTGGTATTTTTGAAAAAATAGGGCCAGATTCATTAATAACAGATTGTAATTTAATTTTGTCATCGTCTCCAAGTAAATTAGATTCTGTGATTTTACTTTCAATTAGTGCTTGTGGAATTACAAATATCATACATTCAACCTCAAAAAGACCATATCTTGGATGCAGTGTCATTTCCAAAACCTCATCATTAATCCTAACTATCTTATTTGAGAAATCAAGGATAGAATGGTTCATGTGGAGGAAATCTGCCTCTAAGATAGCCTCATGTATTAAGCCATCTAATATAAGAAAGACATGATAGAGGGTTGTTTGGCCAATTTCAATTTGTATCCAAATTTGTTTTTGTAATAATTTGGCCTTTCTATTATTCGCCAAGGTGACTTGTGTGGATTTTAGTGGTAAGATTTTGATGTTAGGGTTTTTTGTCAGAACTTTATGATAGAATGCACCTGACACCACTGATATTTGACTACCAGAATCTAATAATGCTTTAACCAGTATGTCCTCAAACAACACCTCTATCATGGGGCAACTTTGCAAAGCAAAATCAGGTGCTCTGTCCTCCCATGAATGCATCAAATTAGTGATTTCCCAGTTTTCTATTTTATTTATGTCCCTCATTGTTTTTTCGGTTTCTTGAGGTGAGGAACATGACCCCAAGTACCTTTTCAGTTTGGTTTTTGTTGTATTTTCAGTGCATGATTACTGGTTGTAGGTTGAGATTTTTCTGGGCTATTGAGAGGATTAGTTTTGTTTTTATTATTTGATGTTTGATTGATTACTCTTATTTGAGTACGTATGAGAAGGGATTAGCTGTAATGATTTCCCTTTCCAATGATTTATGTCATTATTATTCTTTCTTTTTTTATAGTAAATAGTATTTACTGTGAGTTCTTCTATTCTCTTTTCTGTAGTTCTTGATGATATGTTAGTATTATTTAAATCAATACTGTTAAATAATTCTGTTACTTTTTCTATACTATTGGTATTTGTGCATAACAATGTTTGCTCAATTTTCCATGATAAGTTTCTTTTGACAATACGAACAATATCACCTTCCATTAAATGATAAGTACTTAATGTTCTAAGTTTGGTAACTTGACATCAGAAGAATTCAGTTAATGATTCCCCTGGAGAAGGCCTATATTTCTCTTGAAATAGTTGATAAAGTAATGTTTCTTGTTTCTGCCTACTCCAAAAATTTTTAATTAACATAATTTGGTAATCATTAAATGTGGATGGAGTTTTGAATAATGACTCCCACCATAGGAGTGCATCCCCCTGTAAATGACTATAAGCAATAATCAGTTTTTCTTCCTCAGTCAAAATCTTATTTACTGAAAAATATAAATTGAGACTCTTAAGGTGTTCTATGGGTGCTTCACTTGGTAATCCCTTAAAAACCTTGAGTTGCACAAATTGATTGATAGTATTCATTTGTGTTGTATGATTATATGGTTAATTTAGCACTGTAGAATTGATATGTGGTGTTAGCATAGGTAAATCTGAATAACTTTGATTTATGTTAGGGTTAACTTCATCAAAATTATCATGAATAAAATATTCTTCATTTTTGTGCATCATTTGATGTGGAAAGATAGATTCTAATAGGGATTTTCTTGCATCATTAACATCTTGGGTAAATGTATCTGAATTATTTTCTACATTTCTCTTATCTTTATCATCTTGTATATTCGGGCTATGTCCACTTAATTGCCTTTCTATATTTTGTGAATTTTTATCTAATTAAGATTCAACATGGATAAAATTTTGGGTAATGGTTTTATTCATGTGATGTGTTTGGTTCTGTGTTCCACTTGTGTCCTTTATAATTATTTCTAAAGCCTTTTTAGTTATAATTATATCTGCTTCATTTAAAGCCACTTTATCTCTAAGCTGTCTTAAGTCTTGTTTTATGGTTTCACTAAATTCCATTCTTGTTTCTATCTCATCACTCTGTTTTGTATTAAACTGATTTACTTTCACATAAATATCTTGAAATTTTTTTTGAATCTTTTCATGGTACTTTTCTTGATTTGTTTGGATTTCATTTTTAAATGTTTCTTGGCTCTGGTGTATCTCTTGATATATGATTTCTAATTGACTAATTACACTACAACTAAATTCTTTAAAACGTTGTTGACATTGTAAGTTTCCTTCATTCATCTCTTTTCTCACTTTATTTACTGTTTGTTTCATTTCAACATTATCTTTTTGAACATTATTTAAATCTAATGATAATTATTTCATTTCTTCACACAATTTATTTTCAACATCTTTGATTTCTATTTGCATCTTTTCTTTAACATTATCAATATCTTTCTTTAACTCTTCTTTTATAGAAATTATGTCTTCTTTTAATTTCCCTTCCATATTGTCCATATCAACTTTGGTCACCATATTATCACCCATTCTAGCCATTTCTCCCTTCATATCAGCATTCATTTTATTTATATCAGCATTTATATTATTCATATCAGCTTTTATATTATTTATATCAGCTTTTATATTATTTATATCAGCTTTGGTTGCCATATCAGTTTTTATATTATTCATATCAGCTTTTATATTATTTATATCAGCTTTGGTTGCCATATTATTTATATCATCTTTAGTTACCATATTAACTTGTAGATGCATTATCATTTGAACCAATTGAGCTATATGCTTATCCCTTTCTTGTACTGTTATACCTTCAGTTTCTTTTTGTGTTTGAGGTAATATTTGATCTGTCATGTGAACCTGTGAAGGATATTCAACTTCTGCCACAGACACCTCAGACATTAGGACTTGTAAAGACCCTTGCTCATCACTAATTGAAGTAATTTCTATTTCACAATCTTTATTACTTAAAGATTCTTCAAAACTTTTTACTTCCATTATTATTAACTTTTTCCACTACTAGTTATCATTAACAAAAAAATTTCTACTGTTATATATATAAATATAAGTTACTTTCCTTTCAAAGTAATAATTTGATATATGCCATAAGATTTCATGCTGTGCTTATGCCCTTACATGTAATTCCATTTTTCCTACTTTTATAAGATGTTATTATAATATATATTTTAATGTCCAAATTATAATTGTATTTATTTATTTATTTTAAAGTGACTGATTTATCTGTTTGCTACGGTTTATTTTATTTCAAGGTCTCTATTATTTATTATTCAGTGTTTTTACCAATTCACAACATACTCATATATTTATTTATTTTTTTAAAACTATGGATTTAACCAATGGAAAACTACTGTTTCATGCCTTAAGTATGGGCGCCATGTATAACGGGATGATCCTTTTCATGCCCCATGTTGGGTGCCATGTATAACAGGACAATCCTTTTCAGAACTCGAGGAAGTCACATCTAGCTATAGTCGGACTTTGAGTCTTCTTATAGAATGCCATGGATGATGTGATTTAAAATACAATCCAATTCACTCCTCTATTAATAACCTTGTTACTCTCGGAATTCGAGCTCAGAGTAGAAATTTGCAATCGACTCTCTTCAGGCATTTCCACAAATATCCCATAGTAATAATAATTTTAATATAAGCTATATATAACTTCTTTATAAATATTAAATCACTAAGTTGATTTAACATATATATGCATGAGCATGTATATTTATAAATATTGATTTTATAAAATGACTAAATAAAATAAACAAATGAGACCTGTTTAATTTTGAAATCAAGTTTAACACATTTTAATCAGTAATAAAAACAAAATATTATCACATAAAAACATTAAAATTTAGAATTATAATCCGTGCTTATATACACTAATAAATTATTTAATATTCAAAAAAAAATAATGTAATCATTTACATATATAATTTAAAATCATGCGTATAATAAATACACATGACACATTATAAATCTACCTATTGTGTCATTAAAATAATTCAGTGTGTGTTGTATGTTTATATACGATAACATCCATTCACACTAGGTTAATAATAGAATGTATTCTGATATTAGTTATGTATGTTTAAAAATATATTATGTTAATTGTCATGTAAGATTCAATTTGGAATATAATAAAACGTACTTCCAAATTGAAATAATTTAAAAACATTTACCTTAGTCAGCTGTCATTTCCATCAGAGTATATATCAAAATATCAACATCTAAATTTCATTAATTAAATAAATAAAAATAAAGTGTTCATCTTATCAGTTCTCCACTTTAATATACAAAGTAATTTTTCTAAGTAAATATAATTATCCACAAAGGAAATAAAGTTTAAGAGTTCTTAAATTATACAATGAAGTAATCCAAGACAAGAAAGAATGCGGTTTTATATCCCTCCTTAGATGAAATAAAATGATGATGAATGTTGAAACATAAAGTTCATTGATCATCCTTCGAAGAGGCAATCCAGATATTCATTCTTTAAATATGTATGTAGTAAAATATTTAACATCTTTTTCAATATAATACTCCAATATTAATGCAGCTTTTTAAATGAGAATTACGATGATTATATTTTAGGCATTGATTAAGTAGGAATAAATTTACATGTTTGGGTTTAAAACATCAGTAGAAATCTCTGGCATAAATTATCTAGCCAAAGAACATCTTTATAAATTTTTGTCTTCTTAAATTTATATTTTGAAAGCTCATTTCAAAGACGTTGATAACTTTTATAACCTTGTTAAATTCACTGATTATTTTTTATAGTTCTTTATAATATTCAAAGGCAGCAAATTAATTACTTGAAGCAGGTTTTAAAATATTGAATCTTCTTTTTTTTAATTTTTCTTAAATGTGTTCTAAATTCGAACACATTTAAATTTACAAATGTAGTTCTTGCCTTGATAACTAAATAGAAGATTATTGTTATAACAATATTATTTCATTTTTAAACTGGATTAATTTCAGCAAGCATATCACATAATCACACTCACGCTCTCTATTGTTTAACATATACAATTTTTAATGAACTTTAAATGTTTATTTCCTTTGTTTCATCTGATAAAAATGCAATGTTGACTTAGTTTGTCAAATGTCAAGTTTTATATTAACAAAATAAAATACTACTAGTTAGAAACATTTTATTTATGTGTGTGTATAAATAAACTAGAATTATTCATTTTTAGAATTATTATTTTAATACTAACTAGTTTACATATATATAGCTGATACATGAAAAGCTTAAGATAGGTGTAAGTTATTTATATCTGTTGATTCGATATAGGCACAGTTAAATTCACAAAGAAACACAAATTGTTTTAGGTGAGGCTCATATGGTACTCTCACATTATATATATATATATATATATATATATATATATATATATATATATATATATATATATATATATATATATATATATATATATATACTTTCTCACCCAGGATATGAATTAAAAGCACTCTAAATATTGAAGAAAGAAAGAGTCAAGAATAGAATATCCATCAATTCTTGGGAGTTCTGATGATTATAAGCATACTTTTGGTGGTAATTCAGTGTAAAATTTGTTTGTTGAGTATTTGTCTTTCAACTCGTCCTCATAAATAATCAAGATTACTGATTGTTTAAATTTAATTAGATAACCATTAATTATTTATGTAGTAGAGTTCAATTTAAGGTAGAAAAATGATTTAAAGAGGATTAATAATAGCTTTATTCGAAATATAGTTGTTAAATATTTGCTAATAAATGGTTATTTAAGAATAGAAATAAGAAGTTATACTAAAAATTAAGTTATTAGAATAGTGAAAGGTTTTAATTAATTTATATGAGAATTGTTAGGTTTGAATATCAAGTCCATGATCCATTACGTTCAGGAATAAATCATATGCATAATGAGAGAGACCTGTTTGCATTAGAGATGGTTAAATGTAATACAGTCTGATAGACAATTATTGTGTGTTTCTATGTTTATTCTAGATAAATAAAATTGGTTTATTGAATAATTTGAGAAACAAATCTTTTATTGTCTCAAATCTTATCTTTCTCCGGCCGATATAATAGATTGATAAATCAGTAATAGAGCATCCGTAAGAGGAAATGTTATATAAATAATGTAACAATATATTAGACAACGACAAAGGACACCGACTTGTTATTTTCACGATAAACATGAATCTATTAACCCCCCAAAATAAAATTGTTTCTCAACAAAGTCAACATTATCGCAAGTACAGGTATTATTATAATACTGACACAGTTTAATCATGAGTGGTTCCTCATATTTTCTGCACAAATTCAAACATAATCGCTTTACATTTTTTATATCAACGATTAAGTGGTTTGATGATGTAAAAAGTAAAGATTTACATGTTATAAAAATGAAAGCAATTAAAACAAAAAATATGTTAGAACATAACCTAACTTAAGTAAGTTTATCATACTTTTAATATAATGTCTAGATATCAATAAAATATGCAATAACACAAGCCGAGAAATAAAAACTTTACTGTGTATATACAATTAAAGGTAAACTTACTATATACTTTATCAATTACATATGGAATTACACCTTTATTCCATCTCATATTCATATTCGTCATTCCACCTCTATATGTCTAAAAATACAAATAAACAAAACAATATAATAGTATTTAAGACAAATTTAAAAATATTAAATTTATTATTAATTGCGTTGTATTTTTGCAGTCGACTAATTTTAAAATAATCTGTATCTTTAACATATATCTTACAGGATCATGAGGATTTATTCCAGCAATGTCGCCTTCAAATAGATCTAAAACAAAATAAAAAACATATTATTTCATTGAAAGATTACAATATTTTTTTAAAAAAATTTGAATAATTTTAATTTTTATTTTTAAAAATAAATTTACCATATCTGTACATTGGTTGCTCAGGTGGAAGATCTATAACAACAAAATAAAAAATTAAAAAAGCACACACGGTGGACATGGGATGATGGAAAACCATTATCATCCCATTGCATAGTTACTAACAACTATAAAACTAGCATGAAAGAATAGGCATAAAATAAAATAATTAGTTATAATAATAATGTTGCAAAAGTAACATTATATAATATATACATCAGCAGCATTTAACAAGAATAATCACCAGACATATCTTGTGAATGAATCTAAAAGTATTCAATATAAAAATGTAGGATAATTATTTAGCCAATGTCAAACTTATGGTATATAAAACAAACATTAAACTTTCACCTGCACACATATATCAATGCTAAAAAATCTACCATAATAGAAATGCAGGGATCTGATACATCATTATTATTATTAAACTCTGACCATATGGTCCCATGAATGTACTGACCATCTGTAAATGAATTTTAAATTTGGACTTCATAAATTATCTTTATCTTTGTACGATCCAGAAAACTATCTGTATATTCAAACACAAACTAATACTCTAATATTTACAAACAATAACCATTATTGTTCATGAACTAGCTTAGGATCACAAGTACCCATTTAAAAATGTTTTAATGCTCAATGCAATGATAAAATCAAGTCACATACACACTACCAGTTCATAGAATAGGTATCTGAAGGAATAAAGATATCAATCCACAAAAAATAATTTCAGAAAACTATTTTTCTAAAAATTATTTAATAATATTAACTAATAAATAATAAATTTAGAAAAGTATGATATATAAAAATTTCAAACCTAATACATAATATATATAAAAATATGATTTCATGTCTTGCAATGATGGTCAAGAGGTCAGAGCAACTGCCTTGCACTAGCAGGCAGTTGCCTGGGTTGCAGGTTCACATCCCAGCCAATGCTATGACACTTTAAAAAAATATTTCATAAAATAAATACAATTATTTCTTGTTGACTTTTATTATTTAATTAATATTCATTTTATCTCAATTATTCTCTTACTACAATAATAAAATCTAAAAACAACATTTTACAATAAAAGACAAAATAATTTAATATTATCTAAAACCTTCTTATCCACTTATAAAAATGAATATATTCCATATGGTTTACATTTTGAGAAGGAAAAATAATTTGATGAAAGCTTAAATCAAAATTATTCATTGCTACCATTTATTATTTATAGTAAAAACATATAAAATATTTATAAATGTAGATGTGAACATTACAATACCTCATCACCATAGATTTCATTTCCTTAGTTCTTTTTTGGAATTTATAATTTTCAATTTTTTTAAAGTCAGGTTATTTTGCAGTTTCTTCAAATGTTTAATTTAAAATTATAATAATAATTTCTAGAGCATGTTAATACCAGTTGAGTTTATTCATTATTTCTATTAAAAGTTCATCCACTAATTTCTTTTTATAGTTTCAAGTGTTCCATTTATAGGTTTCCAGGATGGG
Organism: Epiperipatus broadwayi; assembly: GCA_028023455.1. Lineage (NCBI taxonomy): Eukaryota > Metazoa > Onychophora > Udeonychophora > Euonychophora > Peripatidae > Epiperipatus > Epiperipatus broadwayi. The sequence goes on from JAQFVV010006197.1 coordinate 27,185,548, forward strand.
GCTGAGACAGATTTGATTTTGAATGCTTCCATAAGGCTTGTTGCAAATTTCTTCCAGAGATAATCTTCTATATTTTTTTTAGTAAAACTGGTTATATGTTGGATTGAGGATGATAAGTTTTTAGATAAATCTTAACAAATAGTTTTCTCTAACTCCATTTCAAAATAATTTTGAAAAACTAGAAGTGAGGTCAGCCTAGTAAACTTTACTTCTCAATGTTATTCTGTCAAAACTTGAACTGCTATTCTTACTTTCTTAATAGATTGAGATTGTTATTGCTATGTTTTTTCATAGCTGTATTAAGACTATCTATTACTGACTAGGTACGACAGTCTACTGCATTCACTCCTATTGTCTTATTTTTTGAAAACTATCTTATTCATCCAATCACAAATTACCTTAGACATGACAGGATTAAGCCTGGACTCATTCTCTTTTTACAAAAATATAATTTCCCTCTTTACCCTAATTATTGGAAAATTATTCTACAATTATTACTTTTTTAATTACTAGAAATAGGATAATCATTTAAATTTGCCAAACTTTTTATTTCTTTAGAAAGATAGTTAAAAAAAAACTCCAATTAATTAAAAATAGTATTCTTTATAAAAATATTAATACCTTAAATTTTCTTTTTTTAAAAATTGATAAATTATTACTTTACTTGCATATCTCTCTTATCTTTTTAAAAGTTATAAAATAATAAATAAATAAAATTATTGGATAGATAGAGAAAAAATATTTATTTTATTCACTTTTTTTATATATTTGTTTTCTTTCTTTTAGAACTACTCTTAGTAAACATTGATTAGTCATATTATAATTTAAAAGTGTTTGGAATATGTGATATTGTCATTTAATAAGTTTAATAATTATTATTCTGAAAAAAAAATTCTTCTTAATATATATATGATTTCATATTATTATTATTTTCGGGATATTCCGTGTAGTAAAATAGCTAAATAGCTGATGTTTCGTACAATAACAAGTATTTTCCTCAAAGTATTGTCTTGCTTTGAGGAAGATACTTGTTATTGGACTGAAACGTCAGCTATTTATCTATTTTACTACACGGAATATCCCGAAAACAATAATAATATGAAATCATTTATCCGTGAAAATATTAGAATTAATATATATATAATATTATTATACGATGTCTGTATTTTTAAAGCAATATACGTAATAATATAACTGAATATTTAAAGCGCTCCTAAGTGGATAAACTTTTTAATTATTTAGTTACTGTATTTACAAATATTCAGTTATATATATATATATGTGTGTGTGCATATGCGCATGTGTTTTTGCTTCATGAGTAATAAGAAATAAAAAAGAGAATGCACTCATTTGAGAATGAATATCAATAAATTTTAAATAATCAAGAGCAAATTTTAAAAAAAGCCAAAGAAATGTAAATTAAAAAATATAAACACAAGTTTTGATATGAAACCAGACTATTATTCTCTCAGTGGATAATGAATTGATTTTCAGATATTAGAGTTGATTCAAATATTAATAAAAAACTGGCACATCAAAAATTTTTCTTGTTGCTTGTGGGATAGAAAGTTTTTATCAAAAATTATATATTAGTTCCGCTATAAAAAGTCTTTCATGTCACTATTCTGGGGGTTTTCTTTAATTTTTCTCTTTCTCTTTTATGTATCTATTACAAATAATAGATTGAAATATAGTTTATCATGGTCTCATTTTAAAAATGATCTCTGCACCAATTATTTTAATGAGATTGTATATGTACTGACTCAGCAAATATATACACCATGCAAAGAGTTAGTATCGAGAAAACAGCTAAGAAATATATATGTAGGGTAGGTTGTTTTTATTTCTGATTTTGTACAAGACAGTAAATTCCACAATGAATAGTTTGATGCTGGAATTGTTGTAGACGTTTCATTCAGAAAACAATTTCATTTATGATTTTTTTTTTCTATTTAAGAATTCATTGTTACCAAAAGAAATGTAAAAAAGACCTGAAAATCAAATTGCCTGTTCTGCTAATTGCAGTATACGGAATATTTCTCATTTAAATAATAAAAGTATTTATAGCATCAAAAATCGCCTTACATTCTATTAAATGCAATATTTACTAACTAAAAACTTTATCCATTCAAAATTCTCAAGCTAGGCACTGAGGTTTATGTATTGAGCAGTTAACCAAGTTTTTAGCAACTGAAATCCTTTATTTTTTTTAGCTTATCACTTTCACACTTTTAAGTATTTTTAACATTATCTGACAATGTAAGTTGTCTTTTATATTCTAGAATTCCTGGTCAATGGGTTTGTGTGTTAAATATTTTTTCATTGAATGTATATAAGAGTATAATCATAGGTGGCTAAAACAGTTCTTACTATCAGCATGCATGAAATCAAATGTCATTGAGTTACTCTGTCACTAGATCGCATACATATTGTGGTTAGTAAAAAGCCAACCAAAATATTGTTGGTGAAATTTTTTGAACCTTTGAGTATTATAGCTATTATCTTTTTATAAAATTGGCTGTATCTTTTCTTAACTTTTGATAAAGACTATAATGCATAGACTATGGGAAATTTATTATTGCAGCAAATGTGACTAATGATTGCATTTAAAATCCATTCTGATACATCCGTAGTTAGACATGTTTACTAAATATTATCGAAACGCAGCAGAAATTTGACTGATTAAAGCTTTTGTTGTCTGGAAGATTTTGAATTTTTGAGCAAAATCATTTTTTGATTTTTTAAGTAATTCACATAAGGGAATTTTCAATTTGAGTTTACACACTCTAAAATACTCTACAGTTAATTAATCAGAATAATAAAAATGTTTGGAGTTCTTTATTATCTTCAGTTTGGCAATATTTTTATCTGTTCACCCTTTCTCTAAGACTGAATTTTTCCCTTTGTTTGAAATAATATCACCAAAAAATTACTTTATTGGTTGTATTTTAATTTTGCACCAAGCATTTCTAATCTTTCACAAACCTCCATTAGTCTATAGCATAACAATATTTCAGAACTCACTATCATGATTACGATAAACCATCAAAGTAAGGAATTGGAATATGTTACTTTTTATTACTTGGAATATGTTCAGCACTGTGGTTATACATAAGAATATAATATTTACATTTCAATAATCCAATAGGTGTTTTAACTATCAATAATTCTGCTGATCCTCAAGAATTATAGATATATGGTTTAAAATGGCACTAAAATTCAGTTAGCAAAATGAGAAGTTTTATGTAGGGACAATTAACATTTTTCTATATTGTAAAACAGGATAGACCTTTTATTTAAGAATTTGTTGATTATGACTACATTTTGCACTAATTCCAATCTGTCCATTATTTTTGACTACTAACATAATAAACATGATCTAATATAATGTTTTTATTGGTAAAATATAATATAAAGTTTCTCTTTGCATAAAAATGTTTTAGTGACAAATCATTGAAATTTTCTTTAATTGACTTTTAGTTATTACATGAAATTATTTCGCCAGATTTACAGATTAATTAATGTGCATTGTTAAGCAACGTTATCTTACAAGATTTATTTTCATTTTTTCTTATTGTCATTCAATATATCGGGAAATGTACTTAGAATTTAATTCAATATTAACTTATTCCTAATGTTTATAAGAACGTTTATGGGTTTCGAACCATTATCTTCCTATAATGTGACAATTTTACTTTTGAGTATGTATTGCATGTAAATTGTTCATTTTTTATCTTTTCATTTTATTGGCAGTTGTATTTGACGGTCTAATTCATGTTGTATTGCCACTAACATCTTGAGGTTTAATATCTGTATTTTTTAGGAGTGCAATCTTAGGATAGTTAGATATCAGGATTTACCAATCTAGATTCTCATCACGAGATCTTCTGTGATTCTGTCTGTACAATTTTTTATTTATAACATAAATTGTTTTAATTTTATAATATTCATATTTTTGATTTTAGACTCCTTGAAAAATTTTATTTTCTTTTGATAGTCTATATAGATTTTTGAGATACACTTGTAGGATGTAACTTTTATTTGTTTTAAAACATTGTTTGTATGGTCTGACATTAGACATATCTCATAGTGATCTATTAAAGGATTTTTAGGAAATCAACATATACACAATCCTTGCATATTAGTTATTTGTTCCATCTTTTGTCTGCTATAGATTTATTAAATAAAAACTTTATTTGCAGCTTGAATGTTACTGTTAATTTCCTAATTATTTACTCATGTGTGGAATTATTATTAGTTTGATTATTTTATTTTCTCTCGCCACTGTTTCGTATCCTGTATAAATATTACAAATATATGCTCTTGTTTTTACTCTGCATCTTTTATCATTTTTTCCTGCTCTAGTGACAAGTTCTGCAATTCGTTCATTATTTTCTCTAGTCTTTGCTTTGCCTCCTGCATTCTCTGTTCTTCTTTTAGTTCTTTTTGTCTGTATATTTCTTCATTTTTATTAACAACTGCTTTTGTTTAGAAAAAAATATAGCATAATCCTGCAAGAATTTGTTCTATCAGTATTCTGTTCCACTTGATTTGGTTCCGTCAAATTATTGTCTGTATATATTGCTTTGTGTGACTCCTTAAAATAAATTTCGGAACTTTGACCTTCGGATTACCCAGTTTCTGATTCTACATTTATATTGTCGTGGACACTTACATCTGATTCTATAACGTTATCTATACTATCATTCATCTTTTTTCTTCTTTTTCAACTCTTTTGAATTATAAAGTATTAATTATATTATACATATTTTTTTAAATTTATTTAATTTAATTAATTTATTTAATATTCATCTGTTCATCTCGAATTAGCCATCCTCCCAATGAGTGCTCACTGGTTCCATTCCGAAGTTATTTGTCAATTGTTTATTACATTATCCATGCACCTTTATCTGCCTTGTCCATCAAATTATATATATTTAAAACTATAAAATAAAACAATCACATATAGACAAAATATATGTGTTTGTTAAACTGCCTAATCGGATAGTGGTGGCTATGGTTATTAAAGAACCAAAGATACCAAAATGTATAGGTATTAAACTGAGTTCAGACCTATATGACTAAATATGAGCTTGGATTGAAAAGATTATAGCATTTTCAATTTAGGTCTCATAGTTTTGTAGTTAAATAGAGATAAAAGGTGTTTGCTGGAGGGTTGCATTAGATTCTAAGATCTAGGTGCAGTGCTTGGCTCCTCACTGACAAAGATCACAAGCCAGAAACTAGTCTCGGGATATTGGATGAGTAGGCACTAGATGAAAATTTTATGCACAAGTCTTCTGGCGTCCATTGATTACTCTGGCTTGCACTGCGTGGCAATACGTATAGAAAGTTTTGCCTGTTTGGTAAACTGGAAAAATAATATTACTAATATTAATAAAAAACCTAGATAGTATGTAAATCAATATCTCAGTATCAGATAATTAATACTTAAAGCACTGACTTACTAGAACACACACAAAGAAAATTTATTACATGATAGGTAAAATTACGACTAATTTTATTAGTTATAGGGCAACATCTTGATTATATATATATATATATATATATATATATATATATATATATATATATATATATATATATATATATATATATATATATATATTCTAACCTAGTAATATACGGATACATTCTTATTAAATCATTTCGGAAGCCTAATCGCTTCCGTATAGGACGGGAAGCAAACCCTATATTACCTAATATAGCTCGACGTTTGATTAGTTATAATAATTCAGCTACAGCGATATGCAGTTCAGACAGAGATAGACTTAAAAAAAAAATTATCATTAATAAAATAAATTTAAAAAGAAAATTTAGAATAAACTAACATTCTTTCTCTATCCAAAGTACTTGCACTGTTCGACAATAATGATGATGATTTCATGTCATTGTTAATATTACTGACTAAAATAAAACATTCATTAATTTGCCAATATGATCTCAATATTTTATTATTATATAATCAGAAGTTTCAATCTCTTAAGCCATGCCACGCTTGTAATGTTGATCATAATTGATCAATTCTTAATTTAAGAGCACTTATAATAATGACACTAATCTCAGGGTTCTCTGTTATTTTTAAAGAAAAATGCTCGGCAGTATTGTGTTGTCGCACATGACTGACATTCTGGTAGGCTACAGGAAACATTTACCTTATTAAATTCCAGGTGTCTTCATCCACACATTAACTATCATAATAGTTGACGAGATGATAACCATATTCAATAACAACGCATAATTTTGAATAATATAGCCATTTTATCCAGAATCTCAGTCGGAATGATGAAAAGACAAGGGTGCTTTTGTGTCCTTCCATCATCCATGACAACACAATAATTTAACTAAGATTTATTACTTAGACACTTCACTTAAATGTGTACGGAACAATGTGCAACCAAAACCTACTAGTTTGGGAATAAAGTGATTTTACACACATATAAAATAAAATGTCTTGGTCTGAAGTTTTCAATTCCATAAATAATTCTTATTAAATTAAAATATAATGAAATATTCTGATCTGCTTACAATTGTCTATCTGATGTGTTGAATTTTAAGAGTTCACAAATGATTTCGGACTCAAGAAAAGTATTGCAAATATTATGCAAGTGCACTTTTATTTAGCACACAAGAAAAAAATGACTCAAAACAACTTGTAACAAGACTATAATTTATTATTAAATTTTAACAAGATTATAATTTATTATTACAGTTTAACAAAATTATCCTTTATGATTAACATAATAAACAAACATATACAATTTATTCGATCCCATATGGATAAAACAAAATATAACTAACATTAATTCGTCTATACTTTTAGACCTGGATTCGAACGACTTCTTCATCTTCTTTTTACATTCATTTATGCAAATTGAATATAACAAAATAAATATTATTATCGATACATCAACTCATCCGTTTAGTGTATCTTATATGAACGGTTACTTAACTTTATTGACTAACGATCTGTTTTAAAACAAACAAAAAAAAAAAAAATTTGATTCTAGGCAAGACGTACAAACGATTTTTTTATTATCATATCTTTAATTAAATGATAGTTTTTTATTTAGATAACTTATTATAATTTATGGGTTATTTATCAGAAGTTACACTTATTATTTTAATATTTACCTTAATAACAACTGAAGTTGTTATACACATTGTATTCCTCAGTATAAGTTATATTGTGAGTGCTACTTAATCATTAACCCGAATTAAACCTAGTATTTGAACCCTCCATTGGCAAATAAAAATTTCTAAATCACGCAATTTTAAACTTACTCTCTCCATTGACTTACGTGTGGATTACCAGCACTATTCCGCCGCACAATCCAGACATTGATCATATATACTAGCACGCTATTTATACTAAATGGATCGTGAGGAATTAACCTCCAATATACCCGTTTTCTTGCCATAACTTTCTAAACAAAACACAATAATCAACACCTTCCGTGGTGGAATTATCTCGATTTTCTCATGAGGAATATGGAATAACACTGAAGGTTTGTAGAGTTAACTACTACATTAAAATAGTTTGGTGGGTCCTTGCCTCTTACTTGGGCATAATAGGAACACACACCAAATATAATCCTCTCCTGGGATTTTAACGAATGAAATACACTAAATACGATATAAATTACTGATCGTCCTAACTCTGAGAAGCGATCACTTGGGTTATAAACATACCCGAATACTAGATTTATCTATTCCCCTCATGAAAAATAAAGCTTTTGGGGAGATCATTTTCCCTCCCACAAAATAAAGACATTACAATTATTACTTATGCGAATCTTAAGCATATACCAATGCTATATTGGGGCAAGACAAGTAAATACACTAATTACACTAAATTTATGTTCCGGGGTATACTTAGATCAACGTCTGAAATCAATGGATTTCACAGAATTAACCATAATAATTTTCACCTTTGCCAAAGAAACATTCAACAAGTAATTGGTAGTATAGTATCTTGAACTAAATTAAGTGAATGCGTTAATAAAGAATAATTGGGAATAAGTTCCTCAATTAACATAGTATAAATTTGTTTCAAACTTTAAATAAGTAATATCCTGTATAGCACTTCTCTTTAATTTCTTCTGATAATTTTAACTAGATATTTTACCTATTAAGTATCTAAATTTTTCTTCTTTTACGCATCTAACATATAAATTTATACCCATAATTGCATATCATAAGTAAACACATTTTATAAAAAAAAATTTTTTTTTTCATGTCGAATATAAATTTAACCTAGAATAATTATATGAAAACATACCTTTATGATTACAAGGTCATTTAAATATTACATGACTATACAGCCTTTAACCTGTTGATAGAAAAAAATACACATAATTTTACAAATTAGTAAAAAAAATCATTACTTAACAAGTGCTTATTATCTCACTAGAAAAATGTTTTTCCGTTGGGCAATTTATCTAGATGAAGAACTTGATCCATTCGTAGTTCACGAAGCAAATTTAAAATAAGAAACACATTTTATTATTTCATTTATATAAAAGTTGCCTCCATTCTGGTGCAATTAATAAATTAGGCAAAGAAAACATAGCAGCGTTGGATGTTAACTCTTCCTTGAATTAACTGATATAATTTTGGGATTCAAGAAAACAGTACATATTTTAACATGACGAATATTTGACGATAAACGATCACATATACAATTCTTTTCTTTTTACTATTGGCAATACATATCATTTTTAGCTAGCTGGCTTATGAATAAAATAATGCGCGAATTTTTCCAAAATACTATTATTATAACGACTGCACTGACTTACGTGTATATAAGGTTTTAACGACTCCAGTTGATGTATAATATAACATATTATATTATGGTTATAATTAAGTCACTAATGTTTGTAGTTTTTATTCCTACTCTAGGAATTGTAATTTGTCTTTAATAAGGAATTCTCCGTAAAATGCACACATACAAATTTTTGGATATTTGCCTTGAGAAAATTTATATTTTCTTTTTAAAAAAAAATATACAGGTGCATAAGTAAATATCATTGATCATTAATATTATTTTTAGATAATTTTCAGTGAATAAAACATATTTTAACGTGGGGAATTTACATTAATTTCAAAGCAGACAATTTCTTTTAGAAAGAGCGCGCGAAATTTTCTAGTTAACTTTCCTTGGCTTTTATAATATGTCTTTTTAATTATAATTTTTCTTTTATACCACGAAAAGATTAAATAAGGTAAAGTTAACAAATAATTGATTATTTTCTGGAAATTACTTATATTACTTATTTTAAACATAATGGCACTTTCCGTGATTGCTGTAGTTAATACGGTCATTTTGAACTTTAGCAGAAGATAGTATATTTTTGCGTATAAAAAGCTTTAAATAGGTAGATGGCAACAGAAAACAGAATATCTTATCAAAAAGGATTAGCCACGCATGATATTATTAAATTTTAATTGACTTATATTTATTTCTGCAATAAAAAAAAAATAAGAAAATTTGTTACCGAATTTCAGTACTGCTTCTTCCTTGTAAAACTAGAGTCAGACTAAACTTTCTTCAAAATTTGGCGGTCTTCTTTTAGCGACCTCTTACAGAAAAATAATCATTTAATTATAACATAAACAAAAGAAAAAAAAAACTTATTACAGTCATATAGTTTTCCATATGATTTAAATGGATTACAAAGTAATTTGACAAATAATGAAAAATAATAAATATATTTAATTAACAATGCTTATTAGTGATGTATAATTCTGTATACATTATTATCTAAAATAGTTTAAAAATTACCAGAAGTTATTGTGCTTTATTATAAGATACTCATCTACTCGCCCTCTACCCATCCAAAATCAATTACTGTTTATAATATGTGCTTTTATACTATATTAAATTGCTCTTATTGTTAATATTTTAATTAAATTATTCATGCTCTTCTTCAAAATGACATCAAATTACTAAATTTATTAGTTATTTGCTTAAAACACGTTAAAGTGAGTAAATAGCATATTTTATTAATCACTTAATATTATTATTATTTTACTTTTTTATTTTCTAGAAAAGGATAGCATTGTTTTCCTGTGGAAACAATGCCAAATAAACCAAGTGTCAATAACACTAGGTTACAAAATATATATATATATATTATACCGGATACTCAATCTATTCTGAAACAGAGGGCGCCACCAGACCACTACGTGTCTGGAAATTTTGTATATTGTGATCAGAATAGATGATGATGATGGTTTGCGCTGACTAGACCCAGGGAGAAACAAGAGATCTTAAATTGTTTAGACAATTGAGACATAAGCACAAAGACAAACGTCAGCCAAATTAAGTTTAAACATATTTCATAAATTTTATTATGAGAAAATAAATTATTAAATATAAGTTTATGACACAAGAGATGGGGGGGTTAACTCAGGCGTGTATCAGACATATTAAAGGCAAAGCTATGACAGACTGACTGATCTTCTAATAAACAAATTTAAAAGGGAGGAAGCAAATTTCATTCAGCAGAGGATTCACCTAAACATTGGTTTTCACCTTCAGATATTCAAACCATATGCCCCTGAAATAGATCAAAGAACCCAGTGCCGATGAGCTTTCCGAGATCTAAGCATGGTCAGATCTCGGATGTCCTTATATCGGTATGAACTGCACCAATTACTATGTTTAAAATAACGGCGATTGATCCATCCCAAGAACAATCGAAAAATATCATTGAAATGAAGAAACAATTAAACTGGTGAATCCCAGCCAAACGATTGGCGAAAATTACTTTAAAATTAATAATTAATGGTCTCAATAAGAGACAAGTAAATGATTAGAAAAACAGTTGGTCTGCCCCAGCAATTAAAGAAAAAAAAATTAATTACAAACAAATTCTGAGTACACGCTCTGATAAATTTAAAGCATACGTAATAAATACAAAAATAAATTTATCGGAGAGTGCACATGAGTACGAGAATATTAAAAGTTGTAAACACTTTAGCAGAATGGAAGTATCGCTCACCTGTAATTTAAGAAAGGACAAATTTTATCTTCCTGCTGATGACTTATAAAATTACAAAGAAAAACACAATTCTAATTTCCACATTTAGAGATCTTAGAACGAAATCTCCACCTGCGAAAATCAGACAATAAAGCCGTCAGCCAAAAGATTTTTGGAGGTTTAGCAAGAGGGCAAACATAGAGTATAAAATTAATTAATTATTAAATACTAAATAATTACAGGTAAGCATTTTAAAAGCACGACTGCCAAAGCATTTATAAAAATCTTACATAAAATAGAAAACTCACTCGTCACTCTCCAATAAACAAAACGAAAGCAAATTAGAATCTTAAAACTAAGATTCTAAGACACACTATAAAATATTGAAAACACAGCAAATATTAACTATGAGGCTATATTGATTTAAGAATACATATTTGTGGTTAGATTGAGCAGAGATTTAATGAGAACTAATTTACCCTGGGAAGAATAAAAAAAACGAAAATAATTACCTTTCGGTAAAAGCAATGTTCACGGAGAGTGCGCACTTTTAATTAAGTTCATTTTCAGGTTCTTTAGGCAGCAAAGTAGATGTAGGGAGGTTCCGGCTTCTTTTAGGTGTTCAAAGCATTACTGGAGAAAACTTGGAAGTCAGGGATCCATCTTTTGTGGAGTTAGCAAGCCATTCAGGTGGTGATAACAAGTATAGAATTTGTCATTTTTGCCAGCGAAAGTCTCTAATAACAGCTGATGTCCTTTAATTAAGAAATTTAACTGTCCGCGCCGCTATAACTTTCACGTGAGAAAACCACTTGTCTATCTCTCAAAAATGGATTAACTGACCCTCCAAATTTCCGGGGTTATTTATACGTTGCTCCATTTCCTGCGAAACACTTTCCTTGTTGTTCAATTTCTTCGCCTTAGGCAGGGCAAATATTAATCTCCCGCTCAATCTATCTAGGAATTCTACCCAGGGTTTATTGAAATGAAAACAACAACATAAAAATCAAATCTCCGCTATTAAAATTGTTTACAATAATTAAAATAAAAGCAACAGGAATGCAATTAGCTAGCCAGCTTGTTTTTAAATCACATGAATTTAAAAACAGGCGGTATAAGAATTATTCTAAAATAAATCGATAAATATTTAAAAACAAATCCGTTTTACATATAAATGTGTGTGTATTTTGATGTACGCATTCTTTTTAAATAATAACGAAAATTTAAACCTTTATGTTTAATGAAAATTAAAAGCTTAATAAATTTCTTTTTTCTTTTTTTTTTTGTTTAATAACAACATCATTGAACCGGATTTCAATCAGATTCAATATATATATAGATATATATATATTATGAATATATATATATATATATATATATATATATATACTCATTAATTCATAATCAGGTGGTTAATATAAGTATCTATGCTGGAAATGCCAACTTACAAATATCTTACAAAAATGCAGGAAAAAATCTTAAGATTATAAAAAATCCTATGCAATATTTCAGGGACAGGTGGTTGTAATTCGAACTCACATTTACTGACAAACAAAACAATTAGCATTAAGTTATAAAAAATGTAGTAGGTAAAATAAGAACATTATGCCAAGATCAAAAGAAAATTAACATATTTTAAGGCTATGTGGTCATGAATTAGACCCTCACGTTGAAAATCAAATAATAATAAAAATTATATTAATAGATACAAAAGATTCTTAACTGAACTATAAAAATTATAAATACATGGATTACAATAAATAACCCAAGATGCATAGATAATCCATATTTTGTATTAATTCATATTATAATAACAACAAAACAAAAAAGGAAAAAGTTATAAATGCATTTTATCTGCAAGTACAAACCATTATGGCATATTGCATGGGATTTGAACCCATTATAATTATTTAAATAAGATACATTGCATGGGGTTCTGAACCCAGAATAACTATATAAATAGTTTCAGATTAATAAATTGTATGCATGATTAAGTGAATCTTCAACCACTATGATATACAGTGACCTAAATTCAATTTTTAAATATAAATTACTGCTGACCTTTGTAGACAAATTTAACTAGTTTCATAAAATTATCTCTGTCTATATAGCGTTATTGACTATTTTATCAATATTCTTTCTATAACACTAGCTTAATATTATGTGGTGCACTATGTGTATGATGCATGAATGTTATTTATATTAAAATGCATTCTAATAATTCATGTGTGGAGAACAGCTATACCTAGAAATATTTTAAGACACAATTAATTTATATCCACAGTACAGCCAACCTTGAATTCAACAAACATATAATTTAATCACATTCATAAGGAAATACGATCATGAAATGATCTATAGATTATAGCATTTTCACAATTAAAACAGTTATGATATAATCCAACAGGCTAAAAAGAGGAGCTTATATTATACTACTAAAACACATAAAGAATTCATTGATATACTAGGCTGCAAGAAGAGCTACCCACTAAACAAATACTAATATATATAGTATGAAACCACCAAAACATCACATGATCATTAATTGATTACTAAGACTTGCACTGGGTGGCACTATTGCATGGATAGTTTGCTACTGCTATATATAGTATGCCAACCTTTGCATGGACATACAAGAGAAAATAAAACATATTGGGTGTACAACAAGAAATACTTATCTTCTTCAGTAACTAATATTGAAAGATAAGTACAGCTGAGTAAGAACATATTAATGGAAATCCCTTATCAAATATTAAAAGAATGGCCTGGAAGTTAAAAATTTTACATGTCTCAAACATGACATGACATTTTCATAGGACACAAACATCCTGAGTATTTTTTCTCTCGACTACAATATAGAATTTACAATAATTAAAATAAATAACTTATCTAGATAGGCTGCACATTAATAATTTATCAGATTATTAAAGTAATCAAAAGTTTTTCTAAAAGTAAATTTCTATTTATAATTGATAGCTGCATCATATGTTTGTTTATGCAAAGATATTTTTTTTAAATTTTCTTCTGTGTAAAAATTTTCTATTAATTGCTTAACTGTAGCATTCGCCTCATCAGTGCATATTTTTTTATTATATTATTCACATGTCATGAAGTAGTTAAGGGAAATTACAGATTCAGTTAAAGATTAAAAATATAAATAAATGATCACAGAGTAAATTTTAGAAAAAAACATTATAATATATATGATCAATTTATTCAAGTAAATGTTTTGTAGGTTAATATGTTAGCCACAATAGTTTCGAGTTACTTTTCCCCTAAAGTCCATTTAATCAAACATAGACATTATTAAGAGTTTAAATGTTAGTAAATTACTTTCTCACTACATATGGCAAATTATCCATCTACAAACATCAGAAAGAATGCCTGTATTTGTATTATCCTTAGTGAATTGTAAGAATACATGTTTTGAGAAATTCACCCCCTAATGAATTTTTTCACAAGTATTATATGTTAGAGAGCTTATTTTTCTATATAGTTATATTTAAGAATCCCATTTAAAAAAATTATAATAGATAGCAGGAAAATCGAAAAAAATCCACCAATCAAAAGAAATAAGTACCACTCTGACATGTTCAGCCATTGGTCCAAGCTGTAAAACGACATTGTTTAAAGAAAACTGTTCGAATGATCAAAAAGTGTTTATTTGTGAAATTAGTTATTTTTTACAATGATTTACACTATATTTATTAGATATCAAGAAATATAAATTATTAGTAACTTATTTTGACTGGAAATACTTTATTTTCAAAAATATAATGTTGTATTAACAGCTAACGTGATTATGGCCTGAAGCTATTTAGAAGCTTAGCTTCTACCTAAGCAATTTACTTATATTTAGAGTATGAAAATATCATTTAGCAATAAATATTCAAAAATTGTAAAATTTTAAAGCATAATTTGTTGGATATATTGGAAATAAATAAATATTCGGTCAGAAATTTAAAAATAATCAGAAATAATGATTTTGTAAACTGAAACTAATCTTTCTGAAATGGTGAAATGTTATTTTTTTTTGTTTTGATTACAGTTTTTTAATATTTATAGAAACAAAATGTGAACATTTAAAATTTATTTCAGTAGTAAGGAAAAATAACTATCAAATGAAGTTCAATTTATTATTTTCTGATAGTTAATAATAATTTAATCATATATTTTACATTAATGTGTGAGACAAAGAAAAAACATCAGAAAATGCTGAAATCTGAGATTCCTAGCTGCACTGCAAGATCAATGAGATTGTTAGGGTTAACTTTTATAAAAAACACATTTGCACAAATGTCCTACTGTTTAATAATATACATATAAAATATATGTTCATAAAATACAGGAGACTAACTAGACATATTTTAATACCAAATTATAAGGATATAATATAAAATTATGAAAATGTGTATATACATACTTAGAGAAAAATTGTGACTAAATTAGTATAAACAAAATGTATAAATAAGTTATTGACATTTTTCATATGACAACACTCTATGTTGAGAGTCCAAAATGCTCAACAATCATCATGATAATTACTTTTGTGTAGAGATAGATGTTCAGAATTTGAACATAGGTATGTTTATAAGTAGTTCATGTAGTTTCTCTAGAGATTCTAGTATTATTTAGGAATTACTTTTTAATATATCTTTCAGACATAGCTTGAGCATCTTAATAGCAGAGCATTATATATTTTTTAAATCATTTTTCAGAATACTTTGAAATATTTTATACTGCAGATCTTCTTAGTTTACAGAATATTTGATTATTAATTCAGGTCATAATCAGGAAAAACTTGCCTTATATCAGAAAATCTACTCCAATTCTGTATAATTTCACAGCTTTTGATAAAACACCAGACAACATGTTTCTTCATTTTTTTTACATTGGTAAGACAAACAATTTTATCAGAACAAAAAATGACTGGTTTTCTAGTAACAACAACATAGATGGACTTCATGCTACATTCCACAATCACCTGGGGAAATAATTAAATAAAACAGATCAATTGTTATTCCTCCATTCTCTGTTTTTTTCTGCAGAGCTTTTAGTAGTGACTAATTTGAAGACCTGATTTGAAAACCCATAAACACATTTTACTAAGTTTTAGAAACAGGCGAAACTCACTATACGTATTGCCACACATAGCAAGCTAGAGTAATCAATGAATGCCAGAACGTTTGTGCATGGATGAGTAGGAACTAGATGGGGATTTTATGCTTAATCCAATATGGATGAGTAGGCACTTGATGGGGATTTTATGCACAAGCCTTCTGGCATTCATTGATTACTCTAGCTTGCTGTATGTGGCAATACGTATAGTGAGTTTTGCCTGTTTTAACAATAGTTATACACAAGCATAAGAAGTTGTGGTCATGTGATGTTTATTGGCTTAAATTTTTATACTAAATGTAATCAAAAGGTTTCCGGATTATTTTTTAATTAAAAGTTTTTTAGAAAATTTTTTGATTAAAAGTATTTTTTTGGAAATTAATTAAACTTTGGCTGATAATGCATTTAATCAGGTTATCTATTATTTACTAAAATTTATTGGTTATATTAAAATTTCTAACTTCCCCATCCCTCATTTTTCCAGACACCTGTTGTTTACTTATTCTTTCAATAATTATTGGGTAGTTTTGTTTATGTTTTTAACGAATTTATACTTTTAATGTAAAGATAACAAAATTGATACAAAATAAATTATTTCAGTAACAAAATTAAAAGACTTTAGTTTAAAATTAAACAAAAAAAAAAAAAAATTTTAATAAACAAATATAATTATTTTAATTTAAGTTATAAAAAATTAAACAAAAGAGAAATTGACTAATTGTTTATGTATCTTAAAATAAAATTTAACTATTCCTTTTTAAAGAAAATGGTTTTAAACTGATAAGATGGTAACTATTAGCTGCTGCTTATTAAACGTATATATTCAATACTTAAGCAATGTAGACTAAACTGATACTAAGAAAAGAAATATTAAAGTTAATCAAATTTGTCATATTTAAATGCTGTTTACAGAACTCCGTGACTCCATTTATGCCCACATTCACACACCAAATAGTTTTCGTTAAATTTATTGTAAAATGAAGTGAATATATATAGACCCATATTTATCCAGTTTCAATATTGATAGTCCAAAGCTTTAATTAGTGGACATGTTTATAGAATCAAATATCTTTTTATAATCGGTGATCATTTTAATCGAGCTTATTCTTTTATGATTAGTTTTAAAGCAAAGCTTGCAATAGACAAGTTGTAATTATTTTGGTAAAGATTTTGTATAGAACCGATAAAATATTGATAGTTTTGTAATTTTTAAAAGCTTATTATCATCTCTCTTAAATATTAATATTATTACTTAATTCTTTCAATCACCTAGTACAACATATTTATTATTTAAACATTTAGTATATAGTTTTGACATTTTTTTTATATATTTTTACTTATTTATAATAAGTCATTAATAAGAATTACATCATTTCTTGAAGCCTTACTCTTCTCAATAAATTTAATTGCTTGAAAATTCAGACGATATAATAATTGTAATGCTAATTTCGTTTCCTGGTTTTTTATTTTATTGCTATATAATTTTTATAGAACTTTTCCATATATTTCATGATGTCGATGCCTCTTTTTAATAATAGTTCCATTTTTTTTAATTGATATATTAACTTTTTTTGCATAACCTATATGTTTTTATAGTTTTGAAATGTACTCTCTTTTATAAATTATCTTGTTAATTCAGATATAGTATTATTAACATTTTCGTATTATTTTTTATAAAAATACATTAAATTCATCTTAATGGTTTATTTTTAAATATTTTCTATTATCCTTTTTTCACATATTGTCTAGTTTGTTTGTTTTTTGTAGCCCTATCTTAGTTTTTGTTGTTAACATAATATCAGTTATCTTTCTTTAAATCTCAAATGAGATTGGATTATCTTAAAAGTCTTCAATAATTAAAAACGATTAGGAAGTTTTTATTTAAATTAATTGGAATGATTTTGAAAGTTAAAAATATTAATTGTTAATACTATCCTTTTTTTCATTTTGTGACTCTTATCTTACATTTCATTAGTCATAAATCACATCCTATATTAAAATTATCAAACATATTTTAATTTCGAAATACATATATTCTAATAATCAAAATATATCTTAATTCCACTATATGTTTATTTGAATGTTTGCATGTTGATTAATGTTTAATATTTTTAAAAAAAGAAAAACATCGTAATATACAATGTTTTCTTTTTTGTAAATTCTACAAGTCTGTTTTCTTTTTTTATTTCTATCATCGTAACCAAATTTATCTACAGCCTTTTCATCTAATCATTTATCAATTCTAGAATTAAAATTTCCCATGACAATTTTATAATGTTGTTTGGTTGTTTGATATAATCAAAATCATTTTGTTCCATTACTTAAAAACATTTATTATTTTATTTATAAAAATGAGAACTTGTTGGGAGTAAACAGTTATTTAATTAAATAAGTAATTTTACTGCTCTGATATAACATCATCAATCTCCATACATTATTATTTTTTACTTAAAATAAAACCCATTTCATTTGAATTTTTCATTATACTTGAAAACTTGAGATATGCAAGAAAATATGAAAAGGTAAAAGAAAAACCAAATTTATATTTAATAGCACTTAGCTAGCTTTTGTCAGATTCTAACCATAATCATCGTGCAGAATAAAACCTAGCAGTTATAAGTCTGAATATATATTGGTAGAGAAATATGTAAATTTGTCTCATTATGCAAATTATATGTTCCATTTCTTAGATAGAGGGATGCAAGCATCTTCCCTGTCCATTGAATGTGAGTCCATTCCAATCGCTCATTTCTCTTTAAATTTTATTTTTTCTATCAGTCCATTTTTCAGATCAATTGTCTCTTCCATCTTTTTTCATAATTTTTTCAAGTTCAACGATATTTCATTTAATATTAGATCATTTTTTATTTCAATTCATACGATATTTCATTTAAAATGATTTGCAATTATAAGTAGTTCAACATAGAGTCATCATAAATCACAGCCTTCGACTGCATTCAGAAGATTCTTAGTACTCTCCACTATTAGATACTAAATACTATCCTGATGCCAACTTTATAATCTAAAAACAATATCATATTATTCATGTTGTTTTAAAAAACAAGGTTTCACTAACTGAGAAGAAAGGCCATGGTATTTTTTGGTCTTAAAACTCAGTCATTAAAAGCCAATAAAGTTACCACAATGACTGCTAAATTTTTGTGACCAGTTCATTTATATTTGGTTACTATATTAATATCACATAGTAATAATAGCTGCAATGACAAGAATTAATGAACATTATGAAGATGCCTTATTCTTTTTTTTTTTAAATCTCGTAAGGGAATCAAAAGATCTTTCTGTTGACAGCAAACACTTTTCTACAGACAAACATTAAAATAATTATTTTAATTAGTACAGTTACTTCGTACATATTGCAACACTATATTTAGCATTTAAATAAATAAATTAATACACTCTTACACACACCTGCACATATATAATGTAATATATAAGTAATTCGAACTCAGACTTTCGCAGGACCCACAGCTCTCCATACCATCTCATATTGCTGACCCACCTGATCACACACATCTTGAAAAGATAAATAATCACCAATATACGTATTTCATGCTACACCAGCAATCATCAATTGGTCCAGATTACTATCTCCACCTATATATACAATCAGTGCTCACCTTTATATTAAGATAGCTAATCTTCATACTTTAATGGACAGGCTTCAAATTACTCCAACCCACAACTCTTCAGCCATCCATTTCATTGAAAATCTGATGATGAAACCTTCAAAGCCCATGTTAGTGCTAAGGTTATCATCCTACTCATGTTGACCTTTTAGCCATTCTGACCCTTCATGTACTGGAGAATAATCCATTTACATACATATGCCAGGGATGGGCAGACGTTTAACGCACCATGTTTTAATATGTAAATTAATACGCTATACAGGCATGCACACACCTGTACATATATAAGAGTAATATATAAGGGATTCGAACTCAGACTTTCACACAACCCTCATGTGGGCTTTGAACATTCCATCACCAGATTTTCAATGAAATGGATGGCTGAAGAGTTGTGGGTTACAGTAGTTTGAAGTCTGTCCATTAAAGTATGAAGATTGGCTATCTTAATATAAAGCTGAGCACTGATTGTATATATGTGTGGAAGTAGTAATCTGGATCAACTGATGATTGATTTCAAATCCCTTATATATTACATTGTATATGTGCAGTGTGTGTGTAAGTCTGTACAGTGCATTAATTTACATATTAAAACATAGTGTGTTAAAAGTCTGCTCATCCTTCCATATGTATGTAAATGGATAATTCTCCAATACATGAGGGGTCAGAATGATTGAATGGTCAACATGGTTAGGATGATAACCTTGGCACTAACGTGGGCATTGAACGTTCCATCATCAGATTTTGAATAAAATGGGTGGCTGAAGAGTTGTGGGTTGGAGTAGTTTGAAGCCTGTCCATTAGAGTATGAAGATTGACTATCTTAATATAAAGCTGAGCACTGATTGTATATATCTGTGGAGATAGTAATCTGGACCACCTGATTATTGCTGGCTTAGCATGAAATACTTATATTGATTATTTATCTTTTCAACATGTGTATGATCAGATGGGTCAGTGGTATGAGATGGCTTGGAGAGCTGAGGGTCGTGCGAAAGTCTGAGTTCGAATTTCTTATATATTACATTTAAATACGCTGATGCGCAAGCATCGAGCTTAAATAAAATTTTAGAAGAGATGTCATTTTTATTTAATCATTTAAGTTTTTTTTATATAGGACTGCTTAAGCATTTACTCATTTTCTGAACCAATGTCTATCCCATATCTAGTTCCGAAGTGATACTTAATTACACTTCTTTATACAAGCTCACAAACTATCAAAATTGAACAATTAAATCTATTCAAAATTATTGTTTTTTTCTAAGTTCACTATTTTAATTTATTCTTTACATAATTACATATACTATGCGGTGTTATCCTATCAGCAATTGAGAAAAATTTTAAATAAGTTAAAAATTATTCACAATATCTATATAGTATGTATACAGCTCAAATATGTCTACGTTATACATTATTTAAATGTTTTATATATTCCACTATATATGTGTGTGTTATAAACACATAATATAGTCTTCTATCATCAGCAAATTCCCAAATCTACAACGTGGCTTCGAAACCAATGGAACTGATAGAAAAGAAAATATGTACAATGGGTCATGCATGCCTCACACGTCATGCAAAACACTGCAGAAGATTTCAAAGTTCACTAATAACACAAAAACATTCACCACTGTTGGTACAGAGATAGGGCATATAACAACTATCCATTTTATCAAACCAAAAGACTCAGAATTATAATGTAAAATATGAAAAAAAAAAAAAACAGGATCTGAGAACAGTATAAGAGAAGACACAAACTAGTGAGTATATTGATAATTATCAAAGATTTGATGAGACAACATCACATTTTTTCTTGCAACTGGATATAATTTCTTTAGACCTTGTTTGTTAGTTATCTATAATTAATCTATATATCAAAGCCATTATATTATTTTTTAAAGATAGATATAACCCGAATTCAATTCTTTTATTGTATAAAGTACTATATTATATAAGCAATTTACAAGTATTTCATTAAATATTTTGTAAAATAAAATATAAAATATACAAAAAATGATAAGTATGTTTTCACAATCATGTGCATAAAGATTTAAATTTTGTCTTACCGTTGTTTTCTTCACCCTAAAAAGTGAATATACAAAAAGTGAAATCAAATTAATTTGCGAAAATAGATGAATAAAATGATAAATAATTGTAGATTTTTTTTGATTTAATAATTTATATTGAAATCTATATAATATTACTTACTTGAGCCCAAGAAGTATAAATGAGAAAAACGATAAAAGATATGTACATTTTCATGGTTAACACAAAAACAGAAATTCCAACTTTCTTACAATCTCTCTTTTCTTTTTAATTTATACATTTTATATGCAATAGGCTATCTGCTGTCATTAATAAAAAAGATAAAATATCAGAGTTGTATATCACTTTTTTAACGATCAGCAAATAAGCTAGAACAATCGCATATCGTTTTAAAAATGCGATTGAAAATATTTTGATTGCTATAATAAACTTTAATAAACTAATAGAGTAAATAATAATAAAGATTTTGAATGTTAAGAGTGGAAAATTAAATTAACCATCAAATATGCTTATAATGTTGAAAGCATGTTAAATACACATTGTGATAATCAATACTAGATCCCCCTTTTATGTATGTATTAAACATCTTTTTACAGATGTACACATATATGACTATAGAAAGAAGTTTGACAATAACTACAAGGAGACGCGATGATTTTTTAATGTTTAAAAAATTGAACACATAAATTTGTGATGTCCACTCTATACATTCTTATCTACACTTTTTATTATTGTGGTGTTTGTAAAAATATGTACATTGCAATCCAATAATTATAAATTATAAGACTTTTGATACTCCAGAAAAAGTGAGGAAAATATATTAGAGGAATATATATTTTTTAGATCACTAATTGATAAGAGTAAAATTTATAAACGTTTGGGTAAACTTGTTGCATAATTAAATCAAAAGTAAAAAAAAAAGTTTAATTAATGTTTAATTTTGCTTAGGATTTAACCATAGACAATATTTATGTAATTTGTGAGAAGAAAATTGTGTTTGGTAAATGCCAATAAATATTTGCTAATTATAAATATTTATTGATACAACAGAAGTTTAACAGAGTAATGAAAAACACCAAGAGGAAAACAAGAATAACAATCAAGGATGAGCCCTAGATAGCCCGAGGCCAAACTGTGGGAAGAAAAGTGCATCGTTTTCATTCCAGTAGATTTACTAAGTGAACTGTTGGTGGGAGATTTTAATAAACAGTGGTTGAAAGAATTTAAGTGACGGGCCAACACTTTAGTGTGGAGCTAGTGTAATTGTGAGCAGCAGCTAAATGAAGTCAAAGAATTCCATTACTTTGAGGAGGTGAGCCAAAGTGTTCTGGATGATGGGGCTAAAGGAAACCATCCAAAAGGCAGTAAACTGTTACGTGCGTGAGGAAATTGAACCATTAATGAATTATATATATATATATATATATTGTAACGGTGTGTATATACACACGTTGCGTAAGTGTGTGTGTGTGTATATGAGTTACATAATTTACTTATATATATTTTTTAAAAATAAAATTTAAAATAATCATAATTAATAGTTTGGAAAAAGTAAAAGTTAAAATAGAAAGAAAATATTAGAAATAAGTTATCGTTCTTTTATATACTTTTATTTTATTTTGTATAATCCTGTTAAAAAAATACTTTTTATAAAAGGTATTTTAATTAAAGAAAAAAGGGTGCACCAGAAAAAAGTTTCTTATGATTGAGATTCCAGACTGAATAGTTGAACAATATAACGAATTAAAGTGTAATTAAAGTAGAAAAACCAGAAAATAAAGAAATGTAAATTTTAATTAAAAGAATTTAGAGATAAAATGTATTGCTAACACGGTTGAAACTCGAGAAAAGGGTGGGGTCAGAGTAGTATAAAAAGCTGACATTCTCTATTGTCAAATTATTGTATTGTTGTATTATTAAAAAGAGAAATGAGTGTTTAGATATGAGTGCTGGTGTTCAGGGATTTTTCTCCACTCATCTCCTGTGTGCCACTAGCCAAATGCCGTGGTAGTCTACTGTGACTCACCTTCTGCTGATGATTCAATCCACCCCACCAAATTAAGTGAACCAGACACACCATATGACAACAAATCAAGAAGCTTCATTTATATTACACATATGCTGACCAAAAATTTGACTGGATTCAAAGAAAAGAGTGATCACACACATACAAAAACTAAGGACTGTGCATAACCCACTTATGAATACCAAAGGCTGTATTCAAGCTGCTCATGGAAATCAAAGACTGTGTAAACTACTCATGGAAATCAAAGACAGTGTTTAAACCACATATATACTCTAGAAACAGTCTTGTACTTATCCTAAGTAAATATTCATTGATGTCATTATTAAAACTTTTAAATTTTATCTGGAATATAAATTTATATATCATTCATAAGCATGGATATTTGTTAATGTATTTTATCTCTTATGTGTTTTATATTTATTATTTTTCTTATTATTATTATTACATTTATTATTATCTTTTAATAAATTTGTGTAAATTATTAATATAGAAATAAAACAAAAAAACTCCTTTTTAAAAGTTGCTTTTTATATGACTATAATGATGAAAGGCTGCAGAAAGGAGTTTGCTATTAACTGAAAGGAGACCCTTTGATTCCTCTTGGAGGCCTTAAAGGAACCGAGCAGAGCAAATTCCTAATGTCCACTCCATACGTTCTTGTCGTTGCAGCTGTTATTACTATATGTTTATTCATATAGTATACGAACATGGATGGGTTGCTCACCAACACGCATTAGCCAGCGTGGTGAGTTTATTAGCTTTTTACCTCTGAGTTTAAGATCAAGAAACACCATGGTCTTTCTTCTCAGTGCCTGATAAGGCAGAATGAATGTTTGTGTAAATGATAAAGATTTTTTCCAATTATACAATTATGACAGACAAAAATAAAGCATGACCCTTAATCCCAGAAGGCTGTAAAGTCACCAACCAAGGCAGCAGTTGGTGGCCAAAGGCAGAGGGTGCTAAGAATATCCTGGAGGCGGACCCAGGCTGCCATTTGATGACGACTTTTTATTTAGGTACTTACAACTGCAGATCACTTTCAAGTGAAGGAAGATTGCAAGAATTAGAAGAAGAACTCTCTTATATTAAATGGGATATTATTGGACTTTGTGAAGTTAGAAGAAAAAGTGAAGAGACAATTGATTTAAAAAGTGGACATATGCTCTATTATAAAGGCACAAATGTTGGAAATGCAGGTGGAGTGGGATTCATTACAAATAAAAAGTGGAAGAACAATATTGTGGAGATTGATGGTGTATCAGACAGAGTGGCAAGATTAGTTATACAACTTAATAGCAGATATCAAATGCAGATAATTCAGGTTTATGCCCCAACAAGTTCTCACAGTGATGAAGTAGTAGAAGATTTTTATATGGATGTACAAAAGGCTTTTGATCAGAGTAAACAACATTTTAAAATTGTTTTGGGAGATTTTAATGCTAGAATTGGTAAACAAATGAAAGATGAAAGTGTTGTAGGTAATTTTGGTTATGGTAATAGAAATGAGAGAGGACATAGACTTGTGGAGTTTGCAGAGAAGGAAAAACTTTATATTATGAATTCTTTTTTTGAGAAAAATGTTAGAAGGAAATGGACATGGAAGCATCCAAATGAAGGTACAGCAGAATTGGATTATATTTTGACTAACAGGAAATACATATTTCAAGATTGTAATGTTCTTAATAAATTTAACACAGGAAGTGATCATCCATTAGTAAGGGGTAAGATACATGTTAATGTAAAACTAGAGAGACAAAAATTATTAAGAAAAACTATATTTACAGTTGATATTCCTAAATCTTCAGAAACATTCTAATGAATTTAAATTAGAACTTACAAATCGGTTTCAAGTATTACTAGATTTTGAACATGATTCAGATTTGAATGAAATTAATATGAAAATAACTGATACACTTTTAAAAACTGCAACAAAGATAGCTGGTAGAAAAAAGCAGCAATTGACTAATAAAATTTCTACTGAGACTAGAGAACTTATGAAGAAAAGAAGGAATATGAAGATATGCAAGAATGATGCATTAAAAAGAATTGAATATCTCGAATTTTGTAAAATGGTGCGGAAAAGAGTTGAAAATGATATAAGAAAGTATAACTGTGAACTAGCAAGAAAAGCTGTAGAAGAAAATAAAAGTCTTAAGAATGTAAAACAACATTTTGGTATTGGTAGGAAATTTATATCTGCAATAAGGAAAAAAGATGGAATTATTACTAAAAAGAGGGATGACATTATGAAATTGGTAGAAGATTTTTATCAAGAATTATATAGTAATAAAGAACAAGTACCTCCTATATCTATTACATCTTCCGAATTGCCCAGAATTTTAAATGAAGAAGTGAGAAATGCAATTAAATGTATGAAAAAAGGAAAGGCTCCAGGTAATGATGGAATTATAATTGATATATTAAAAGAAGCAGGTGAAGAAACAGAAAAAATATTAGCAAAGTTATATACCAAATGTCTAAATGATAAAGATGTACCGGATGATTGGAAGAATGCAGTAATAATATTAATATTTAAAAAAGGTGATAAAGAAGATATTAGAAATTACAGACCTATCAGCCTTTTATCAGTTTTATATAAAATTTTTACCAAGATAATTACAACTCGTCTACAGAGAACTTTGGATTTTCACCAACCAAGAGAACAAGCTGGATTTAAAAGTGGTTTTAGTACAGTAGATCATATTCAAGTATTGAGAGAAGTTATAGAAAGGACAAATGAATATGAGTTGTCATTATGTTTTGGATTTGTAGATTATGAAAAGGCATTTGATTCTATAAACATTTCTTCAGTGATTAAAGCATTGGATCATCAAGGTATAGATCCAGGATATTGTCATATTTTAAAGAATATTTATAAAAATGCAACAGCAACAATTAGATTACATAATGATACTGGGAAAGTCAACATTGAGAAAGGTGTAAGACAAGGTGACTCCATATCTCCAAAACTTTTTACAGCAGTGCTGCAAGAAGTATTTTGTGGATTAAAATGGGAAACTAAAGGAGTGAAAGTAAATGGAGATTATTTAAGTCATTTAGATTTTGCAGATGATGTAGTTGTTTTTGCAAATAATGCTTCCGAGCTGCAGGAAATGTTGCAGGAGTTATCAGATGAAAGTAGGAAAGTAGGACTAAAGATAAATGTTAAAAAGACTAAAGTAATGTTTAATCGATTTGCTCAAAATATGAAAATAAAGATTGATTATGATGAATTAGAAGAAGTTAAGAGTTACAAATACCTTGGTCAGATTATTAATACAGATGGAAACATAATAGAGGAAATTAATCATAGAATTAAACTTGGTTGGAGTGCTTTTGGTAGAAATAACTTGATATTAAAAGGAAATATGCCTATGTGTTTGAAAAGAAAGGTTTTTAACAAATGTGTTTTACCAGTTCTTACTTATGGATCTGAGACTTGGACACTTAATAGAAGATCAATACAGAGACTTCAGACCACTCAAAGAAGTATGGAGAGATGTATGTTGGGAGTAACAAGAAGAGATCGAAAATGCAATGTATGGGTAAGAGAACAAACAGGTGTTACTGTCCTCATTGAAAAAATTAAAAGATTGAAGTGGAGTTGGGCTGGACATATTGCTAGAAGAGATGATAATAGATGGACAATTGAAATTTTAAACTGGATTCCAAGAGATTGTAAAAGACCCAGAAGGAGACCACATGTAAGATGGATGGATGAAATAAGAAAATGTGTAGGGGTGATGTGGAGAAGAGAAGCTAAAGATCGGAGAAGATGGATTAAACTTGGAGAGACCTTCATCCTGCAGTGGATTGATAATGTTTGATAATGATGATGATGATGATGAATGATGTAAAAGAAATCCAACGTTTCACTATTTCATATAGTCTTTTTCAAAGTACACTAAAATAAAATAAAATATATATAATAATAAATATCACATATTCCAAAAAAAAAAAAAAAAAAAATTAAAAATTACAAAATATATTCATAACCAAAAATTTACTTTATATCCCACTCCCCTTTTCTATTACAAACAATCACAACCTAAACACAAACATTTTATTTTATTTTTTTCAAAAAAAAAAAAACTATATTTATCCTTTAAAACATTTAATTAAAAACCTATTATTTTATTTTCTTTTTTTCAATTAACATCCTATTTAAATGAAACCAGAATTAAATAGGATATTAATGGAAAAAGAGAAAAGAAAATAACAGGTTTTTAATTAAATGTTTTAAAGGATATATATAGTTTTTTTTTGTTTTGTTTTTAAAAAAAAAGAAATAAAATGTTTGTGTTTAGGTTGTGATTGTTTGTAATAGAAAAGGGGAGTGGGAGATAAGGTATTTTTTTTGTTATGACTATATTTTGTAATTTTTAATTTAATATTTTTATTTTATTATATTATACTGGAATATGTGATATTTATTATTATATATATTTTATTTTATTTTAGTGTACCTTGAGAAAGACTATATGAAATAGTCGAAACGTTGGATTTCTATTTCATCATTATAGTCATATAAAAAGCAAGTTTTAAAAAATAGTTTGTTTGTTTTATTTCTATATTGGATATTTATGAACTATTTTGGAGAAAAGAACTGTGTGATTGATATATTAAATTATTTAATTGTTTTACATCTCTCTCTCTCCATTCATCTAAGTAAGTATGTAGCTCATCTCAAGAGCATCAAACATGTTAATGACATTTCATGGATTCCAGTGTAAATATTGGATGACACCTTGGGTTTAAACCTATTATAAATAATCCTCATGAAGTGTTTCACGTTTCTTGCAGTCGGAGAGCTACCTTGGTCTGGAAAGGTGACTATCGATATAATATTTTTATTAAATCTGGATCTGACAGAGGGTATGGTTGATATGTAATTATTAGTCATATTTACTCCTCTGCTTGAGTAATGGGTCTCTGAAAATCATATTGCAAATTAATATGATTTCTATAAAAATAGAATAATAAACAATTAGATTTAGAATAAATAGTAGTAAGTTTAGAAAGTATAGTATAACTATATATATATGTTAAACGAAGATTTGCACAGGTTAAATATATAAAATACATATTTTGCGGGTTCATCCGTGTTAAAAACTTTTAATATCAATATACTGATGTTTCGACTTGGTCACATACTCTGTGGATGGCTTGTGTGACCAAGCCGAAACATCAGTATATTGATATTAAAAGTTTTTAACACGGATGAACCCGCAAAATATGTATTTTATATATATATTGTGTTGGAATGTATTAATAACTTTTCATTAGTTATAATATTTCATCATTATCTAGTCTTCATCTAAATTTCATTTATTGATTTATTTGATGGTATTCTGAGTGCCTGCATTTGAATACACAACAATTATATAATTATTTACATACTAAATGAATATGGATAAACTGTTTACCAGCATTCATTAGACAATATTGCGAGTTTATTCATTTTCTGTATCAGAATTTAAAATTAAAAATAAAACATGATCTTTATTTCAAGTCCTTAACCGTGCACCATTTAAAATTTTTTAAAGATAAGACGAATGTTTGAATATATATATATATAAAATACATATTTTGAACCCGCAAAATATGTATTTTATATATTTAACCTGTGCAAATCTTCGTTTTAATATATATATATATATATATATATATATCATATATATATATATATATATATATATATATATATGATCACTAGATGGAGGTACAGTACA
This sequence comes from Epiperipatus broadwayi, assembly GCA_028023455.1. Lineage (NCBI taxonomy): Eukaryota > Metazoa > Onychophora > Udeonychophora > Euonychophora > Peripatidae > Epiperipatus > Epiperipatus broadwayi. The sequence continues at coordinate 27,215,123 of JAQFVV010006197.1, forward strand.
TCACATCACATCAAGCTTTGTTTGCATAAGTGCCGAAAGAGATAGAATTCAAAATCTCTATCTCTTTCGGCACTTATGTAAACAAAGCTTGTTTAGAGCTATTGGTAAAGCTCCATCTAATGATAATAAAATGCAAGCTTAAAAGCAAATTACTAAATTTATAACTTGTTTTAATTATATATATATATATATATATATTGTAAAAAATGAAGTGTAGGGTTATTTTTATGTAAGTAAATTAGAAATGCATTTTAGCAGTAATGTTGTTAGGGAAATCGTCAATCACCATTCATAGTCTCCAAAGGGAAACCACTTTTTTATTCTAATTTTGAATAATAGATTTTTGTCTTGGGTTTATTTTTAATCCAAACTGACTGTTATTTTACAGGCCTGAGGACTCAGAAGATGCATCAACTTTTTCTGTCATCAGGGCCAAAAGACAGAAGTGCTAATAAGTTTCTGATTATATCCCAGGATGCGATTTGATGATAATGGTTTTATACTAATTGCAGAAAGAATTCAAAAGTAAGAAGATTACATGAATTAGAAGAATTATCTAATATTAAAAAAGTCACTATTAGTCTTGATCAATTTAGAAAAAAGGTGATGAGACAATTGGGTTGAAAAATTGATATACAACTTATTATAAAGGCACGCATTTTATACGCATAAATGAAGTGAGATTTATTATAAACAAAAATTTGGAAGAATAATGTAACAATTTGAAGTGTCAAAACTAAACAGAAAACTGTATTAATTATTAATATTACAAATATTAAAAAGTACTTCGTTTAATTTAGATTATAACATCCTATGCGATTTAAAATATTAATGGAATTTGAAGAAGATTCTGACTTGATTGAGATCAATACCAAAATAATTGATACTCTATTAAAAACAGCATTATAATTCAGCAAATTTTTAATTGAAACATGACAATATAAGAAGGAAAGAAGTAAGAAAATATTTATAAATGTTTCTTAACAGCAAGTGAATATCTGGAATTTTTTAAGAAGTTGAAAAAAAAAAAATGATATAAAAAATAAATGAATTGAAAATTGACGAGGAAATCTATAGAAAAGAATAATAATTTCAAAAATATAAAACCATAACTTGATAATAAAAAAAGATGTTTCAATAATAGAGAAAAATGATTCTACTAATAAAAAGAGAAGCGTTATCATTAAATGAAGGCAAGCGTCCTACAAATAATTCTATAGTAATAAAGAATAAGCAAGTAAACTAAATCCTATAACTATAATCAAAATAAGTCATAGATCACACGAACCAATTCTCTTAAGCTTGCAAAATATAAACAATGAGCATTGCCAATTTCTCAACAAGATTTGTGATATGCTTAGCCAGAGAAAGTATTCAAAATATCTTTGTCAGAACCCCCCCCCCAAAAAAAAAAAAAAAAAAAAAACCTCTGACCATGGTTTTATGCTTTGGTACTCCTCAGAAAGACGCTAGGGTAACTTCAGACACTAGATCTAAAAATACTAAACCAAAGCCAACATTTATCTAAAAGTTATCTATTGAGTGGAAGATCTGAAATTTTCAGACACCTATATGTCTTCAAACCCAGCTATCCAATTCAAATAGCTATATAGAGCTGAGAGATCTTCAGCCATACCATATATTGGTATTCTTATCAATATAACATCGCATAAGACTTAAGGCAGAGACAATAAATACAAAATGAGTCATAGATCACATGACCCAATTCTCTTAAGCTTGCAAGATATAAATAATGAACATTGCCAATTGCTCAACAAGCTTTGTGGTAAATGCTTAGCCAGAGAAAGCATTTAAAATATCTGTCAGGACCCCCCTCCCCAAACCTCTGACCATGGTTTCGTGCTTTTATGTCAATTAAAAAAGAAAAGCTTCAGGAAATGATCAATTATTATTAATAATATCTTAAAAAAAGCAGATGAAAAAATATAAATGCTAAAAATGTATCAGATCATTCAAAAATGCAATAGGAATTGTTATTTAAAAATTACAGATTTACCAGTTTTCTATTAATTTTGTTTACAATTTTTAACAAGAAAATTAATTATAATACTCTATAAAAAAACTTTGATCCAAAACCAAGCTGCATTTAAAAATAATTTTGTCACAATTTATCACGCTCATATATTAAGAAAAGTTATACAAAGAACCAATAAATATGAGTTGTTATTATACTTTGAATTTATAGATTGTATAAAAAATTTTTTTGATTCTATAAGCAGTTATACAATGACCAAAATTGCAGTCCGTCAAGATATAGATTAGGGATATTGTTATATTTTGAATATTACTTAGCAAAATGTAACAGCAGAGATTAGTCTACATTGGTGATAGGAAGATTAATATTGATAAGGATTTAGATAGGATAATCCTAAATTTCCAAACTATTTTGCAGCAGTTTTGAAAAAAATATTTTGGGGATTAAAATAGAAAGCCAAAAAAATTTTAAAAAATGCATGGAAATGATTTAAGTCATCTAGATCTTGTGTAGATGGTTGAATTTGCATGTAATTCTGTCAACGCAATAAACGTTAACGTCAATAGCATTCCCCTCAACAAACATTGGTCATTCAATTTGACAACATAGATGGAGCTTCATCGATCTAGACTTACAGCTTTAATACAGGCAAACATGTAAATTCATTATAATTATGTCCATTTTAATTATCTCCATATGCAGGTGGAACAACCTATACATTTTGTTAACTATCTCTCAGTCATGCTTTGACAAATATACTCCATATCAAAAGCTAGTTTGGCAGATTAATAAAATTATTGTATTTATTATTTACTTTCTTATTTGTGTAGTAAATAGATAAATATGCAAAACAATCACTTTCAATTTATTATTAATAACTACTTTAATGTTATTTTTTAATTTTATTTATGCATTAACTTTAATTTATGCATGCATTCTGTGCATATAAAAATATCTATTTTATATTTATATTTTAACTTTATATTTTTCTAATAGGATTCATAAAAACAGCTTTAATCTGTAAAACATTTTATTGTCTTTTTGGTATTAAATTAAGTAAATCAATCACTATTATTGGTAAAATGGCAGGTGATATGATTAAAAGTGAATTTATAAAGTCCCTTATAGCAGTGATCTTCAACCCTTGGTCCACAGACCGGCATTGGGCACAGAAGTTTTCTGCCGGGTCTGCATGCTAGACTGACAGGAAAGTTTGTAATAACAAAATAGTAAGATTTTAAACTTTTAATTAATATAAACAATTTTTTCCATATGTCATACCATTGCCAGGAGACGAACCCACAACAACCGTCTACAACCAACTGCTTGCTTGCAAGGTGGCTGCGTTGACTTCTCAACTAGCAATGTTTGACAATTTTTTTTCCATTGCAATTGCTTAAATAAAATTAATTGTAAATCAAAATTTTATTTCAGTTATTAGATAATACTATAATTACTAAATAATAATCAAAGGAATTTATCTGAAAATTCAATCTTTAAGAGACAAAGCGTCAATCTCATGATAATTGCACCACATGTCAATTTCTATACCTAGGAAACATTTCTGTATTGCATCACCTCACTTATTGGTCACATTTAGAAAATGCATTTGTATCATCTTTTTATTTTGTGTGTGACATTTTTTTTGAAATTATAAACTTCACAAAATGGAGACAAAAAAGTCAAACAGCAAAACCTTTTGACCTTCTTGAGAAGAGACAAGGATAATATTTCAATAAAAAGTGATGCTGATCCTGAAAGTATGCCAAGTATTAGTGTTTCAACTCTTGAAGAAATGAGGAAAAAGAGATATGTCGATACTCCAGAATGTGCAGGAAAAAACAAAAGCAAATAAGATCATTTCATTAAAAATTACAGTAAGGAGTATGTAAAACTTGGTTTCACAGTTGCTCCTGACAGTGAAATAACACCACAGCCTTTGTGTGTAGTATGTTATGAAATTTTGTCAAATGAAACTATGAAACCTTCCAAAGTTGCTCATCATTTGCATTCAAAGCATGAAGAACTTACGCATAAGCCATGAAACATTTTTGAAAGATTACATGATCAAATGAAAATTCAGATAAATCAAATGAGTACGATGATGACTAGTGACAAATCACTGTTTTAAGCATCTTATTTAGTTGCTCTTCGAATAGCTAAAACAAAATAGTATTTATGATTTGAGAGGAATTAGTAAAGTCTTGCATATTGGATGTTGTACAAGAAATTTTGGGTTCCCAAGCTGCTAAAAAACTAAAGCATGTATCACTTTCAGATACTACTATTAGGAGCAGAAATGTTTGTATGGCCACAGATGTTGAAGAACAAGTTAAAGAGGGCATTAAGAAATTGAAATGTTTTGTGATTTAATTTGATGAATCAACTGATGTGAGTAATCATGCTATGCTACTCTGTTTTGTGAGATATAACAAAAATAAAGACTTAAGGAAATAACTTCTTTGTTGCCTTGATTTACCTGCACAGACTACTGTTTCAGAGATGTTTAATGTTCTTGATGAGTATTTTCAAGCACATGGTTTGGACTGGAGTAAATACATAGGAGTATGTACAGAGGGTGCTGCTAGCATGACTGGATGTTGCTCAGGAGTGGTTATAAAAATAAAGAAAGCCATGCACCAGGACATTTTGTTCAATCACTACATGATCCACTGAGAACAACTAGTTGCAATGAAGCTTTCTACTGAACCAAATATTGTAATGAACGATGCTGTTAAAATTATTAATGAAATTCATAGTTGAGCAAAGAATTCCAGATTATTCACAGTATTGTGTGATAGCATGGAATCACCCCAATCAACATTTTATTCTACATGCAGAAGTGAGGTGGTTATCAAGAGGAAGAGTTCTTGCACATCTTTTTGAATTTTAAGAAATAAAACAGTTTTTATTAGAGCAGAAATCAGACCTAGTAGAACCTTTGTTGAATGATAAATGGATGGCTAAACTTGCATACTTACTAGATATATTTGAACTTCTTAACAGACTTCATCTTTCTCTCCAGAGACCTTGTACAAATATTTTTATATTGAGAAGTAAAATGGACACATTTAGAAAAAAGCCGTCCTTCTGGAGTAGTCACTTTCAACGAAAAGATATAGATATGTTTCCACTTTTAGAATAATTTTTGACTGCTGCTAATGTCAACCAGAAAGTCATATTCTACATAATTAGTCAGCATTTAAGAGCATTAGCTGAAAACTTTGATAAGTGAGGATCATCACAAAGGTAACCTCTGGATTAATAATCCTTTTTTGGAAGATGTAAACTGTTGTGTACATGAATCTCATGAAAATAAAATCTGATTTTATTGTCATCTGATTTCACTCTGATGTCCAGACATAAAATGCAATCGTTGTCTCAATTATGGCTATCACTTGAAAAACAATATCCAACTTTTAGTTACAAAGCTATCAAATTATTAGTGATTTTTTTAATCTTGTATTTATGCGAGAAAACATTTTCAGCAAGGTCAATAATAAAAAATAAACAAAGAAATAGAATGGATGTTAAAGCAGCACTTTGTTTTTCTGAAACAACACTACAGCCACACATATCAAATTTAGTAAGAAAGAAACAACAGCAGACGTCACAGTAGGTAGGTAAAAAATTTTAGAATTTAGAATTTTTTGTAAGTTAAATATTATCTACAATAGTTTTTATTTCTATGTTAGATAAAGCTGTAGAATTTTTTTAAATTCAGTTTAATTTGAGAAATTTTTTGCCCTAATTACTATGTTTTCAAGGCTTAAAAGCTGATTATGTTTCTTATTTTAATTAGAATTCAAACAAATTATATGTGTAGTAATAAGAACACAACCACCCACCTGAATGGAAGGAGTCAATCAATATGTAATTGAACCAATATATAATGGAACTTATCGACCATGTTACTGGAGGGGGTCACATAAATTGTAATGACTCATATGCTGGATATCCATTTGATTTACAGATATATTTGACTGTTCATTTCAATGCTTTCTTTATAATTTCTAATAATTATTATAATCATCATCAGATCTTTAGGAATCATGATTTCAATCATTAACTGTAAAAGACCATTTACTACCTGAAAATATGTTAATTCTACAGATCATTGATGATGATTTCCCTTCATCAAAAATTTAAATCTATTATCTTTTTTTAGCAAAATGACATCTTTATAATGATTGTTTATTTTTACATGACCCTTTACCTAAACAACTTTTCAACTTAATTTTCCTCATGGCTTTATAGATGGCTCTCAGGTGACATCAAGAGTAAACAACTAATGAAATCTGATGTTATTTTCATCTCATTTTTACCCAATTAGAAAAAAGAAACAGAATGAAAACAAAATCTAATCAATCATGCATAAATTAATTTGTTTTTCTAGTTATCACAGATGTTTATGGGGGGGGGGGGGGTAGAATTAAATTTTTTATTATTTTTCTAAAAAAATTCAAAATTAAAAAAAAAAGTTTTTTTATTATTATACAAACTCCATATATATATAACTTCATCTTGTATAGTTAACATTAAATACAGATATTACATTATCATAAGCATTGTCATGTAATTACGCTGTGATATTTCCCAACATTCAGTTGAATAACATTTTATTCTTGCATGTTTTAACAATGAAATAATAAATGTAGCAATGCAGGTACCTTAATGAGAACGATTGTTATTGTAATGTTTTCTGAGTGTTCAGCATGTGAAGATAAGCAACACCATTACAATACACAGTAACTAGTGTGTTGTTTTGGTCAGTTATAAAAATTATGCTCATCTAAGGCTAAGCAGTTTAAATCTTTAAGAAAATTTATCTGTAGACTTCTGTGGGTCGCAAAATCTTATCTATCTTATCCTTATTTTTGCCGCCGCAGGTGTGAAAAGGTTAAAGATCACTGCCTTATAGAACTGTCTATTGTAATAGAATAGTAGAAGGTTGCCCAAAATATTTTCCAAACAGATTTTATTAATCAATGCTTCGAAAAAATACATGACTTATTTTTTTTCTTTTCAAAGGCCAAGTTGATATTTTTATATATGCTAACAGAAATCACGCACACATAAACTTAATATTAGTGAGAAATATAAAAAATAGAAGACATTACATTAACTACAATAAAACATAATATGTGATGTATAATAATTATATTATGAGAATTATATAGCCAACATTACATTCAGTTAGTATAAAAAAATTTAACATTACTTTTAAACGGGTAAATGTGTGTGGTGAAAGCTTTGTATTTAAAACTTAATCAATTTGGGAAGTTACTAATATAAAATGACTAAAAAAAATTTGTTTTATTTATTATTAAAATTCAACTTATAGGTTATCATTAAATAAATTTAGTAATAAAATTTAGAGAACTTCAAAATATAATCAAAGATTGTTGTTAAAAATATTAAATCAGCCCACGTGGTTAAGGAATCCAGTACCGCCCTCTGTGAACTAATATATAAATACATTAGAGTTCGTATTTCAAAATAACCAGATCAAAATAATTCCAATTTGAATTATAAGCTACTAGATCTTAAAAATTAAAATACAAACTAATTCAAACAAAGTACTTGGAATTTTAACAGCAACGATCTTAACCTTTACTACAAACAAACATGATTTACTATTTAGAACGAAGTGTTTCCTGAGCCAAAAAACAATGATTTAAAGATAAAAACAAGTTCAAATGATGGTATAGACCCAAACAAAGATATTGAAGCTGCAATTCATTCAACTCCTTTAATCCAACAATGATTAGGAATAATCCAAAGAATACAAACTTTTACACTACACAATTGAAACTTTGACTACTAATCAAGACCTAGATTTCAATTAACATAAGCAGAATTCAAATAGGATCAATACAAGAGTCCCAGTTGGGATCCTACTACAACCAAGTCCACAACATGGTTATAGAAACTAGTTACTATAACAGGTTGCTGCCATTCAGCTCTACCGTACAACCAAACAATAAGCAAGAATCCTACAATGCTAATCACTGTTCATAATTGGAATAACCAAATGGAAATATATAAGCTAGATCATAATGCCTGGAGAACCTTGCAGTCGGATGAGTTGAACTAGTATTTAGAATATATGACATGTATCAAGAGTTAACAATAATGAAGCTGACTTTGGAGGCTATTTCAACCCCCTGATGGCTTGTTTATTATGGCAGTGTTGATTTGAGCTAATCATTTTTTTCTTTGGTTAACTTTAAAATTAGAGAGTTTGTAAGGTGGTTGGTCTGATTTGGGCCACCTCCAAATTTTGTAACTTTGATGGAGGATTTGCTGCAATAATTTTCCGGGCATGGGTCTGCACTCCTCTTTTCTTCCTTGGGGGTGGTGGCGGTCGTTAGGAGGCTGGTTTTTTGGTGTAGGCTGTTGAAAATTATTGCCGCTACCTGGAAAACCTGCTGGGAGGGTACCTGGTCAAAGTCTCAGCACCATTCCTGCTCTGGTTGGCTGCTTTGCCCCCTTGATAGGTTGGTTTTAGGCAGTGCAGATCTGTGCTCACTATGTATTTTTCTTAATTGACTTTCCAGTTCTGGGCAGGTAGACTGAATGTGGTCCCTGCACATTTGGACTGTTGATTGGGAAACAGGGGCATCTGGAATGGTCTTGACATGGCTCGGCTGCAGGTCGAGAAATTATTATTCAATGGACTTCAGCCTTGGATCTCACTGCCTGTTGTGGTGGTTGGCACAATGCTGGACTTGTCCACCTATTTAGCTGAACCATTTGAGTCTTCACTTCGGGGTCCCAGGGTTGGGATCATTGGGTGATGGATGGCTTCTCAGTAGCTGGGCCATGTAGATCCATGTTTAGATACACATTAATATCAACATTATAACAACTCTTTAATGGACATAATTGTTATCAAGCATATTTACTTTATATAATCAATAATTGTTTTACCTTGTTTGTCACATTGAACACTTTGTAATTCTCAAGGGGTAAGTGTACTCAAAATTTTTGTTATCCTTTTACTAATAAAGGTTACTTTTGAAAGATAAAACATTAGTCATTTTTAATCCTTAAACCACCTAACACAAATGTACAAAAATAATCCCAGTGCATAACACTATACTGAAATAAATATATAAATATTAAATCATCCACACGGTTAAGAAATCCAGTACCGCCCTATGTAAATTAATATATAAATACATTAAGATTATTGTTATACAATAGCCAGATGTTATAAATTATTTATATGTAAAATAAACAATTGTATATTTTATTTGTACATTATAATCTAAATTAAGATATAACAGTAAATTTTAATATTAAAGTTGTAATATTTTAACCACCATTTAATGAAAATCTCAAAATTCATGATTCTGGAAATCCCCAGACGTTTAAGTTGGTCTCCTACTCGTTATTACCATAGCAAGTTACCTAAGCAATGGAAAAGATTTTATCCGTAAAATTTTGAAAGTGCATAGATCTCTGGATAATACTGGATGATATCACGGACAATATGATGATAAGCTATAAACATCATCCCCCCCCCCCTGTAAAAATTTAATCAGTCTTTACTAAATTACACTGCATCAAACTTTAAAATTAGCCTTCTTGTTTATCTTTTTCTATACGGAAAAGTAGATGAGTTAACTAGGCATTTTGCTAGCTGGCAAAATGTTTTTTTCTCTTCAACCTAAATAGATAAATTACAATAATAATGAGGATTATTATCGAATATTATGTAAATGAAAATCAAACTTGAATATTTTAAGTCACCAATGGAATTTATAAAATCGCTTATGAGATGTTGTTGTATATAAAATATTTTCAGAAATCATTCATTTATTGTATTTGAAGTTAGAATAACTTGCTTGAAATAATCTTAAATGCCTCTCTCTATGGATTTATTAAATGATAGAAATTTTGTACAAACTACAGATTAACATTCAACATATAAATGTTCACATATAAAAGCAAATAGGCCTTACAAAGGTGGAATTTACACCAATGCCTATCCTAGTAAGTTCTAAAAGCAAACGATGTCTAATGCATAAAAAAATAAGGGAAATTTGATATGAAACTTTAAGGATATCAATTTACAAAGTAAACATGTGTAAATATTAAATAAAGAAAATAGTCAAATCACATATTTAAAAATAGGTATAAAAAGTTCTTGTGCACTCTGGATGATCTAATCAACTTTTGGATAAGACATCATTAAATGTATCTCGAAAGTTACTTTATATATTGGCTATATCTAATTCTGTTTAAAGAAGAGAAAGGGGATAGCCCATTTTAGGCTAAGAAAAGATCAAATGTCATATATAAAAAATGTGCAAATGTAAATACTGAATCATTCTCAGTATATATGATGTAAATAGATTATTTTTAAAATTTGTAAATGAATGATGCAGTATTCAAAGATTTTCCACCAGTCGTTAACTAAGGTTTTTTTTTTATATAAATCTAAGATGAAAATCTGCACCAATTCAATGAGTATGTGTCAGATATTGGTCATAGAAGGATTGTGAAGTGGCAAAAAAAATGATATTCATAAATGAACATACAAACATTAAGAAATATCTTTACTAGACAGGACCATCTTAGGATTCCGCACTTTAAAACCACAATTATGCACTGAGAGCATAGTTAATGCTAGCTGTAATAATATTGGACATGTAAATGTATTAGCAAGTGTTTGTTGCCAACGCAAGCATATAGAAACATTGCTATAATTTTACAATAAATTTGAAGCTTATAGAAAGTAATTATCCTTAAAATGAAAAATAATTTAAGCCAGTAATATTTAAGTAATTTTAAATAAAGTTATTTAATAAATAAAATATTTATGCAATAGATCCCTAGTAATAATAAAAAAAACATAATTCTCTTTACCTTTAACAACGATAAATATTTTAAAATAATAAAAAAATGTTTAGGTATTTATTTTAAAGCTGTTTGCCTTACTGACGTATCTGATAAAATATTAAAAGTAGTATGAATTTTAAGTATTAAGAAATAACCAAGATGTCAACGGAAACATATTGTAAAGAGAAGACGGCGAGTAATATCCAAATTTTTAATTTAGTTATTTTTTATTGTTATTATGCCAGTCTTATTATTGATAGAAGTTAAAATTTTGTTTAACGATAAATGACATGTTAGATGAATAGCTAACTATACAAAATAAATTTGTAATTGAATGTGGAATGGTAAAACATGTTGCACATAACCCAAGTGACAATCAGTGTTAATTTGTTGGTATTATTAATCGATAAAATTCCCATTAAGGTCTCCTTACACAAGTTTAATAATTACATATTGAATTTCAATACTTATAACACATTCCATTCTTAGCCACAATTTGCAGTTTCATACGCACAGAAGTGTAATATAATTATCATAATACCATAAATAACATTTTTTCATTAACAAACATATAATATTGGTAGATAATTTATCAAATAAATTTATCTGCACTCTACATGCTCAACTCTTATTCTTCCCTAACCATGAATGCTTTTCAATCTTGTTCTTTGTCATCTTCTAGTCTATTGAATATATATATATTTTACTTGCGATTGATTTTTTTTTTTATCAGACAAAAATCTTTCCAAATTTAATACAGGTTTTCGATCCATAGCTGTTTTACTTCATATCACTCCAGTAAATTTCCTTATATTCTCAGGTATAGCTTAAATATGTCTATGTTGAAGAAACTAAAAGACAACCTGGCAAATAAATAAGTAAATCGAAAAATAGATCAGCATGTTCTATATATAGACATATTTGTGTTTTATATACTGGTTTGTATAGTCACTGCAAAACTTATTTTTGGAAGATTTTTTTCCTTTCTTTTTTTTCTCTTTTTTTGGAATTAGAGTGTCCCTATTCACATTTGGATGACTATTTATTATTATTATTATTATTATTATTATTATTATTATTATTATTATTATTATTATTATTATTATTATTATTATTATTATTATTATTATTATTATTATTATTATTATTATTATTATTATTATT
>JAQFVV010006197.1:27829632-28073144 GCA_028023455.1 Epiperipatus broadwayi
AATAGATTATGTATTGGTAGAGAAAGAGGGAATAAATAAAATACGGAAAATTAAGGTATTTGATAATGAAGAAAAAGTATGCACTAGTGATCATAATTTCATTGTAATTGAAATGGTTAGTAATGTGATGGAGAATAGAAATAAAAGTAGAAATAATAGTGAAAGATGTGGATGGAGAGTAAATGATAAGAATAAGTTGGAAGAGTATAAAATACAAGTTGAAGAAATAATGGAAGAGTGGGTTGGGGATGAGTATAAGGATTGGTGTAAGGAAGTAGAAAAAGTTGCAAATAGGGTTTTAGGTGAGAATATTGAAAAGAATAAAAGTAATAAAAAAATTAAAATTAGTAAAAGTGTAAAAGAAAGGAAAGAAGCATGTAGAGAATATAAGTGTGCTATTAAGAATAAGGAAAGTGAAAAAGATATTAATGCTAAATGGGAAAAGTACTTAGAAAAGAAGAAGTTGGCTAAAATAGATATTTATAGAGAGAGAATGAAATTGAATAGTAAATTGTTGGAGGATATTAATAAAAGTGGAAGAGATGGAAGTAAAAAATTTTGGAATTATATTAAAAGGAGAAATGTAGGGGAGAGAGAGTTAGTATTACTAGATGATGAGGGAACTGAGTGTAGTTCTAGAGAAGATTTAGAGAGAATCTTAAATAGTTATGTAATGAATATAGAAAAGATGTTAAATGTGAATGATAGAATATTAGAAAATATGAAAGAATATAGTAATGGGAATATTAGTTTTTCAGAAAATGAACTAAATGAGGTAGAGAAGAAATTGAAAAGTGGGAAGGCAAGAGGTTTAGATGGATGGGCAGCAGAGATGGTAATGAATTTAGGATATAGGGCAAAAGTAAAGTTATTATCCTGTTTTAATAAGATGGCACAGAATAGAGTTTTTCCAAGTAGTTGGAGTAATACAAGAGTAAGGTTATTATTTAAAGGAAAGGGTAAGGATCATAGAAAGTTGAATAATTATAGACCGATAGCGGTAACATCAGTTTTATATAAAGTTTTCTCATATATGGTGGCTAGTAAAGTTGTAAAATGGATGGAAGGGAATAATGTAGTGGGTGAAATGCAAGGAGGTTTTAGATTAGATAGGCGTATAGGAGATAGTTTATTTGTAGTTACACAACTTATGGATATGAGTAGGAATGCAGATAAACAGTTATATATGAGTTTTATAGATATAGAGAAGGCATATGATAGAGTAAATAGAAATAGATTATGGATAAGTTTAGCAAATTTGGGAATGGATGAAGCTTTAATAGATATTATTAAGAAATTATATGAAAATAATTATTATATATATCAATTAGAGAATATAGAATCAATTAAAGTTAAAAATGGTGTGGGACTAAGGCAAGGATGCCCTATGTCACCTATTTTGTTTGTGTTGTATTTGAGTGAAATGGAAAGAGCAATAGAAAGATTAGGAAGAGGGATAGAGATACCGTTAATAGGTAGTAAGGGAGTATATATTTTGTCAGGTCTTTTTTTTGCAGATGATATATTTTTGTGTGCAGAAAAAAGAGAAGATATGGAAGTTATGTTGAGGACATGTGCAAGGGTGGGTAAAGAGATGGGGATTAAATTTAGGGAAGAAAAATCAAATATAATGATGGTTAATACTGAGGAAAGAGAAGATGTAGAATTTTTATTGGGAGATATTAAGTTAAGTGTGGTGAATAGATATAGTTATTTGGGAATTATTTTAAGTAATCAGAAAAATTATTTGGATGAATGGGAGAAAAAATTGATAAATGAAGCAAAGAAAAGAAAGGGATTGATAAAGAAATTAACAGTATTTTCATATAATAAATATGATGTAGCTAGAATTATATGGAAAGGAGTTGCAGTAGCAGGGTTAACATATGGTAATGATGCATTATATGTTAGTAAAAAGATATTAGATTATTTAGAAAAAACTCAAAGGGAAGTAGGAAGACATGCATTGGATGCAGAAGTATGGACAGCAAGGGAGGCAATTCAAGGAGAAATGGGATGGTCAAGTTTTCATATGAGAGATGCAAAAAGTAAAATGAAAATGTTTGGTAGATTGCAGTTTATGGATAATAAAAGAATAGCTAAAATAGTATTTAATTGGGTTATGAGTAAAGGGCAGATAACAAGATGGGTGAGAAAGGTAATGCGCTATGCAAAAGATTTGGATAAAGAATTTATATCAGTATATTTGTACAAAAGATGGGATGATTGTGTTAAGAGGATTATTGAGTGTTATAGTAGTAAGGAATGGGATAAAAGAATAGATTTATTAATAAAGACTAGGGAGTTAGAGAGATGGAGAAATAGTATGGAGAGTAAAAAGAGTTTAATTATATATAGAAATAAACAGAATATTAGGTGTGAGTTAATATATGATAATAGTAAGGAAAGTAGTTTATTGTTTAAGGCTCGAACGGGATCTTTAGCTACAAAAGAATATACATGTAAATGGAAAAATATGGGTGATTTATTTTGTAAATTATGTAAGGAAGGAATTGAAAATATTAGGCATTTGTTAATTGAATGTAAATGTTTGAAAACAGAAAGGGTACATATAATGAAGTTGTGGAAAAATAAATATGAAAAGAGTGATTATACAGAAAGTGAATTATTGGTTTTTATGCTAGGTTTGGGAAAAGATAAGGGGGATTTAGATATAAAGGTTATATAGTTGACAAAAATTATGTTGTGGAAATGGGATAGAGCAGATTATGGGTAAATTTAGAGTGGGGAATGTAAAAGAAAGTGGCTAACAGGTTTATCTGGGCTTAATTGCTGAGATATTCTTGACTTCGTTTAAGGAGAAGCCATAATACATCACATCACATCACATCACAAAGTTTTTCCGCATTAAAGGAATAAATTTGTAATTATTTCTGCATATAAGTGTCAGAAATTGGACAAATGTATAAAAAATATCATATACATCCTGAATTATGAGAATGATTAAAAAAAAAAAAGTTAACATTATAAAATCTGAATATAAGTAAAAAAAATATATATATATACAAGAATCATGCTTATTGATATTGTTTAGGTGAGGGCAGAAAAATAACAAATATAAGCGAAAGTTGGAGAGATGAGGATAAACAATATTTTTTTTAAAGGTTATGAGAAGAATTAAGAATATAAAAACAAGACACTGGAATTAGAAAATTGTTTATATATATATAAATTCAATAGGAAAACAAATGCGAATGTATAAACTAATAGAATCATTTGATGAGTATACATTTGAAGAGAGTAAAAGAGATAGAATAAATGCACTTACTGTTTAATAAAATTTTTTTAGAGGAACTAAACATTTAACATCAAATTTACATCAAATTTTAGTTAAATATTACTATATTTAAATTGGATTAAACAGCTATTTTTATTCATATTAATAATAAAATTTCATTTGAAACCACAAGTTCACATATAACTATTACATAAAATTCAATTTTGGATTAATTGATATTTCTAAACAAAAGAATTTGAGAAAATGCTAATTCAAAATGTGCAACATTTTCATGGTTTTAGAATTTTCTTGATACGACTTTTTGATATCTCTTGACACATCTTGTTTGAGTGAAAGACTACTAAAGAGATAAAGTTACTTTAAGGTAGATTAGTTTTCGGGTTCATATTTTATCTCAATCTAAAAGAAACTACAGTAGCTAATAAATCAGATTCCGACTATTTTAGGGTGTTTGTAATATCTCGGAATGATTTTGTGTGAGAGCGAATTATTAAATAAAACTTCAATATCTCAAAATAAATATAATCAACTAGTGAATTTTAACTTGCAAAGAGTTTAATTTAAATATTATAATATGCTAGGAAAAATTATAGTATCATATAAAAACTCTAAATATTTCAATGCAACAAAAAATTTCGTACTTTAGATATAAAGAAGACTAACCAGGGAAAGAGTTCTTTAGTAGAAGGATGTGAAGAATTTGTGACAGGGATGACATTTTCTCTGAAAAAAATGTATCAAAAGATTTGTAAAAAAGATAGCAAGGCTATAAAATTAATGTAGATATACTAATTTCTATTGCATTTTCAGTTTCTAAGTGAGAAGTAAAGCTTTTATTTAAAATGTGACCTGTTTACAAAGTATGACTTGAGAAAATATACTCTGATTGGAATGAATTCTGATCACAATCAGTTAATAAAACTATTTTATCATTTTTATGATTTCATCACATATACATAAACACATACACACGTGCATATATATATATAATATTTAAATACAGGTATAATGTATATACTTAAGCTAGATGTAATTAATAAGGATTTGAATATAGACTTTCAAGCTTTTTTTAGTCATCCGCTCTAACCTATATAATCTATAGACATGACTACATACATGTAAAAAACATAAATGACCTCTAATATACATATTTTGTGCTGAAATAGCACTTATCAGTTGATCCAGATCATCATCGCCCACACCTATATATAATTAGTGCTCGATTTATCTACGAACGTTAATAGATGGGCTTCAATCCTCTCCACTCTCCAACTCTTCAGCCATCCCTATCATTGAAAATATGATTATGATGAAGTGCTCAAAGGCATTCTTGAGGCAAATGTTATTGTCATATACATATTGGGTATTACATAATATTGGCATCAGCAAGAACTTTGAGCATTCCATTATCAAATTTTCAATGATATGAATGACTGAAGAGTTGGAGGGAGGAGAGAATTGAAGCATATCCATTAATTTTTGTAGATTTGCTATCTTAATATAAAACGAGCAGTGATTATTTTTAGGTGTGTGAGATGAAAATCCAGATCAAGTGATGAATCCCAGTTTAGCACAGAATATGTATATGGAGGTCATTTATCTTTTTCACATGTATGTGGTCATGTCTATCAGTTATATATGATAGAATGAATGACTAAATGGAGCTTGAAAGTCTGTGTTTAAATCCCTATTGTGTATATATATATAAACCAATATATATATATATATTATAACCTACACTCCCAACACCGCTCATATACATTACATGAGCAAAATGCCCAGGCGTCAGTTCTATTAATGAATAGAACAATATAATAAGATATATAATACAAAATTATTACTGAGACTCTATATTTAAGTTTATGTTCAGCTCAGCTAAGTGGGCGGCTATAGGCAGTTCATAAGATATATGATGATAAATAAATAAAAGAAGAAATATTACAAAACATCTAATATAATATAAATTCCTTTGTTAATTAATTGTATGATAAAGAATCATAATGTTTATTGGTACAGTCTATTAAAATATACTTTAAATTTAATTTCTTCCTTCATCCAAATATAACATATATCAGCTTGCTATAATTATAATACTAAACAATTCTATGACTTGGCATATCACAATCTAAACATCTACTTTAATGCCAATCAAAAAATAAACAATAAGATCTCAGGGAATTTAACAAAAACAGTTGAATTAAATAAACTACATTGGCCCATAAGTTATAATTCTAAAGTATGATAAAAATGTAATGAAACAAATTGACTAAAATATTTTTACAGTGTTTCAATAATAAGATAATGACAGAAATAGGTATTTTAATCTCATATCATCATCTAACAAATATACTAACTTGGCAACCTTTGTAATATGTTTATCCAGTGGCAAATGTTCATTATAATGTTTGGATTAAGAAAACAATATTGTCAGACACCAGCAGATTTAATATTATAACTCTAAAATAATATATCTATTTTATAATAGATTTATGAAATGTGGAAATGTGGAAATGGAAAACACGAATGTATACAATAATAACTCAAGACACAGTTTTAAGATTTTAAATAAATAAAACAAATTATTTATTACACTAAAATAAATTTGGTTTAACATGATATTTACAATTGGACTACTTGTCTTACAGATTTTTAAATTATCAAATAAACTTTGAGCATCAATTTGGGATTATCCCTATTATAAAAGCAAATTAACAACAAAACTTAAATATCCTGACTTCGAACACATCCTTTTCCTACATGTTTCATCTACATGACACTAAATAAACAACATGTTATATTATTAGCACAAAAAAAAAATACTTTTGAGAGGATATCACTATTGATTAATAAAATAAATCAAATTAATTATATTTGGCTCTCAACAAAGCAACTTTCTCTAATTGACTAAATAATCACTTTCAATTACGTATACCTTTCATGCATAGCAAAAAAATCATGTTTATTCTGATGATTTGATGATTTATAACCCTTATTTAAATAAATACACTGTATTTTAAAATATTTATTTCCCATTTTAATCTCAATAACTTTATATTTCTATTTAAATGAATGTAATGTATTTCAAAACATTTATTTCTCATTTTAATTTCAATAACTCTATACTTTATATACGGGATATTATTTATATTACGCATGTGTGTGCATGTGTCAAGCAACAATAATAGAAATAATCTTTTCTACAAACACTCCATTCATCAAGAAAATATCATACAATTATTTTATTTTGGACAATGTCGTAATTCATCAATAAAATAAGACACTAATACTACATCAAGAATTAATTCAACAATTTATCTGGCCACATATTAATTAACACAGAGCTATATTTTCATGATTATAGAGACTATACATTATAAGGGAAATCTACATGAGGAGCAGATAAACTCTTACTGAACACTTCTACAATAATTCATCTGATTCTAAATACACTGTTGGTGGGGAACCTTTTCCTCATCACCAAGAATCTAAGAAAAACATCACATAACTTCCTAAACATCATTTAATTATACTTCAACAATAACTCATCTACTTCTAAATACACTATTGGTGGGGACTTCTTCCTCATCACCAGAGCTCTAAGAAAACATCACTTAACTTCAAAAAAATATATCATTTAATAATACGCATATAATATAAACTAGGCTCTACTCATGAAAAAACATATACCAAATAAGCAAAATCTTTTATCCCTACAAACATTATAATGCAATCAGATTTCTTTCCATTCTCAAAGCTATTCTAAATATCGAACATTATAAATACATGCTGGCAGATAAATACATACAGATAACATACTAATCTGTTCAACTCAGTAGAATATGACAGCATCCAAAATTTATACATAAAATATTCACAAACTGAACTTTATCAAACAAATGTCATAATTGTGCAAAACAGACACACACCCGTGAATAAAAGTATATATAAAATTAACTCTAAATTACACACTATGCAGGCAACATGGTAATTAAATATTGCATTAAGGTATAACTTTTAATTCAGAATAAACTTTAGGTTACTTTTAAAATTTAATGGTTATAATTATTACGAACGAACTTTCTTTCATATCTAGCAAACTATTTCTATTATACGTTCGTTGATTTAAAAAAGAACAAAATTCTCATTTTGAGATAATAAAGTATACAAAATAATATATTATTAGAAAAAAATATTTCTTTCTTTTACCTTCATAAAAGAACAATAAGACCTATTTGTACACAATCAATTTTTACCAGCGTAGTCCTCATTTTGATACGCTTCAGAGACGATTTTGAAGGTCAAAATAACCCAAATCATAAATAAAACATATTAATAAGTAAGCCTCTTTATCTATAATATACATTAATAACGACAAGCAATAAAAAAATAATAAAAAACAAAAGTTATTAGTTTTGTAACTTAAAATAAAAGTTCACTTGCAAAGCTCTGCTCCAGGTTTATGAAACAATATGGGACACATTCCAAACTGAATTTAAATTAAAACAAACTTCTGTAGGATAACTTAAAATATAATCATAACTTAACTATGACCTAGCACATCCAGTGTTCATAGCCGAGCTATTTGAGTTTGCTATATCACATATAAGCAATTAATTTCTCCTTTATTATACTGAAATATAAGACATTCTCCACTGTAATTCTGAATTAAATATGCAATTATTCTTAGTAGTTTTCTTGAATAGCATTTGACACTTTATAGTCTATTATACACATGGTTTATTCTTAAACATTGTCAATTAAGATACCATGATTCCTTAGTAATTCCACAATTAATAATACTTTGTTTTATATTCCATCTTTATCAAAGAGAACAAAAATTACCCGCATTTCTATCCTTCCATTCAATTTAAGCAAATACTTAATTTGAAGCAACTCACATTTTATTTCCTTCATTTTAAAATACGTATTATTTCCAGAAATACCAGATAAATAAATACTGTTATCTCTTTATGATGAATTTAAACATGGCATGATTTATCAAAATATGCATATCCTTAATTTTATGTTTAATCCTCACAAAAACACAACATGGAAATTAGTGAAGAATTAAAATATATTCTTAAAATAGTTCTGTATGCATTTTCCAGATACATTAAAAGACACATTGGTTAGTGATACAACAATAATATTCATGCAATTTATTCTTATTTAAAATGACAATTAAATGAAGTAATGGAGACTGGACATTATCAACATACATTTTTAAAAGGAAGCAATAGTTATGAAGTGGTTAATTCAAAATATTTAAATCAAGGAGAGCAAAGTAAACTATGTACCTTTTTAAGATTTAGAATTGCATCTTAGTTAACTTTTCCCATAATAAATTTCTTAAGATCCTTTCAAAGTTTTACTCCAAAGCCTTTTTAAAATCAATTTGTCTTCAGCAACTGGCTTTAATTTTCACAATAATGAGCCACTATTTACTGATTACAATTACATTACATAATAAGCAAATTTTTTTACTGGAGATCTTTGTTAACCCTTAAACCGCTAATTTTATCATTGGTTGTATCAGATAAAAATCAAATCTTTTAATTGGCCAACTCACAAACTGAAGACAAAGCCTATTGTTAAAACATATTCGCCTATAATTTTAAATTCAACTCAGATACGTTTATAAAAAGTATATAATTAATTTTTCAGGTCATGAAGAAAACGAAAGTTCTTTCAAAAATAAATTGCTATTTATTTATTCTAAGATATTCTATATCGGCAACATAAAAGTTATAATGTAAACAAAAAGATCGACTTTTACGTTATAGAAAAGTAAATATTTCTTTTTACTACATCTTCAATATATTTACTTAAATCTTCAATATTTTTCGAAAATAATTTTGTTTTTTTATTATTCTCTCTGAAAATTATGTTTAATTTCCATAAATATTATTTAATAATAATTTAAATCGTATTGAAATGAAAATCTCAGCGTTTTTCTTTATTTTCTTTGATCAGGCAGTTTCTTTGTTCTTTCCAGCCAATCAGAATGTCTTTTTCGGCTGAGAGCATGCTAAGAACCAATCACAAATAATGTTCCTTCTTTGTTTAGGTTTAAATGCGTTTTTTTTTTATTTTTTACTTCTAAAATAAATCGGAAGATGTCACCATCGTACAGAACTTTTAAAAACGAATTCAATACATATTTAACGAATTTTATCGTATAAAAACGAACTAAGTTAGAGTGATTTTAGATGTCGACGAGGAGTCTCGTCGAGCGCGGGAAAAGGGTTAAATAGCTCTCTTTAGCAAAAAGGTAATTTCCTTTCACAAGGTTACTCCCATGCTTCTTTTCTATCTAAGCTAATTACATATTTAAAAAAATATATATTTTTTAAAAAAAAATCATTCTGATTAAATCAAGACAAAAAAAATAATAAAATAAATAGCTTTTACAAACTTGAAAGAAAAATGAATATTAATTAACTATTAAACAAAAATGATTAATAATTTATTTAATTTGTAAAATAATCCATTGATTCAACTATCTATTAATCATTGGAAAGAAATATATATTTGTTAAATTATTTATGATAATTACTGTAATTTGAATGTTTTTATTGTACATTTACTATTGTTTGCTGTTATTAAAAAAATGAAAATGAAATGAAAATGATGCAGAGTCATACATGCATACACATGTACTGCAACCTAAATATTAAACTATCTTAACTAAATATAATTGAAATGGCTATTAATTGTTGACAAAAGGATAAGTATTAATGAATAAAAGATTTTGAAACTATTCAACCAATATTATACTAACATAGGATAACTTTGCATTTTCCTGCCCAAATATACCAATTCCTATAATAATAACCCCTCTCTCTGGCATTAAATACTTCACTAAACACAATAATAATAATGAATACTTATAAAGACGTCAATAAACTGCATGAGAAATCTATATCCAAGCTTTAAGCAATTTCCAGCAAAAAATTTTAAAATTCTAAGGCTATTTCATTTTTTTTAATATAATATAACTATTTGATTTAGATACAAAGCATCTCAATTCCTTGTGCCCATTCAGATGTTCACAATATATATATATATATATATTCTAACCTTATAAATTAAAGACGATTATGATATATATATATATATATATATATATATATATCATCAATATTAACAATTGACAATCCACTGCAGGTTAAAAATCTTGTCAAGATTAATCCATCTCTGATCTCTAGTCTTTCTTCTCCACATCACCCCACACCCTTATTTTATTGATCCACCTTACTTGTGATCTATTCTGGGTTTTTACAATATCTTGGAATCCAGTTTAAGATTTTGACTATCTATCTATTATCATCTCTTTTAGAAATATGTCCATTCCAACTCAACTTCAGTCTTTTAATTCTTTAATAATGTCAGCAACATCTGTTTGCCCTCTTACTGATGTGTTTTGATCTCTTTTTGTTACTTCTAACATGTATCTTTCAATTCTTCTTTGAGTTGTGTGAAATCTCTGTTTTGCGCTTCTATTAAGTAGCTAGTCTCAGATTCATAAGTAAGAACTGGTAAAACATATTTATTAAAAACCTAATTGAACACATAGGCATATTAACTTTTAATATTAAGTTATTTCTACCAAAAGCACTCCAACCAAGTTTAATTATATGCTTAATTTCATCCAAATGTTTCTATCTGCAGAAATAACCTCACTAAGGTATTTGTTAAAAACAGGCAAAACTCTTCATACAGTAGTGCTACTCAGTTCATCTAGAGTAATTAATGGATTCCAGAAGGCTTATGCATAAAATCCATATCTAGTGACTACTCATCCAAAATCCATAGATTAGTTTCTGGATTGTGGCCTTCATCAGTGAGGAGCCTTAGATTTGAGAGCACTGAACCTAGATTTTATATCTAATACAACCCTTCAGCAGCCACCTTTTGTTTCCACTTAACTACAAAACTGTGAGAATAAAATTGGAAAACACCCTAATATTTTCAAACTAAGCTCATTCGCTTATATAGTCATATATATAGGTGCAGTACTCTCAGATCCAAGACTCCTCACTGAAAGGCCACCAGCCAAAAACTAGTCTGGGGATATTGCATGAATAGGCATTAGATAAGGATTTTATGCACAAGTCTTTTGGTTATAAGCAAACATAAGAAGTGGTGATCATGTGATGTTTGGTGGTTTAATATCAATCCTGCCTAGTTAGATAGGAGTGGCTATTGTTATTAAAAAACCAAAGACACCAAAATGTATGATACTGAACTATGTTCAGACCTATATGACTATATAAGCTAATGAGCTTAGAAGGAAAATATTATTGTGTTTTCAATTTTATTCTCATGGTTTTATAGTTAAGTAGAGATAAAATATGGCTGCTGGAGGGTTGCATTAAGTCATTAGATTTAGGTGCAGTGCTCTCAGATCTAAGGCTCTTCACTGATGAAGGCCTCATGCCAGAAACTCATCTGGGAATATTGTATGAGTAGGCCCTAGATAGGAATTTTATGCACGTCTTCTGGCACCCATTAATTACTTTTGCTGGCACTGAGTGGCACTACTGTATGTAGAGTTTTCCCTGTTTTAATAACAGTTATGAGTAAGCATAAGAAGTGTGGTCATGTGATGTAAGGTATTTGTTGTTGTTAACTTCTAACTCATCATTATCAATCTTTATTTTCATCTTTTGAGCAAATCTATTGAATATTACTTTACTCTTTTTAATGTTTACCATTAGTCCTATTTTCTTTCTTTTATCTGATAAATCTTGCAACATTTTCTGAAGGTCTGAGGCATTATTTGAAAAAAACGATTACATCATCTATAAAATCTAAATGATTTTAAATCTCCATTTACTTATATTTCTTTAATTTCCTATTTTAATCCACAAAATACTTCTTGCAGCACTGCTGTAAAAGTTTTGGAAATATGGAATCATCCTATCTTACACCATTCTTGATGTTAAGCTTCCAATATCATTATATAATCTAATTGTTGCTGCTGCATTTTTATAAATATTTTTCAGAATAATTATAATATCCTGGATTTATACCTTGATAATCCTATGTAAGAAATGCTTATATAATCAAATGCTTTTTCATAATCGACAAATCCAAAGCATAATGGCAACTCATATTCATTGGTCTTTTCTATAACTTATTCAATACTTATACATGATCTACTTTATTAAAACCATTTATAAATCCAGCTTGTTCTTTTAGTTGGCTGAAATTCAAAGTTCTCCATCAATAAGTAAGACTGATAATTTTGTAATTTCTAAAATTTTCTTTATGAATGTTTTTAAATATAATGTTAATGTTGCATTCTACCAATTATCTGGTACATCTTTATCATTTAGACCATTGTTATATAACTTTGCCCAAAAAATTATATTTCTTTGTCTGCTTCTTTTAAGATAGATCAATTATAATTCCATCATTACCTGGAGTTTTCTATTCTTTATCAATTTTAATTGCATATCTCACTTTTTCATTTAAAATTCTGGGCAATTCAGAAGATATAATAGTTGTGGGAGGTACATATTCTTTATTGCTATATAATTCTTGATAGAACTCTTCTACCAATTTTATAATGGCATCTCTCTCTTTAGTAACAGTTCCATGTTAATTTCTTATTGCAGATATAAGTTTTTTAACACTTCCAAAATGTTGTTTTGCACTCTTGAGACTTTTATTATTTTCTATAGCTTTTTTGCTAGGTCACAATTATCTTTTCTATATCATTATCAACTCTTTTTGCACTATTTTTACTGAATTTGAGATATTTAATCCTTCATAGTGCATAAATTTTATATATCATCAGAATTTTTTTTCTTCATAAATTCTTTAGTCTCAATGGAAATTTTATTGGTCAGTTGCTTTTTTCCTATCAGATATCTTTGTTACTGTTTTTAAAAGTATATCTGTCATAATTTCATTCAAATCTGAATTATATTCAAAATCTGCTAATATTTGAAAACAATTTGCAAGTTCTAATTTAAATTCATTAGAGTGTTTTTCAAGATTAGGAATATTAACTGTGAATATTATTTTCTTAATAATCTTTGTTTCTCTAGTTTTGCAATAATATGTATCTTCCATCCCATTAATCGATTATCACTTCCTATGTTGAATTTATTAAGAACATTACAGTCTTGAATTATGTATTTACTATTAGTCAAAATGCAATCCAATTCTGCTGTACCTTCATTTGGATGCTCCCATGTCTATACCTTTTAACAATTTTCTCAAACAAAATTCATAATATAATACTTTTTCTCTGCAAACTCCACAAGATATGAGCATCTGTTACAATTAGCATATATAAAACATTTATTTAACTTTCTTAACTGCAGCATTTCCTTTGGCATTTTCATACTAACACCCACATATTTGGGGATCCATAGATATTTTAATTCTTAAATGTTATCCAATTATTTTTTCTTTGTTGATATTACAATCCAAGTAGATTTAGTAATCTTACATTCCTGTCAAACAGCATAATGTTTTTTTAGAATTCCCTTTGTTTTAGTCATAGACATTAAATGGGATAAACTCCTGTTCCCTCAAGGTTTTCTATTACAATATATTTTATTTACTGCAAGTCCAGAGTCTATTTATAGTGTAAAGTAAGGTTAAAACATAAAACTTTTTAAAGAAAAGAAAGTAGTTGTTCTTCTTTTTAAAATTGTTTCTGTCTCAATAGTAACACAAACAACACAGTCTATATGTTTAAACACTTACCTTTTAAGATTTGATTTTTTTCTTCTAACTTTAATAAAGCATTGTTGTCATCCAGTATAATTTATCAAAAGATTTTTTTTTATTTTAAAAATAAATGACTCATTTATTCTAAAATTATGTTAAACAAAAACATATTTTATTACACATATGATCTTGAATTGTATTCATTATTTAATTACATATAAAACTACAGATAAATATCAAATGAAGTTATGTGCACATCACAATATATATAATAAATTCAACCTCTGTCTGTATTATAAATAATATTAAAACACTGCAACAGAGAATATTTAATGATAAATCAAGTATACTTTTAATGACCATAAATGTCATAATCATGGTTTAACAAATTTGCCTGTGTTTTATAATTATGAGAAGGAATGTGGTCTGGTATTGTATGGAAATGTTTGAGGAATGGAATGATAGCAAGTAAATGATTAAAGAGGATTGGTTTATTGCACAAAATGAACATGTGATGAATCTAAGAGCCAATTGTGTTTGAATTAGTAAAAATGGATTTATAATATGTTTTATCATAAAGTACTGGGTTTTTTTTATTTGTTTGATAACCATGATTATGATGATGTGTTGAAAGTATACTTGGTTTATTTAATTATATTTTATTTGTATACTCTGTTGCACTGTTTTCATTTATATATATATATATATATATATATATATATAATGAAAACAGTGCAACATAGTATATATATATATATATATATATATATATATAAACGATTGTGAAAATTTTCTAGAATTGAGAATAATTTTTTTGCTGCAAATTTAAATTCACAAAGCAATAAACTGTTATTTCTTTGTGCAGAATAATTGATCAGAAATCTCAATTTTTTATTGGCTAACTATTCTGAATTAAATATGGTATTGGAAAAATCATGATTTTCTTGATTTTGATATATATAACTAAATTAATTCTGCATTCAAGATTTATTTTTTATTTAGTTCAATAAAATTTGTGTTGTATTTTTCATTGTCAAAGCTCTCTGCATTTTCTTTTTGACATAATCTTCTATAAACTAGAGAGTTTCTCATGTCCTATATTTACTATATGTCTCTCATCACAATCTAGCAACATATCATGGTCATAACAAATGCAATCTAGCAACATAGCATGGGTCATAAGCAGTTCAATTTGGCAACATATCATGGTAATAAGCTTAATAAACAAAAACAATCAAACAATAAATAAAAAACCTTAAGAATTATACTTATGATAAATTTATTATATTAATATATAATAAATCAATTAAAAAGTCTCTGATAAATTATAAATGAAATTAGATGTCATAAACATCTTCTTCACAAGACCAGGTATGTGATATTGTGTAATTAAACTAGATTTACCATTACCTTCCATAAAAGAACATATCTTTTTATATACAACTACACTGGGTCATATTTTATGTGGATTACTTTAGTGCAATTTTGAAGTTATGTGATTCATGTTTTTTCTTAATATCTTTGTATGCATTTTTCTTTTATGCGATAAAAATTATTAGATCAGAAGTCAAGCTCCGATGATGTGCTATTACTTTAAATATTATACATTTTGTGTACTCATATGTCATATTTAAAGTAATAGCGCATTATCAGAGTTTGACTTCCATCTAATAATTTCAATATTTTCAGTGCTTTATAATAGTACTCTAATAGACTTTTATGCAATAAAAAAGTTCATAATTCACTTAAAATCAGGATTTCCCCATTATTTATATATACACATTAAACATTACAAGATTATAATGTAAATATGTTCAAATGTTATAGATGCCAATACTATGCATGTTGTTGTTTTTGCATTTTAAATCGCATTCTATTTTTGATTTTTTAAAAAAGTGTATGCAATCAATTAATCATTTAGTGTCCACAAGTAATAAATTATACAAGATTATAATGTAAATCTATTCAAATGTTATAGATGTCTATACTATGCACGTTGTTGTTTTTGCATTTTTTAATCATTTTATTTTTGTTTTTTTAAAAAAGAGTACATAATAAATTAATCATTTAATGTCTGCACGTTTATTTTTAAAAGGTAACAGCAGTGGGCACAATTAAAGTTGACAATTAAAAATTAAAATCTGATTTTTAATTGTAATTAACAATTTAAAACTTATGTAATGCGATCTGAAATTAATATGATGTGAAATGATAAAATTTAATTTTTTAACAAAGTTGAAAATTAAAAAATTAAAGACAAAAATAAGAATTTAATTTTTAATGGTTAGTTTTAATTAAATTTTGCCCAACAGTGGTGAGTAAGTATCTTTTTATTATCATAAGTCTAAGTTCTTATTTTTATTTTAAACTTTTAGTTTACCCTAATGGAGAGGAAAAAAACATCTAAGAAAATGAATTTCTTTGGAAACAAAAATTTCAATTTTAGATCACTTAGCAAAATGGGAAGGGTCAACAGCAATTGGAAAACATTTTAGTTTGGGTGAGTCCACTATAAGAGCAATTTTAAAAAAAATGATGTTGGTACTAGTTGTATTTCCTCTTATGACAAATCTGATGTCTTACCAGTTCACAAACAAATGTGCATGTCATCAAATAGCAATAATGATTAAAATACTGTACATGTATGAAAAAATGTAAAATACTGTAAATTACACATAAAAATACATTGTTTTGAATAAAATTAAATATTAGTTAATAAAAAAAGTAAAAAAAAAGTTTGTCTTGTATCATTTTTTTTTCAAATTTGAAATTTTTTATTAGTCATATTTTATTTCCATATTTTTTTATGCAAATTTTAAAGTAATTTTACATTGTTGCTTGCTTTTATGCGATTTTCAAAAATTACAGTACATATCCCCCATTTTTCAAGATAAGTTAAGTCTATTTTTGTGAGATTTTTTTTGTGCATATTTTCTGAGAAACCTCTCTACCGCATAAAACAAGACCTAAATGTATTATATTTTTTAGTTTAATGAACCTTCTTGCTTAATTGTATTTACAAATTTATCCAAAACATTCCATTTTTTCTAACAATCTTTGAGAAAACATAATTTATCTCACACTAATACATATAATCTCGACAATAGTAAATTAGATTTGTAATTTAAAATTATATACCATAAATTGAATCAATAGATATATAACCTCTTTTTTTGCAGAGGCAAATCTGAAAAAACTTGAACCAGCTCAAGTCTTAACAATTCTCGAAAATAAGTTTATACAAGCTTGCTATATTAAACTTAAAAACTAGCAACAATAATCTGATTCCAGTTGAAATAATTAAAAGAAAAAAAAATTTGTTATTAATATTCTTTGATTAAATTATTTATTCTACTACTTTTCATGCCTAATATATTTTTCAAGTTACTGTTAGATTTAAGATTTTATTGTGTATAACCAATTCCTGGCTGCTCTAATTAATCACCTGACATTAATCAGCAAATGGATATCTAGCTATAATAAAATAGAGGATAAACATTCCAGTTTAATTCTTGTTGGTAAGATATTTTAATATAATCCTCTAGACTCTTCCTCCTCTTCTTCTTCCTTAGTTTTGCTTTTTTTATACAGTATATAACATCAAACCTCTCCACTCTTTTACACTTTTAGCAAAATATATTTATTAATTTATAACAGTTTCCACTGTTCCCAGCAGTCTTTGTCAGATCTTATCTCTCACTTCTCTACTTCCTCCAAAAATGGAGGAAGTAGAGAAGTGAGAGATAAGATCTGACAAAGACTGCTGGGAACAGTGGAAACTGTTATCAAATTATCGAAACTGTTATCAAATTAATAAATATATTTTGCTAAAAGTGTAAAAGAGTGGAGGTTTGATGTTTGTTATATTGGTAAGATATTATTGGTTGATATTGTGAAAATATTAAATATTACATAAATTGTGACTTTAATAATTTAGATTAAGGTTATAATTCTATACAACGAATCTATAATTTTGCTTTATAAAATTCTTCAGAAATATAAAGAAACTTAAATGTTTCCACTCAGAACATGCTTATATATTTATATATTAGAATATTTGTTTTCTGACAATGTTGAATAATTATTCATACAGATCGATTAAAGGAATCGATGTTCAATGCTAATGTTGTTTCAATGATAATGTATTTTAATCACAATATCCCTCATATTTTGAGTCACCCTAGACACCTAAGAGTTATTAAAGGCATAAACCCTATTAAATGTTGAGTTAAAAATTAAATTGATCATCAAATGAGGAAAATGATCAAAAATCATGCACCGCTTAATACAGATTATAGCAGCTTTAGCCATTAACAGATAATATCTAATAAAAACAAAAAAGATTAATTATTTAAATAAGGATGCATGATGTATCCAATTATTACTTTAAACACATCTATTTTATTCAAATGACCAAATTGATCCTTTTCTTATCTCGAAATAAATTCAAGTTGTTTTAGCTCTTAACTAATCAAAAATCTGCACTGTGATTTTTCACAAATACATCAAAATCTTTCAACTATATTATTAATCACCGAATCCGACTACTTTAATTCAAAATATAGATATACACGCACACACGCATCAAATAAATATGACCCTTTTTTAAAAAATCACGCTTATTCGATAATCGAATATTTGAAGATTGAAGTATGCTTGTAATTACCCTGTATATAAATTATTTGTTAAGATTATTAATAATGATTATAATTAGTATTTACTTTCAAATAATATTTATTATTCACTTATTACAAATGGTTAAGAATTTTTTTAAATTGATTTTGACTTTTTCTGAAATATAAGAAAAACTTAAAAAAATTCTAATTTAGATTTTCTATTTATTGCAAATCTTTTTTTTCTTTTCTATACATTTCCACGTCCGTACGTAGGCGTATGTGGATGGGTTTACTGAATCTTACACTTGAATATTTTGTGTAGGCGGAAAAACAAGCATGTATTGATGTACTTACTTACAAGACAAATACGAATATAATATACTTTATAAGATTTATTCTTTTCTTTTCGTATTATATTCTGAGAATTTAGTTTCTCATTTTCTGTCTTAAACAGATTACAAAAACAATGCAATGATAAATGGAAATGTGAATTATGTTCATATACAAATTCTAAAAACGTTTAGATGCTGAAAAAGCAAATGTATTAATACTATATACGTCTGTGCATATATATACATTGCCGTTGTCTATCTATGATGTGACTGTTGGTATTCGAAATTCCACCAGGTGAGGTTTCTGAACTAATATCTCAAATTCATTCCAATTTAAATATATACCATACTTAAGGTTATTTGTATATTATATTTATATACAATATTGATCTATCATAGAATCTTCTACTGCGATCATATATCTTTTAATGCTGGTTAGGTCATGTAGATGTAGTATGAGGTTTCCTTCATATGCGATTATAATCAAATCTTTTCTTAAATACTCCAATAAATAAAGACAACTGCTAATGCTATTAATGAATAAATTAATATTTTAGTAACAGATATCAAATAACTATATAACCATTACCCAACAGTTAAAGAAGCAGTTTAATTATTTCTTATATAAAGCAAATAACTGAAATAAGCGCTTTATAATGTACCTTACTAGTACAAAACAAAACGTGGGTTCCAATATTTTCTATTTGATTATTAAAAAATTATATTACGACAAATTATCTTTAGTTATCTTCCTATGACAACTTTATATTTATCATGTAGATCAATTTCATTATCATAAATGAGCTAATACTATTATATATTAGGGTATTACTTATTAACTTCTTAATTCTTTCTACTATCAATTTAGTGTTTCACATGAACGTGAATATAGTACTAGTACATATCTTATTAATCAAATCTATACATTTAAACAAAAGTTACACATATTTAAATCCAGTGACTGGTAATCATGGAATTATGAAACATGCATATAAATATCCTATAATATCATATTTATGTGAAACAATATTGACTTTTACTATTAATAATGATAATATAATTCATTATCCTATGGTTAGTTATCTATAAAAAGATAAAGACATGCTGAAGAAATAGATCTACATATATTTCCACATTAAAATAATGTAATAAAATAAATGTAATTTGAACTTTTATCACTTATATGTCACAATAGTCATATGTATCTAAATCTATCTGCAGTTCAGTGCATGCTTAAATATTTAAGTCCCTGAAAATAATTATTATATAAGTATTAGATATAATGTATACCAAACAAATCATCATATATCAGACTTCTTCTGTAATGTTCAGAATTATTTATTAATACAAACAATGGGGATGTGTATCATTAATTTCAGCATCTGACCTGAAATACTGCATCTGTCAATAACAGTAGCGAACTCTCCATACAATAGTGCCACCAGTGCAAATCTTAGTACTTAAAAAATCCAAGGTTTGTACACAAAATCCTTATCTAATGCCTAATCATCCAATATCACTAGACTTATTTCTAGTTTGCAGATTTCATCAGTGAGAAGCCATAAATTTGAGAGCACTGCATCTATTCTTTTGGATCTGATGTAACCCTCCATCACTCACCTTTTATCTATTTACTTAACTATAAATCTAGAATCCCAGGATAAAAAACATAATAATGTTTTCAATCCAAGCTCATATGCTTGTATAGTCATATAAATCTGAACTTGATTCAGCATCTATTCTTTTTGGTGTTTTCAGTTTTTCAAAAACCACAGTCACCATTCCTGTGTTTATACAAGCTGTTAATAATAGTATAAAACTTCCATACAGTGGTGCCATCCAGTGCAAGCCTTAGTGCAATCCTGATTATGGTATAATGATTACTCTGGTTTTTGAAAATCCAGATCTATATGACTATATAAGTGACTATATTTGGATTGAAAACTTTATTCTGTTTGCATCTTAGGATGCTAGTCTATAGTTAACTAAATAAATAACAGGTAGAAATTGGAGGGTTGCATTAAATCCCAAAAACTAGGTGTAGGGCTCTCAGATCCAAAATTCTTACTGAAGCCACAAGATAGAAATTAGTCTTTGAATACTGGATAAGTAGGCACTAGGTAGACATTTTGCAACGTTTTTGTATCTATTAATTACTAAGGCTTCCACTGAGTAGCACTACTGTATGGAGAGTTTTACTACTGTTGTCAACCACTTCTGGAAACATATGAAAAGATGATCATGTGGTGTTTTGATGGGTTAATACT
The DNA here is from genome assembly GCA_028023455.1 of Epiperipatus broadwayi. NCBI lineage: Eukaryota > Metazoa > Onychophora > Udeonychophora > Euonychophora > Peripatidae > Epiperipatus > Epiperipatus broadwayi. The sequence continues at coordinate 27,850,796 of JAQFVV010006197.1, forward strand.
ACAATTGCATGTATAGAATCAAAACATAATATATCATACAATTACTAAAAAGCATATTTATTTTACACATTTAATAACTCAAAGTATTATCATCTTATGTTAATATTCACTATATATGATTTACGCATACATTTCAAATTCAACATGTCTTTAAATCTCAACGGATAAATCCTTACAATTAAATCACTTACATTACTTATTTTTATAATAAAACTCCATAAAGTTATGTAAAAGCATTCAATTCATTTAAAAGTACGAGAATAAACTTTGAATAATTGTTTAAATTTATATCATTCCTGTGGTCTAACATTTTGGTTCTCCTTACACACACATCTTAATTTATTTGCCCTATTATGAATTCTATACAGAAAATGCAATGAATTATATTTTTTGGTTTCACATCCCTAGATATTTTATTAGTGTGTTAGATCATTTATTATTTTCAATACCTTTAATCCTAAATAAATATACACAAAGACTTTAGTATCTATGCATTAAATATCATTTAAAATCTCAAATACTTATAAATTAATAAACTCATTAATGGAAAACATATTACTTAAAAACATATCATGACCACATAAAATAATAAATATATACCATAAGTTTGTAAATTAAAAGTCCATTTATAATTTTTAAACAGTTCCTATCAAAGTTTATTTTAATTTCTTGATTTACTTACAGATATATATGTGGATTCTCATATGGCATTCATTTACAGTTTTAATTGGGAACAAGTTTATAGTTGAAGATATGGAGCTTTATGGGGTTTTCTCTGCTTTCATTTCAAATCTGTGACAAATATTTCATAGGTAGTTTGATGTTGGATCATTTATTTTAATCTCTTGTCAAATTGCATGTACAACATGTCAAAAATTAGTTTGAAAATCAAAAGTAAAATATTTGGGAAAAACAAATAGATGTCATTGACATCATTAAAGATAACAGGATGAAAGAATGTTGGGTTGGACAAAATATTAGTAGACGAACAATAAAAGTCACATGCAATATTCCAAAAGATCCAATAAACCATTCTATATGAAATGAATTAATGATAGAGTGCTGTGGTAAAGAGAACTTATAGATTACAGAAGCTGCATTAAATTTTGAGTAATCTTTGTATATATATATATATATATTGTAACGATATATAAATATGCCGTTACATTAATTTGAAATAAAAACTTTTAAGTTCACAAATAAAAATAAATGTATTAAAAAAACTAAACACTAAAATTAAAATGTTTGTTTAACGTATATATATTCGCACAGATGCAAAACTTTAAAAATATTTTTTTTTATAAATAAAAAAAGGTATTTGAACGTACTTTTTAATAAAAAAATACAAGATTTAAATATAAAAATATTTTAATAAAGAAATAATGTAAGTAAAAATAAAAACAGGTATTAATTAATTCCTGTAATCTGTAAATGGAAATGATTGTTTATTAATTGAAAAGCAAGCTAGCCTTGGGGCTCTTGTGTAATTAAAAAGTCAGATGAAAATTAGATAAAAGAATAAAGAGAATTTAGCTTGACCAATGGAAGCACCAAGCCTCTCAGACCTTAACAAAAATTTGGATTAGTGACGTCTTTGTTCGTTCAATCTGGAGATTTACTATAAAAAGAAAAATATTGAGTTCCAGTCAGTTTTCAGCTTGATTTGGTGAGACGAACGATAAGATGCACTTGTCGTTCTCTCTCACTTATTTTAAAAATGAAAAGTCTGTGGTACCAGAATGGAACCAGCTAATGCTACCTCCAGAATATCAGACCGGTCTTCCATGAAAGTCTTTGTGGGAATTTCCAACAGGGACCTGGACTCTTCTACCATAAGCAATTGAACGGAATGATTTTAAAATCTGAAGTAATTAAGAACTTTAAAGATTTGATCAGTTAATCTAAATTTTTAAAAAAAGAACTTTTCTCTGATGTATGTTTCAAATCAATTATAAATGTTTAATTTTTACATATTTGTTTGCTAAAAAAAATCATTTCCATTTTATTATTTTTATTTATATTAATATTTATTGTTTAAATTTTAAATGATGAAATTTAAGTTGGGTATGGACATTGCATGGATTCATTAGTGGTTAGTTATGTTGTGGTTTTCATATTCGATTAGAGTATATAGGTCATCGATGTCACTGCGGCATCTTATGATGAATGCTATTGGGTTTCTTGTATTACCTCTGCAATTGACGTTATTGATGACTTTGTATTTTGATCGGTTATGTTTATTTTGGAATGTTTTTAACTGTGGAATTTATGCAGCCAATCTATACTCAACATTATTAAACAAATTTTATAAAATTCATCTGTGCGAACGTATCTAAATGTTAAATTAAAGTCGGGCATGAATGGCTATATAGCTTTGTAAAGTTATATTAAAAGAGGGTAATCTTAGGTTATTCGTTTCGTAGTTGAATTAGGTCAATGGATTGGATATATTTGTGTAATTAGTAGTAGTATGAGTTTCGCTACATGCAGAATCACTGTATACACCACACAAACCCTTTTGCCTATGGATCGGATTGTAAGTCAGCAAAAAGGACCGCTGTCCCTTCCTATGGAGTTTTTATTTTATTGTTCTTCTTGCCATACAGATATAACATTCCTTTATTGGTCAAGAGTCAATGTCTTCTCTAACTATACTGTTCAGATGTCCATTCCTGGCAGTATAGTATATATGTGCTGTTGTATTTTCATGCTACATTGAATACATAAATGTATCAGATGGATTGACGCTGGTTTGACTGTGAACTTTTGGCCTAAGGTTAAATAAGGGAAAGAATATTTTCTTTTCAAAAGCATATCTATGTAGTATATTCATACTCGAAATAAATATTAAACTTATTATTGCAATCTATTTAAAATTAAAAGTTAATATAAAATGTTAAATGTATTCCTCAAAATTTATTTATACGTGCGTTAATAAATGTTTGTTTGTTAATTACTGGCAGTGGCTTTTATTTTTTTATATATACAAACTAAATAAGTTATTTCTTATCTCTGCGTCTTCATGAGCTAGTGACAATGGGCTAACGATCTAAATATTTAAATAAAGTGGAATCTTAACAGCGCGTATCTGCCTACTTTATAAATTTTTCTAGGTTCACATGCCTAGATGGCGCCCTGTAGTGCAGATATCGTAGACTGCTGTCTCCACTTTTTTGGATCATTTTAATATATATATATATATTAGTATTATCAATAAAGCAAGTCATGTATAACGTGACATTGTTCAAAACCAATTGGTCTGGGGATAAGAGTTTTTTGGATAGATATTTTAAATATTTTCTCTTACTGCACTTATCAATTAAGAGCTTGTTTGAGATATTGATATGTTCTCTGTATATTGGTATGTTCTCTGTATTATATATATTAGTAATATTACAAATTGATGTCTGTATTTCTTCAAAATAATATATGTAGACTTATAAATAAATATTACAAAATACAGTGTTTAAAATTTTCAATATATATATATATAAATGTCTCTTAAGAGCACTTTCAACTATCCTCCTAGTCTTTGTCAACTATTTCTTTGAAAGGTCAACTTTCCCATAATTCCATGATCATAATGTTTGCTGCATGCCTATTGATTAAGTCTTGCTTGTATTTATATATTAACATAGCTTCCTTTTTTTTTTATTGTTTCTTTCCATTTTCAATATTTTTACATTATTATAATTGAAATCAAAACCATATAGACATGATTTATTATGGTCATAAAAAAAGAAAGTTGATAAATTATCATTATCTTTAGAATTTTGTTTCATACTTTGAACCCTTTTTAATAATAACAAATGCTCTTCTTTTCTTTTCTCCAATGTGCATCTCAACTCACCTATATATCTGCTACCACATCTACACATCCATTTATAAATTATACAATTTTTATTTGTAAATAAGGTTTTATCTTTAGAGTTATTTACTAATTTATTTAATGTAGGTGGTGCATAAAATGCAATGTCACATATAACTTTATAAAATTTCCTTATGAAACTTGCCTGTTGATTCGAAATATATACCAATGGATAGACTGCTGCCCACCAATAATAGATGGTGGAACTCATTATTTGATAATATTCAGAAAGTGGTTGACCTGAATAAAAATCAAATTGTATCAAAATTAAATACTGGAATGCACATAAAATAATACATGGAGAAAATAATATAAACAAAGAGGCTCTTGGAATTACCAATCAGCAAATGATTTTGAGATCAACATTCTGCTTCATTGAGGTAAAATTTCAAGATTTCCTAATAAAAATCAACCTGGACTCCATCCCTACAAACTAATGTTTGGGAGAAATTTCAAGAAGATAAACCCTGTGCACCAAATGTGTGAAAGAGAGGAGGAATAAATTGACCACATATTTCTTAGATATCCCAGTATGTCCAATTACAGATCAATAACTCATGAATGGTACAGCAATATGAATGGAAACTATAAATCAATTAAAGACTATATAGGTCAGGGTCTATTTACAGACATAAGACTGGTGATTTTCATGAATTATGTCATGTGGTGTGTCAGATGTAAAGTAACAATTGAAGGGATGAGAGACCTGCATGGTACTAAATTTAAAAATATCATGGAGAAAAATTCATGAAGCGGGACTGACTCATTGCTCCAAGCTATATCACAAGAGCAACATGGGAGAAGGTTGGACCTACTTTACTTCAAATAGATATGTAATTGATGTCTTTTTTGTATATGTAGCATTTAATATAGCAATAGAATAAAATTTCTTCTTTAAAAAAAAACAATGTCCACAAGATCAGATGAATGAAAGCGATCAGGAAATAAAGAAAAAATAATAATTTTAAAGAAAAATCAAATAAAAAAATTTCTTTTATTATTAATAATAAATTATCTACATTAATACTTAGCAAAGATGGTGTCAACAATGAAGTAAAAGGATGAGCATGAATATGCTGGCATTAAACAACGAGCTTTTGTAAAAAAGAGGATAAAAAAAATCTATTACCTGTGGAAGGACCTACAATTTCCTACACAAAAGAGTTGAACTGAAAGTTTGAAGACAAGTATCAATCAAGTTTGAGTGGCAATATTATCAAAATTCATATATAACTATTGAGAAAAAGAGGGTAAACATAAAGAATTCAATATAACTGAAGAAAGAATTCAATTTAAAGTCTTCACATAAGTAAAGCAGAAGTATTCAAATTTTTAAAATTATTATCAATTCCTTGCTATAAATCACAAAACCTAGATCTGAAAGTATTAAATAAGAGAAGAAACAGTGGCAATAACCTCTCAAAACAAACTACTAAAGCAAATATAATTATTAATAAAAAAAGTATGCAGGGCTAAGTGTGAGGAATACATCAGGGAAAGAAGGTTATCATCCACAGAGCTATAACTTGTCGAGATCAGGATGGAATTGACCCATCACTTCACACTGGTACCTATAAAAATCAAACCAATTCGTAATGAATTTATCTTATAACTCACCATTTCAAAACACCAATTATGAAGCTATTAAAGACTACCTGACCTGATAGATGTTCTAAAGCATGAGTTCCTATCTATGCATAAATGAACCACCATGTATTACTGGGACAAGCCATTAGGACATTTCCAATATAAACTTTAAAGCCAAGTTTTGTTTTCTTTACTTTAATATAGGAACACAATGTTTATGTTTTTAGAAAAAAAAATGTTTTAATTTTAATGTTGACAAGTAATATTCATAATGTAAACTTAACAAAATAAAGTCTATGATCTATGCTTGATTGCATAATAACTTGGTCAATATCAAAAGAGGAAAGATAATGTGTTACCTAATATGTATATAATTTAAACCTAATATATTTGCAACACATACATTTTTGTTGTTTATTTCAATGCTTGTGTTAATTGTTTCTTTTTTTTTTCATAATTTCGTTTCATATCTCGTTAATTATTTATGTCTTGAATGGTTTTCCTCATTTATAGCACAAACATCATACATAACAGGGTGATCCTAAACCATCATGATGTCATATAGGGGTATGAAAGATTAGATTAATCAAATAAATGTATGGCAATTTTATATATAGTATGAAAATCAACATTGATTAGGATGTTGAGTGGTTATTTTTTGGGGAATCAAGGTTTGAGATTATGTTAGAAACCAAGTATAAACAAAGGATAAGCACAAATGCCTAAGTGAATGTTTCACAATTCTGTTTTAAATTCTTCTCTGTTTAAATACTAACCACTGTAAATATTATTATTAAATTTATTCGAACATTAAAATATGATTCTTGGTTTATTTTTTTGAAGTCAAATTTTAATTGTCATATTCATTCACATATTTACAATCATTTTGTTTATTTACACACAATTTCATATTCACTCCCATTAGAAAACATATGTTTATTTTATGCCTACTCTGGTGATACAAATATAACCTAAACTAGATGATCACACAAATTCTTCCTGGATTCGAAATCCAAAATAATGGAAGTGAAATGCAATACAGATGTGGTAAATTAAGCATAGTATTAGTATTTAGTTAGCTCTTAATCTCTCTTCTCCAAGGTATGAATTCAATGTGAGTGGGATATTGCATAAGTATGAGAGACAAAGAGGTAGTTCTCTATTCATCATGAGGAACTCACCAACTTATATGCATACCGAGAAATGTCCATTCAGATAGATTAGTATAAAATGCTATGTTTTAAGTAGTATTAACCTTCTCTCTTTTTCAAATATTGCTGTTCTTATCTGGGGCACTATTACATAGAAACTCAATTGTTGGTCTTTAGTTGCATGACATATTGCATTTAAAATAAAGCTACAACCAAATTAGTGTTTTTATCAAAGGAATTTATTAGATTATCTATGAGAGCCTTTCTTATTTATCCATGTTTTCTTTTAAAAGTTAATAAGTGCTTTCTAAACATTATGGATTATTAAACTAGTTTTCCTTATAGATTTATTTCTTATTGTTCATGCAAAAAGATTTTTATCTTCCTCACATGTACTTGTTCCTTAGTGCCCAATTTTTCTGTGTCAAGCAAATTCTCATTTCTTATTTATATATATCTCATTTTTCTTATTATTCATTAATTTATGTTATTTTAATAATTTATAGTGAGAAAGATCATTTTTCATCATACTTCCACATTCACTAAGTATTTCACTAAAGTAGTTATTTTTTCAGCTACTCTACTTAATTTGTAGCGAAAATCATTCTTTGTAGTGATCATGTTAAAAAGCTGTACTCTTATTTTTGTTGTAGATTTTTTTTAGTTTATCGTTTATCCCTGAAATATAGGGATGTATACCAAAGACAAGTGAATTGCTCACTTTTCTTGGCATCCTTGTTTTTAAGACAAAAAATTGCACCATATTGATAGTTATTTCAAAGCATCACCTCACTAGCATCCACCTCAGAATCTATTCTGGAATTAGGTCATTATTTACAAGATCATGCTTTTAAATACATTTTCTGAAGAGGATCAAACGTGTCATATTATATACTAATAAATCAAACATAACATACTAATATAATAATAAATTTACTGAATTAAAAATTTTTTTTATTAGAATATGTATTCTTTATGTAAAAAAAATTACAGACAAAATCGGATATATATTAAAATACTATAACATTAAGACCATATTTTCATAGAACAAAATATTAATAATATTTTGAAATAATGAAAAATCATTTTGAAGATTAAGATATTTATAACATTTTCTGTAGAGATATATAAGACCACATACCGAGAAATAAGTAAAGACATCAAAATTAAAAGAAATGAACATGGCCATTGCAAAGATTTTTCCAAGATCAAAATACTAATCAAGTGCATCAATCATTATTAAAATATATGAAAGATCCAAATGTATGAATAAACTTAAACGAAATAGAAAAATTATTATATATATATAAACTTCTCTTTGCACAAATTTATAAAAATAATAATTCAATTCAATTAAATTATGTGGTACTAATTTTTGATTTAAGGTTGAAGTTTATATCTAGGCTAGTAATAATACGTAGTCAATAAAGGCATAGTAATAATTATTAATGTATTTCTCTGAAACAGTTACTTTTAAAATTGAGAATGTTCTTCATTTATATTTATTTCTAAATCTACTTAGATACAAGCTCATTTTTATTCTTTATTTGTTGATTTAATAATTACTTTCGTATCTGCAGTTACAATTAATTTTTCAATCATGATTGCTTTAAAACAAAGACATTTCAAGAAATGTTATTTCATTTCATTTTTACGCATAATAATTTAAAAATTTATTTCTGCTGGAGTAAAAATTATTTCTTTTATCCGGAAGTATTGTAGCGAAACATTGTTGTTAGCTTTCCTTTCAAATGAAAAAAGTATTTAAAAAATATCCTGCGCTTTTAGCGTCATTTAAATTTATGTTCTCATTGCTATTATTTTGTGTTTATAATATTTAATCTGTATCTCATCCTTTTACTCTGATCTTCAACTTTTTTAATGTGTCACGAGGTATTTTGCTTGTTTAGAAATAAGTATGACGTCACCAATGTTCCCAGCTGATTTTCTTAATATCTGTGCGACAGTTGTAGGCTTCTCTGCAGGGCTGATAAGAAATATTTTATTAATTAATAACTCAATAAAATTCATTTTTTTTCGAATCATTTAATATGAAATATATTTTAAAAGTTCGTGCTGCATATATAAATATGATATAACTATAATTCGATTGAATGCTATATTACTAATATTTTTCGGTTACTTTCAAACAATAATTAATACTTGTAAAATATACATATGTTACCATGAATAATTGCTATGAAGACTTATCGATTACTTGCAATTAAGACTATTTCTTTGTGTTAGTAAACCAGGCTTACAAAAATAAAAATAAAGATTGGTTTGAACTTTAACACTTTCTCCTTTTAGAAGGCAGATAGTTGTCGTCTCTCATTTCTCTTTTGCCGATGATGAATTGACTAGATTGACAGCTCTTCAACCCTATACTAGCTAAATTTGCTAAAGACTGGAACAGGAGTAAACATTTGAATATGGGCCGGTATTTTATTTCAGTGGTTGTTCTGTATGACTATCATAAAGCAAACCAAATAATGTGTCCAGTTCCTGAGGTCTTAGGGACTTTATTTATATATATAAACATTTAATCAATCGAAATATGCATAACTTTAAATAATAGACACCTGGTTTGTAAGCAATTTAATATCATCAAATCGATTTTCGTTCACAAATGAATCTTCTGAACATGCCATTTTAAAATTAATCATGTGACAATAAACATTCTACAGCTTTATTTAATATTTGATAATATTAAATTAAATTGCAAATCAGTTGTCTATTATTTTGAGTCATGTATAATTCGATTGATTAAGTGTTTATAAGTTTTTGACAAAATTATGATCATATAAGTTAATGGAAAATGTCTATAAGAAATGATATATATATATATTGTAATGGACCGACAAATAGACAAACAGATAGCCAACCGCATTGTGGCATCAAAATGTAATGGAATATGAATAAATGATGAAAATCATAATGGAAAATAAATCGATGAAAGAAGGCCTTAAATGTAGGCGTCAAGAAAAAAATGTAATGGACCAACGATGTACCATCAACAGTCCTTGAAGAATAAGCTATATATATTTAGGTTATATACTCATCCATTCCTCTAAAGATCCAACAGATACTGACAGCTCCAATTTTGAGATAGATAAAAAAAAATTCAACCACCGCTCTTAAAGTATACAATTTTCCATGAACACTTAGAAGATCATCACATTTCAGTCTCTCTAAGCTACTGCAGCCCATAATAGTTTTCTGCAAACACTATTGCATTGCCCTGCTTACATCCAAGTCTAAAGGGCTACTATTTAAAAAATATTGCCTTGCTCATCTTTGGGAGTCTTAGAGGCTAATATTATACATACATCAAAAGAAATATTGCCTTGCTCTCTTTGGAGTCTCAGAGGCAAAATCATGGCAGGACTACTGTTAACTGCTTCATGATAATTAATAACATAATTTGGGCTGGAGCAGTGAATAAAATCAATCAGTCATGAGTGACATGACCACATCACATCCTCAAGACAATGACAAAAATCCCCCATCCATCATCACCACTTGCAATAGAACCAACCAAACTCCAACAATCAAATATCCAATCTAACCTTCAAAATCCTAGATTTTCTACAACACAAATTTTCCAAATTGCATAAAATTACTACTCTACAATTTAACACTATCAATGTAATTCTAAATTGAAACTAAGCTCCAAAAATGTAACGGACCATCAACCCATATCTAACCATTCACCTAAATCCATCCCATTACATTTACCAAAACAAGAATCCGGCTGTCCACAGAAAATTTGGAAAGATCCAATAACACTACAACCAAGATGGATCTTTACTATCATTCAACCCTCATTAATTTAGCAATATGCACAGGATCCACCCAATTTTCATGTCAATCCATTAGATTCCCTAGAATTCAAACTCAGTCATAATCTGAGTAATTACTCTGTTCAGGTATAAATTATAAGAATATATCTATCCAATGTGGGCAAAGACTTGATGTTATGGTTTATATAGTACACTTATTGGATACATATTACATATATACTTCCATATCAAGAGATACATGAATTCAATGATGTAATCTCAACAAATTATAGTTAATCCTTGATGAAAGATCAATTAAAATCAACAAATTTATTTTATCTTAACATAACATATTTTAATATATAAATACACATTTTAAAACACCATAAATATGATTCCTATCCTTCTACTCAATCTCATTAAAATAATAACATAAAAAATGAAAAATACATAAAATAATAAAATCATCAATTATTGGTCATTCTTGGTATACATAGGTCTCTACCTTTCATGCCATCATATTAAAAAAAAAAAAATTTATGATCTTTAATACCAATCTAAACAAATGACATTGTTTGTTGTTTTTTTTGTTTTTTTTAAAAAACAAGGTATCATCACATCAATATACAAATTATTATTTTATACATATAATTGAATTAATGGGTTTGTATGTGACTATTATAAATCATAAGAACTAAAATTGCCATCAATTGATTTATAAGTAATTGTTAGTATGTGTATTGTTAATAAAGGGTAATATAGGTTTTATTAATAATTAATTTTGTTACTAAATGTTATGTTGTTAATGAGTCAAAAATAAGTCTTACCTTCATTTATGTTCATTTCATCATAGTCTAGTCCTTCTTTTTTTTTTTAACAGAACCATTTATATTTTTTTTATTTCAAAAAAATACATTTTATATCATGAAATGCATACATCTAAATTTTTTGGTACTTCCAGCTCAAAAAATCCAATGTGGAAGTAACAAAAAATACATAAATAAAGAAGAGAAAACCTTACAATTTTATAGCATCAGTATGTTAACCATAATGAACAAACAGTTACATATCAACATAAAATTATGAACGATTTAATAAAAATCTTGATCAAGCATGAGCATCTTCTTTAAATGGAAAAATTCATGGTAGATTGAGAATTTTCAGCATCTTTTATTTACTTTATTATCCAAAGTAGTGTCTTCTATGATCTATCCAACTCCCACAAGTTGACCAAGTAGTTTGGATAATCTTTGATTTGGCCACTTTCATCATTGATCTATACAACTTCACATAATATATGGTTGCCATTTAATATATATATATATGTATATGTGATGGTGAAAATTCACACCTATGGATCGTGTTTCTTGCCCTCTTCAAAACCCATTTGAGTTGCCGTGACCTTTCACAACGACTTTTAGCACACCTGCATCATTTTTCCATTAGTATATATATATACATAAAAAATTTTCCTTATATCAGCAGTAGAAACATTTTAGCTATAATTAACAAAACACGATTAAAGTCTTTTTTTTCTTTTGATGTTAAACATTATTAAATTTAAAACTTCCAACAGTTCTAGAATTATCAACTGCTTGATTATGTGAATGAATATTTTATTACATATTTTTTATAGCAAATAGTTCAATATAATTATCAATAATCTTGGTTCGTATTATGCTTTAATCAACAGGTTATAATTTGTTTATTTTTTTTAATATTGATAGTTTACACAAAAGTTCAATCCCAATGGATGTATAGTGATATTTCTTCATTTCAGTTTTTTTTTACATATATAGATCAAATCAAAAAAAACTTACAGTTCCATGCATCTTTGTTCTTTCTTTAAAAGGCTGAAAATATTTTTCAAAAATATGATAGTCAAATTATCTGAATTGCTGTCATTAATGAATATAAAAATATCTTGCATATAACTTTCTCTATATGTTTTCAATTTTCCAAACCATTAGAAAAAAAAAATAGTTTGTTATTGTTATGGTCATTGCATACATTCTATTAGGGTTTCCTCTCCCCTTCCCATTTTATAACACTAGATTACAAAATTGGCTTTTTTTACTCTACAAAACTTTCTCAACTGTTTGAACAATTTCGTTTTGTCAAATGTTATTTTAAAATATTAATAAATGAAATTTAGTAACAAATTTATGATTTTGTTTCAAGCATTTCCAGTTCATTTAAACTACAATATAATTTTATTCATACCATTATATATCATCAACTTACACTGTTCAATAGATATATTAGCTTTTATAAATCAACACATCCATGTATATATTTATGTTCAAATGCATATAATGGTAAGTAGCTTTTATAAATCAACACATCCATGTATATATTTATGTTCAAATGCACATAATGGTAAGGATAGGAATGAGAGTTATAGCGATCCTTACAATACCCCCAATCCAAAAAGGTTAAAAGTTTAATCCTTTTAAACTCTTGACATTTATTAGAATAAAAAAATATTTACATTCAATGTCCCATCACCATAGAGGGTTATTTTCCTTTTCATATAATAAAATATTATCTGTAATTATCTATCTCTTTCTTCCTGTCAGTTGGCTTGCTAAATTACAATTTTATGTCTGTATGGCATTTTAACCCCTTTTAATATGCGTGCTCAAATATTCATTTTACTTTCTCTATTTAATTTCTACTTAAATAGTACTGTCTATCAAATAATTGTATCATGATAGAGTGAAATACAATCTGACTGGTTTCATACTCCTATTTAGGCAGCATGAAAACTTGTCTCATTGGCTTCTTGTCCTGCTCCACAGAGTTACAAGACCCTAGAATAACCACATGGAATATGGAGTGTCCATATACATACATAGTATAGTAAGATACACCCTCATATCTCAGTCAGTTCTGAAAGTAGCTGATACATGCTAAATTATGCAGTCAGACATACTCTCACCACAAAACACCTTTTCCATTTTCACTAGTTTCCATGTTGTTTTTTTAACAACACATAAATGGCAATCATGAATGCACTCTAAAATCCACTTTCCACCCTTTTTTTCATTTCCAACCTGCACTAATTTTCTCTATGTTTCCTTCCTAACTAAAAACATGATTTCAGACTTCTAGGATTGTAAGTCCCTTTTATTTCACCATTTATATTTAACCAAAATGCATTAGAGTTAGCTTGTTTAACAATAACAAATGGATCATCATATTTAGGAAAAAAAATTATGATACTTATATCCAGTCGGTTTACGAACAGACTACACCTTCACAAAACTATATCCCCTGCTTCAAATTTATGTACCCTCCTCCTATTTTTATTATTCCTTAAATGTGCTTGCTGTGCTAGTCACTGTTGCACCAAGCAAATATTGGCTTCCTCTTCATGTTGGTTTGGTCTGACAATGGGTTTGTATTTTTTAAATTAAAGGTGGTACAAGTTTATTAAAAATGAAGTTCATTGGGTGGGAATCCAGTAAATTCATTCACACTCCAGTTAATGTAACTTGTTACTTTCTCAGCTGTGCTCATCCACTAGGTAAGTCCTAAACAGATGTCCAAGCTTCCCCATTATGTGTTTGCAAGGATTGGACTGTGGATTTCTAATAGATGTGAGCACATGTTTGATCTTCAGCTTTTCCACGCAACCTTTTCATTGTTTAGATAAGAAAGGAGTACCATGGTCAGTTAGTATGACCTTTGGCTTCCCTATCTCAACAAATTGTAAGGTGTCCAATGCTTTGATGGTGTATCTAGCATTAGCTTGAGATATAGGGTATGCAGAGACATATTTTGAAAAGAGATCATAAGCAACCAACAAGTACTTTTGCTTGTTGAATGGAGGCAAAGGTCCATAGTAGTCGATTGCCAAGATCTCATTATATCTATTACGAATTCTGGACTTTGACATTTCACTATAGTTTTGATTGACTGGCTTGGCTCTAAGGCACACTATACAACCTCAAATTACCTTCAGGATGTCTTTGTACATACCTGGCCAACAAAACCCATTTTTGATGATATGCTCTGTTTTACGAGCACCATAGTGTCCGTACAAACTGTGAATATACGTGATCAGTGGGATGTGCAATACTTCTGGTACTACTACCCTCCACTCTTCTGTATTTTCATCAATCCTATATAATAATACTTAATCCTTTAATTGGTATAAAGTAAGATTTTCATGTACATTCAAATTCTCTTCACCTTTCAAACTTCTTATAATAGGGCATAGTCTCTGATCCATAAGTTGTAACTCAGGTAACATTTCCAATCCATCCTCTACATTGCTAGATATTTGCAATGTATGCTTTCTCTATAGATAGATGGTTCTGTTCTGACTCACATGGATTCCAACTGAGTGCAACAGCCATGACATTCTCAGATCCTTTACAATACTGTATTGTGTAGTTAAATTCCTGTAACAGCAAACTCCACCTAAAAAGGCAAGCATTTGTTAAATAGCAGTGATTTAGGAATTGGAGGCTTTTATGATCTGTGATCGCAATTACCTCTGATCCGAGAAGTAGTTGTTGAAACTTTTGAAAAGCCCACACTATAACTAATGCCTCCTTTTCTGTCATGCTATAATTAATTTCAGGGCCTTTCAAGAGTCAGCTTATAAAATAGAGGACACCTAAACATCCATCGGCCTGTATTTGAGATAATGTTACCCCCAATCCATAACCGCTGCTATCCATTTGGACCACAAAGGGTTTGTCAAAATCAGGGAAGGCCAGCATAACCTGTTCCAAAACCCTGCCTTGATTTTCTCAAAAGCACTATCCTGCTCTTCAGTCCACTTCCATTTTACTTCCTTTCATATTAATTTCAATAATGGCTCCTTAAGGCTAGAAAAATTGTGATAAAAATGATGGTAAAAATTACACAACCCTAGGAATGATCGTATTTGTTTTTTATTAACAGGCCTAGGAAAGTTTTGAATCGCACTAATTTTGTCTAGGTGAGGCTTTATTCCATTACAACTCACAATATGGCCTAAACATACCACCTGGTTAGAAACTAATGTACTTTTTTTAAAGTTAATCTTAATCCCTTTTTGGAAGCATTAGAAACTAATGTACTTTTTTAATGTTAATCTTAATCCCTTTTTGGAAGCATTTCTGAAAAAACATAATTAGATGTTAAAGATGTTCTTCAACTGATGTGGATGCGATGATTACATCATCCACATATATAGTCATAATTCGCTTAACCTCAGGAGATAGGGTTCTATCCAGGCATCGGATCAGACCAGCTACACTATTTATCAATCCAAATGGCATCCTATTAAACTGGTATGTGTAACCTTCATATCTAAAGGCAGTGTATAGACGATAATCCGGATGAAGCTCGATCTGCCAATAACTTGAGGTTAGATCAAAGGTGAAAAACACCTTATTTCCAAATCTTACGAACAAGTGTATGGGTGGTGGAATGTTCCTGTCAGGAATGGTAATCTTGTTTAGTTGCCAGGCATCCAAACAAAATCTCATCGACCCATCTTTCTTCTTCACCATTATGATTGGATTACAATACGGTGAAGAACATTTGGAAATAATTCCCCACTCTAATATTTTGCTAAGTTGTTTTGAAATTTCCTGCCTATACTGATAAGGTATAGGATATGATCTGGATTGAAATGGCTGATCAGTCATCAATTTAATCCTTTGCTGGAAACCCTCAATAACTCCTGGAATTTCTGAAAAAATGGGATTGAATTGATAAATTAGAGAACGTAACTCTTTCACATCCTTGCTTTCAAGTAGATTTGATTCTGCAAGTTTAGTATCAACCAATGATTCCGGTATACTTGATAATACACAATTTACCTCAGAAAAACCATACCTTGTAGGTAATGTCATTTCTAAGGTATTCTCATTTATTTTTATAATCCTATTTGAGAAATCAACAATACAAGAGTTCATGTACAATGTCCCTAAAATTACATCATGAATTAATCCATTTAGTATCAAGAACACATGATAGAGTGTATTTTGGTTAAACTTGATCTCTACCCAGATCTGTTTTTGTTCCAACTTTGCCTTACTACTATTGGCCATTGTCACTTGCATAGACTTTAAAGGTAATGTCTTAATCGTCGGATTTTTACTCAGTATCCTTTTATAAAATTGATCAGAAATGACTAAAATTTGACTGCCTGAGTCCAATAGTGCTTTAACTGGCAAATTGTCACACAGCACCTCTATCATAGGGCAACTTTGTTGAGCATAATTTGACACTCCATCATCCCATGAATATGTCATATTGGGGGATCTCCCACTTCGTCAAAATTCTTTTGTTTCTCAAAGTATTTATGGTTTCTGGAGGTGAAAAACTAGACCTCAAATACCCCTTTAGTTTGATTTTTTTAAAATCTGGGGTGCAGACTTACTGCATTCTGGTTTTGGAGAGTTTGGAGACCATAACTGTGATGCATTGGTTGGCAGTATCCTCTCCTTTCAAGGATTTGTATAAGTGTTATCCTTCTTTTTTCCATAGAAGATAGCATTAACTGAAGGCTCATCCTTTATTTTTTCTGGACCTCATGTAGATAAATTGGTATTATTTAAATCTATACTGGACAAAAATTTAGCAACTTTCTCTATGTTTCTTGCACTAGTACATAGAAGGGATTGCTCTATCTCTGATTCTGTGAGCTGGTAAATATCCAGTGTGTGTAATTTGGTGACCTGTCATCGAAAAAACTTCACAAATGTTTCCCCTGGCATCGACTTGTATAATAATAAAGTTCGATATTCCTCAAATGTAGATGGGGTTTGATACAATGATTTCCACCACATTAATGCCTCACCCTGGAGGTGACTATAGGCAATAATAACTCTTTCAGCTTCTGACAAACCTCTGTTAACTAAAAAATATAATTCTAAACTTCAAAGATGTTCTGTGGGTGCTTCGTTCGAAAAGCCTTTAAACACTTTAAGTTTCATGAACTGGTTTATCGCATTTATATGTGAAATGATCCCTTGAGTTTTATTCACTTCTTGAGAATCCTTATGGTTCTTCATTTGATATGGTTCATCAACCATCTGCTGATCATAGGTTTGTTTCTCAGTCAAGCACGGGTAAAACAAATTCATCTCCTCTACCTCAGTAAATGTTTTAGAAGCAACTATGCTCTCCCCATACCGATCTTGAGTTCCTAGATCATCCCTTAAGCTTTGTCTCATGAGAACTCTATTATTTGATTTCTTCCAACACCCATCAATTCCTTCATTTTCTTTCAAAGCTTGCCTAGCTGACTTTACATTCAACTGACACATCTGGATGTCCCCAGATTGTGATTTACGTTGTAAGACCTCATTTAAAGAATTCAATCTCTCGTGTGTTTCATTAGTAGACTCAATTAACTTCTGAAGGGTGGTCTTCCCAATCATTGTATCAGTTTCTATGGAAGTTACCTTATCCCCTAACTGAGCTAAACAATGGGTAAGAGATCCAAGAGTCTCTTCACAGCCTTTGTTTTCAGCATTGTGAGTCACAAAAATATTGTTCAACTTTGCTTTGACCATCTCAAGCTCAGCTTGTAATTCTTCCCTTAAAATGTTCTGCTTATTTCACACCTCTTTATTTATAACCTCTTGTGTCTGATAAACTTGTTTAATCTCTCAGTCTATATGAACAGTAATATGTTCAGCCAATTTCATTGACATGCTCTTGACACTTAGTACTCTCTTCTTCAACCCTGTGCTTTACTTCATCATTATCAGTTCGCACTTTTTCCACATCCTGGAGCAACTGTCCTACTCTTTTGGATAGTCGAGTGTCAACTTTCTGAATCCTCTCCTCCAATTTCTCTTCAATTCTGACTAATCCTTTCCTTGTGTCTTCTTGGAATTGAGATATATCCCCTTTTAAACCAACCTCAACTTGGTTGACATCGGCTTTTGTTGCCATATTATCCAACCTACTATTTAAATCTCCTTTGAAATCATTAATTCGTTTATACATCTCATTTCCCATAATGGTCATATTTGACTCCAACTTAGACTTGAATCTCAATTCCATATTAGCCATATTTGTTTCTAACTTAGACTCGAATCTTGATTCCATGTTAGCCATATTTGTTTCCAGAGCATTCATCTTCAGCATCATTTCCCACAGGATTTGTATTTGATTGATTTGCTTTCACTAGATGGCACCAATTGATCCCCTAACATGGGAATTGCTTTTTGGTAAGGGTCTCTGGGATTTGAATCATTGTTCAGTTCTCCTCTAATGATTGAATATGTTGATGCATTTCTTTTGCAGGTTCCTAAAATGCTTGTTGGCACACCAACCTTTGTTCCTAAAATGCTTGTTCGCATACTTGTGTCCATATCTAAATTTTCACCCTTTTGATTTACTTGTGTCTCATCAACTCTTTCATCCATCTTTAAAATGATCTGGCCACTTCTTAATAGCATAAAAGCAGATATGTCAATATAATCGTTATGAGACAGAATATTTTCTTATTTATTGCTTCTACAAAATAACTATATTTTTTTACAATATGGATATTCATTGTGCAGTCTTGGCTTCTCCTTCTGGTTCTCTGAAGATGATAAAACAAAAACAAAAAAAAAATTTAACTACCATCACTTGTACACTTACTCATTCCCAATCTACTTCTAACTACAAATTGGTTCAACTATCATGATTAAGATACTCATGTCTAATTATTATATATACAATTTTTATATCACTACTTCACAACCTATAACATTGATGGTAATTCTCTGATTACTCACATTTGTATAATGACTATATTTTCTTTTAATATATATATATATATGGGTTAAATACTTGTTCAGTCCCCAAAAAGTTGCATGCCAAAAATGTAACAGACCAACAAATAGACAAACAGATAGCCGACTGCATTGTGGCATCAAAATGTAATGGAATATGAATAAACGATGAAAAATCATAATGGAAAATAAATCAATGAAAGAAGGCTTCAAACATAGGCATCAAGAAAAAATGTAATGGACCAACGATGTACTATCAACAGTCCTTGAAGAATAAGCTATATATATTTAGGTTATATACATCCATTCCTCTAAAGATCCGACAGATACTGACAGCCAAAAGAATGATTAGCATTTCACGATTTTTAGATAGATAAAAAAATTCAACCACCACTCTTAAAGTATACAATGTTCCATGAACACTCAGATGATCATCACATTTCAGTCTCTCTAAGCTACTGCAGCCCATAATAGTTTTCTGCAAACACTATTGCACTGCCCTGCTTACATCCAAGTCTTAGGGGCTACTAATAAAAAAATATTGACTTGCTCATCTTTGGGAGTCTTAGAGGCTAATATTATACATACATCAAAAAAAATATTGCCTTGCTCTCTTTGTAGTCTCAGAGGCAAAATCATGGCAGGACTACTGTTAACTGCTTCATGATAACTAATAACTAATAACATAATTTGGGCTGGAGCAGTGAATAAAATAAATCAGTCATGAGCGACATGAACACATCACATCCTCATGACAATGGCAAAAATTCCCCATCCATCATCAACACTTGCAATAGAACCAACCAGACTCCAACAATCAAATATCCAATCTAACATTCAAAATCCTACATTTTCTACAACACAAATTTTCCAAATATGGATAAAATTACTACTCTACAATTTAACACCATCAATGTAATTCTAAATCGACCCATCTCTAACCATTCACCTAAATCCATCCCATTACATTTACTGAAACAAGAATCCGGCTGTCCATGGAAAATTGGAAAGATCCAATAGCACTACAACAAAGATGGATCTTTACTATCGTTCAACCCCCATTCATTTGGAAATATGCACAGGATCCACTTAATTTTCATGGCAATCCATTAGATTCCCTAGAATTCAAATTCCGTCGTAATCTGAATAATTACTCTGTTCAGGTATAAATTATAAGAATATATCTAACCAATGTGGGAAATGACTTGATGTTATGATTAATATAGTACACTTATTGGATACATATTACATATATACTTCCATATCAAGAGATACGTGAATTCAATGATGTAATTTCAACAAATTATAGATAATCCTTGATGTAAGATCAATTAAAATCAACAATTTATTTTATCTTAACATAACACATTTTAATATATAAATATACATTTTAAAACACCATAAATATGATTCCTACCCTTCTACTCAATCTCATTAAAATAATAATACAAAAAAGGAAAAATACATAAAATAATAATATCATCAATTATAGGTCATTCTTGATATACATAGATCTCTACCTTTCATGCCATCATATTAAAAAAAATAATTTATGATCTTTAATACCAATCTAAACAAATGCCGTTGTTTGTTTGGTTGTTTTTTTTTTTTTAAAAATAAGGTATCATATCAATATACAAATTATTATTTTATACATGTAATTGAATTAATGGGTTCGTATGTGACTATTATAAATCATGAGAACTGCAATTGCCATCAATTGATTTATAAGTAATTGTTAGTATATGTATTGTTAATAAAGGGTAATATACGTTTTATTAATAATTAATTTTGTTATTAAATGTTATGTTGTTAATGAGTCAAAAGTAAGTCTTACCTTCATTTATGTTCATTTTATCATAGTCTAGTCCTTCTTTTTTTTAACAGAACCATTTATATTTTTTTTTATTTCAAAAAAATACATTTTATATACTGAAATGCATACAACTAAGTTTTTTGGTACTTCCAGCTCAAAAAATCCAATGTGGAAGTAAAAAAAAATACATAAATGAAGAAGAGAAAACCTTAAAATTTTATAGCATCAGTATGTTAACCATAATGAACAAACAGTTACATATCAACATAAAATTATGAACGATTTTGTAAACATCTTGACCAAGCATGAGCATCTTCTTTAAATAGAAAAATTCATGGTAGATTGAGAATTTTCAGCATCTTTTATTTACTTCATTATCCAAAGTAGTGTCTTCTATGATCTATCCAACTCCCACAAGTTGACCAAGTAGTTTGGATAATCTTTGATTTGGCCATTTTCATCATTGATCTATACAACTTCACATAATATATGGTTGCCATTTTATATATATATATATGATGGTGAGAATTCACACCTATGGATCGTGTTCCTCACCCTCTTCAAAACCCATCTGAGTTGCCTTGACCTTTCACAATGACTTTTAGCACACCTGCATCATTTTTCCATTAGTATATATATACATAAAATTCTTTCCTTATATCAGCAGTAGAAACATTTTAGCTATAATAAACAAAACACGATTAGTCTTTTTTTTTCTTTTGATGTTAAATTTTATTAAATTTAAAACTTCCAACAGTTCTAGAATTATCAAACCCTTGATTATGTGAATGAATATTTTATTACATATTTTTATAGCCAATAGTTCAATATAATTATCAATAAAATAAAAAAATCTTGGTTCTTATTATGCTTTAATCAACAGGTTATAATTTGTTTATTTTTTTTAATTTTGATAGTTTATACAAATGTTCAATCCCAATGGATGTATAGTGATATTCCTTTGTTTCAGTTTTTTTTTTTACATATATAGATCAAATCAAAAAAAAAACTTACAGTTCCATGCATCTTTGTTCTTTCTTTAAAATGCTGAAAACATTTTACCAAAATATGATAGTCAAATTATCTGAATTGCTGTCATTAACGAATATATATAAAAAAAATCTTGCATATAACTTTCTCTATATGTTTTTAATTTTTCCAGACATTAGAAGAAACAAATAGTTGTTTGTTATTGTAATGGTGACTGCGTACATTCTATTAGGGTTTCCTCTCCCCTTTCCATTTTATAACACTAGATTACAAAATTGGCTTTTTTTTTTCTACAAAACTTTCTCAACTGTTTGAACAATTTCGTTTTGTCAAATGTTATTTTAAAATATTAATAAATGAAATTTAGTAACAAATTTATGATTTTGTTTCAAGCATTTCCAGTTCATTTAAATTACAATATAATTTTATTCATACCGTTATATATCATCAACTTACACTGTTCAATAGATGTATTAGCTTTTATAAATCAACACATCCATGTATATATTTATGTTCAAATGCATTCAAAAAGTGTTATAGTATATGTTCTAAATATTAGAAAGAATCGTTTTTTGGAATTTCAATAGAGGCCTAAAATTCTAGCTGCCAGTGAGGCCTATTCTTTTAGCCAATGAGACTATTTGTTGTTTGGATTAATATTTTCATTACAAAAAATTTTCTAGGTTATTTTTTTTAATATCACCATTTCCATGGAAGGATATTTCTTTAAAAATTTAAATTAAACTCATCTTCAAGATAAACAAAAAATTAAATCTAAACATATCGAAATATCATCTACTTGTAGCACTGTATTGAGAAATAAATAAATTAAATTCTCCATCTTTTTTAAAAAATTTGTTTGCTTTTTCTGAATTTAGCAAAAAGTTTTTTTTTTTTATAATTACTGTCCATTTACGACGATGTAACTGTCCATTTACTACGTAAATGCATATATTAGCTGGTTGGTATTTTTCCATTAATCATGAATTCATATTTGTCTTTTCCGATTTGGATTCCATCTCATTATAATCAATATAAAAGATGAAGATAAAAATATGCAATCATCTTCTGTGCTAGTGTAAAACTCACTATATTTTCTCTTAACTGTATTTTCTGATATGATATAGAGATTTCTCATTAGAACAATAATATGCTTCTGATATATCTATTTTCTTATATAAAAGAAAATCTAAATTTAATGTGGTTAATTAAATCTAAGTCAGAATCATTATCATAAAAGAAAGTATAGAATTATGTTGATATTTTTTAGTCTTTTCTATCGTCCAACACTTTTCAAAAATTATATTTCTTTTTACTTTTTTGCTGAAGCCAGCTTATAGGTCTGTTAGGTTTCTTCCAATGTAAGACTTTATTTAATCTTTATTATATAATTTTTAGAAACTTACAAAGATATG
This sequence comes from Epiperipatus broadwayi, assembly GCA_028023455.1. Taxonomy (NCBI): domain Eukaryota; kingdom Metazoa; phylum Onychophora; class Udeonychophora; order Euonychophora; family Peripatidae; genus Epiperipatus; species Epiperipatus broadwayi. Next base: position 27,874,143 of record JAQFVV010006197.1, read on the forward strand.
GAAGAATAGTTTTGTAAGAATACAAATTTACTTTATTCTAACCTGCAGGCCATAGAATAGTTTTTAGATTAATGGACATAATTTCTTTAATACTTTACTTGATTCTTATTTGGCTTTTTGCAACATTTCTGGCCAAATGATATAATTTCAGACAAATATCATTTCATCTTCCATTATTGAATGTTTTTCCACATAAGGCATTTGATTGAGAGTATCTTAATTAATCTCTTTGCCGCATAACATTATATTGATTTCTTAGCTTAAATTAAATTATCTTAAGGAAATAAATCATCCTTTTTATTTTTATAACTGATGTTATTCCTGTTATCAGTCTTAATTGTTTTTTTTTTTGTCAGCATGACGTTTTTATCAATTTTGATTAGTTGTACACAGTTATTGAAGAAACTAAAAAAAAAATTGACATGTAAATAGATCTTTTCTTGATATGAGTATAAGAAATAATAATAATAAAAACAATTTTCGTAAAACAACTATTAAATTTAAACGATTTATGCAACTAAACTTTTAAGTTCTTTACAATGAACATTGTTGTCCTGACTAATCTTTAAGTACTAAAAACTGTCTTGCATTGGTGGTCGAGAGGTCAGCGTGACTGCCTTGCACTTGCAGGCAGTTGCCCGGGTTGCGGGTTCGCGTCCCGGCCGATGCTATGACACTTAAAAAAAAAAGTACTAAAAACTGTTTTTATTAAATCAAAAGTGATAGTGTAAAACTTTGTACAAAAAAACTCGATATATATTTATATCAGATACCTCTATTATTGAAACATAATTGCCGATTGAAGTTTATATAGCTTCTATATTAAGTTAATTTTTTTTTTTCCATTTTGGTTTAACTTTGTTAGCCCAAATTATATATAATCTATCCTTTGGTATTTTCAACAAACCTAATGCTATTTGAAATTGCTTTTTATCTATATAAATTTCTTAAAAGTTGGTTCTTAGTTTTCCAAAGTCGTTTTCATTTCGAATGTCTTTTCATATATTGTTATAATATTGGGTCTTGCTTTTCTCAGAATTTTCTTTCATAAACTGATTAGAAAATTTCAAATTATATTTTTCTAAACAAGTGTTCATATCAACAATTTAAAGGATTACTGACTGCATATTTTTATTTTGGGGATTTTATATCAGAAAGTTTTTCTATAGTTTCTTTATATTTACAATGGTAATTCTGGTATTTTTACTGTTGCTTTTTAATGGTCTATTACAGTTCACAGTATCTCAAAAATTGTCTTCATCATCATTTTTTTGAGAAATTGTCTAAACCAATTTATTCTTAATTTTGTCCCAACTTTGAACATTCTATCAAACAATAGAATATGCAAAAAAATATTTTGAGCTATTTAAAAATCTGTACTAAAACCAAAAAGTTGCAATTCAATATTGTTTTTAATTACTAAAAAATATGATAAGCAAAAATTTATCACATTTACCACTTACATTACTAATTATACACAGTAATCAGTCATACTAAATTGATCATGTTGCCTTGATATAAATATATTTATGTGAATTTTATAATTTTACAAATGCATATTTAAAAATATCTATAATTTCAGGAAATTGTACTGCATGTATTTAAGGTATTTATTTAATATTTACACTATAGTATAAGTTTGATATTCCTTTTTCCAAAGACAAGATAGACCCACAAACATCACCATATGTAGTATATAGAATGACATGCCTTCAGGTAAACTGTGGACCTGTATACTATGGTGAAACTTGTGCCACTATAATTAACAGATTTTCTTAACACAAATATTTGTACAAAAGGGTGTTGAGCAGAAATAAAGGTAGCTCAGTGTTCGTGGACCACCAGAAATTGACTAATCATGAATTTGAACCTGTAAATGCTACAATAATTTCTACTGAAATGAATAATATCAAGAGAAAAATTAAGAAGGCATGGTTTATAGCAAGAGATATAAATGCAATAAACAGAAAATGCTTTTCTATTTCGAAAAGATGGACTATATGAATGAACTTGCATAGATTTGCATAAATTATTATAGTTGAAGGCTATGAATATGGATAATAAATGTCTGAAAGTGCTTAGCCATGGGGAATAATTATTTCAATTAAAGAATTTTAATTTCACTATATGCGTCAAGCATATTAACTCTTATATAAGATAAAGGTAACTATGAGCCAAAGGTCTACAAATGTTTTTAGGTACTTGTAAGTTTGCAAGTAAACCAAGATGGCAGCCTGTAATTTTGCTAAATTTACTGTGGAGGGGGCAAAATGTTTACTAAAAATGTATGGGGGGGGGCAATGAAATGTCATATTTAAAATTTACATTTTATTTTTTAATATTGATATTTAAAAATAAAAAATCATTGTATGAGTGGGGAAGGGGGGATTGATTTCAATATTTAGAAAAAATATATAAATACAATATTTACAGTTTATTCATGTCAGCAGTGTGCAATCATATTGTGACCATTAACCATTAACGCACATTTTTCATTTTTAGGGGAAGGCAAGATTAGGCATACATATAGGAATAGTTTACAGCATTACATTCTGTGACAGCAATGCTCCAAACTTTTATTATTGTGACAATTCAACAAAAAAACTGCTGACAAAAAGAAATAAACTGAATTAAATCAAAATATGTGCTTTCTACTTTATAGTATAAGTAAAAAAAAGTGAAATAAAGCTTCTTTATGCAATTTATTGGAATTTATTCCTTTTTTTTAAATTTAACAATCGATTTATTAATTTTATTTTAATTTAATAACACACCTCCAATAGATTATAGGCCCTCAAAACTCTACATTTATCAAAAATACAGTGTGCCATCTTGGTTTACTTGAAAACTCACAAGCACCTTTTTTTTCTTTTATTATTATTTACAATCAGTGCATCCTAATATGACAAAACCAGAAAAATTTAGGAAATTAATCTCTAGGTATCAGTAGTTATCTTACACAACAACCAATACTGACCGGTTATATAAGTGGGAAACATACTGTGTATCTGAAAAAAAATCTTAAATCCATTTGTAACCTGAGAAAAATAGCATTAATCTGAATGTGCATCCTCTAGATTCTGTTTATGGTCTCAGGATGTGCTATTTAATATGTCACAAGACTCTTCATTTAGTTTTATACAAATAGATTCTTTCTTAGTTTGACTTTCATAAATCATAGTAGTCATATTGTAAGATTTTTTGTGATGTAATTTCCTAAAAAAACCAAAACAGTTTAACTCATTTTTATAATTATTATAATAAATAATAAAACAGAATACCCATATGTATACTATAATTTATTTCATTTTATTCCCAGAATTCATGTATAATATTATATAGCGATATTCATTTAATAAAATCTACAAATGAGCAGAATGGGTCTTTTGACCTGAAAGTTATTATTATTATTATTATTGAATGCAGTGTATTGCTTAAAGATACTCTAATTAATTCTAAAAACAAAAGTAACAAAAACAAATATATTAGCACAAACCTCCAATTAAAACAATTTGTATACAATTATAAAGTTATTAGCATTAAAGCATAGACCAGTATTAAAAAAAAATATTAATTTTTTTATCTTATTTTTTGACCGAGTTAATATTTTTATATAAAAAATGAATAAATATGTTTCATAAATTCACACGTAGAATTAAATTTTTTTTTTTAGATTTATTATTTTTTCTATAAAGGTCATGAAAAACATATATTTTTCACACTTCCACATTAAAAGCATATTATATTGCTTAAACCACTAAACATCACATGATCACTATCTCATACTAGCACATAATTGTTATTAAACAATTCAAAACAAAGCAAAACTCTCCATACAGTAGTGCCATCTTGTGCCAACAAAATGGCACTACTGTATGGAGAGTTTTGCTTGGTTTTGAATTGTTATATTGCTTAAAATATAAAGTCGTTTCATAAATAATAATATGCATGGATATATTTAACAGCTTTTATGCAAGCAATGCTATTATGATAGCAACTCAAGAAACAAGTGGTTTTTGATCATAGCTTTCTTCTCTAGATATGAATGGCTAGATATTCGTTTACTGATCAATATCAGATAGCTTGTTGTGTTGATTAGAGACCAATTACCTAGAAATAAAATTTTAAGCTTAACTGAAACTAGAAAAAAATATCAAGGTTAACCTAGAGAGATTTGAACCTAGATTTAGTCATGTCAGGAGAAGAACCTACCTACCCCATTGTGTATATATATATATATAAACAAAGAGAATATAATATATATATATAAACAAAGAGAATATAATAAATAACTCACATTGTATCTATTCTAAAATAATATCTACAATTAAAATCAACATGCTAAGGATAGTTATATGACAATTTTAACAATAAGGTGGCAAATTCTTAAACTCAAGATTTGTGGATATATCTCCAGTTTGCCAACTTCCAACATAAACCAGTGGATTATTTATTATTGTTAAATTGACCTTTTATATTTTGTATAATAAATATTTTTTTAATTTCTTTTGAAAATAATCACCACTAACTTCATCAAAAGACTTAAGGCTAGTATTACATTAATAAATGTATAGAAAAGAATGTCCATTGAAGTTCAACTTGATGGTAGAGACTTTGATAGTCCTGAATCAAGATCAACCTGATACTTCTATTATTAAATTGTTAAATGACTTTCCAAACATAAATCCACTGTTTATTAAAATTTCTTAACTATTCTATTTCTGTATACCCTAATCATAATACTTTTACAATAACTTTAACATATGAGCAATACATTTTATTAATGATTTCAGATTCTATTTAGTTCTATTTCTCTCCTTGTGTTAGTTATCTAACAATTTATCACTTAGTATTTGGAAAACTTAATGAATAATGTCTTATACTTTATTGGGGCCTGGTGAAGATATATTTTGTCTGAAATAAAACATTGAAAATCCTTTTATCTTTCTATAAGCAAATTGTTATTTGTATCTTTAAATTGAAACAGACATATTATTAGGAAACCATTAGGTGCATATTAATCATGCTGTCTCAGTTCAATTTATATTCTTATATATATATATAAAGTTTTAAAATATTCTCAATCCAAAGCACAAGGTAAAACATTTAGATAAATGAACAGGACCTATTCTCTCTTTATCTCATTTTCTTTTTATGGAGGCAAGCTTTGGGGAAAACGTATGAATATTTTTTAAATCAAACATATTACTTTTAAAGCTACATTTTAAATTGATTTATGTAATTTTAATTGATATGTGTGAAATTTTTCAGTTTATATATTGTCAATATTTAATATAGGCTTAAAAGTAATGATTTAAAAATATTTGTTTTCTTTCCATAGTTCTTCAGATACGATTCCATAAAAAGAAAGTGGTGTTAAGAAAGAAAACAGCCCTAGTTCTTTTCTCTAAAAGTGTTTTGTGTCTTATGCTTTGGATAGAGAATCTTTCATTTACTTAATAAACTAAAAGTTTGAGTATTAATCTCAATGTATTACATAATATTAATCACTGAAAATGCTTTGTATTTACATAGTTCACTAGTTGAGTCGCTATTGACAAGATGTAAATTTTAAAAAAATTCACAAATGTTAATTAAAATAATGTAAATGAATTTAAAATATAAGTTTAAAAGTAATAAGATTGATTTTAAAATGTTCATGTTTTTTTTCCAGAGTGCTTCAGATAAGTCTTTATGAAAAATAAAATGTCGTAAGCGGTAGGCTATTTTCACTAAAAAAAAAGTTTTGTCATACGCTTTGGGTTGAGAATCTTTTATTTATTTAATAAACCAGTAATTTGAGTATTAATCTTGATGCATTATATATATACTCGTTATTAATTAACAGTAAAAAAACTTTATGAGATAGAAGACTTCTAAGTCTTCAAATGCAAATAAAAGTTAGATTTAAAAATAATTATCAATAATTGTTCTATAGGCTTATAAACGAAAATGATAAAACTATGGTATTTTTACTTCTTTTTATAAAGACAATGATTTTTTTAATCATCTTTATATATATTTTGTTTTGAATTTTATTTTTAAAATGTCTTATCTAAGATCAAATAATTATAGATGATTGTTCTATAGGTTTATATTGTAATGGACAAGTATAAACAGAAATGATGAAACAATAATATTTTTTTTCAATAAATACAGTGATTCTTTAATTATCTTAATAAATATTTTGTTTCGAATTTTATTTTTAAAATGTCTTATCTAAAATTCAAGAAAACCAGAACTAAAAATAGAAAACAAATATCTAAGAAAACATGATTAACAAACATGACTTACAATATATATAAAAGCATATTGTTAAATATATTTACATTGTTAAAAGTTTTATATAAAAAAATATGGTTATTATATACCCATAAATAAAAGGTTTCCAAATTCAAATACTAGATAAAGCTTTTAATCACCAACAAATATCTCTCTCTCTCTCTCTCTCTCTCTCTCTCTCTCTCTCTCTCTCTCTCTCTCTCTCTCTCTCTCTCTCTCTCTCTCTCTCTCTCTCATTCTGTATATGGTTAATGGCAAAATTTGTTTTGCCTAATGAGTTGTCAATTAATAGTAATTGATAATTTCTTTGCAATATCAAAAGGTTAAAGGTTATCTCTATTTACATGGATTTTATCTCCTCATTTATATTCATTATAATAACAATCCATGGGAATATTTCACACATGCACATGCATATATATATATGTATGTTTGACAATACTAATCAATTTTACATCATTTAACTTCTTTTGACTTGCTTCCAGATATTGTATTTCTTCAACAGGAGCACAAATTTTGTACTATAGTCCTAAAACAATCATATTATTCTTCAATGCAATAGTCAAAATAATAGCCTGAAATTTTCCATTATTATGCTCTGAAGACAGGGAAATCTATTTGTCTAGTTACATAAGAACTGGCAATAGGTGAATAACTATATATATCTAAAGATCTCAATTATAAGTGAATATAAATGAAGCCATATTTTGTTTGCATTAAAATATATAACTAAAATGTCACATTAATGCATAAATTGCATTAATTTCACAAATCACATAAATGACGGAATTGATAATTATATGCACTTATGTAAATATTAAATGAGACCAGTGGTGATTGTTGGATTCAAGATCTCTAGATAATCACAGATCAACTCCATCAATTCTGGTGTGCAAATAATATATGACTTCCTGAGTAATAAAGTATTTTAATATTTATTTATAATGATATTAAATCAGAAAAATTCATCCTGGTGAAATTTAATCAAACTCTCTGTAAATGAAATCCAACTAACATAAAAATACAATTTACTATATTATCAAAATACAATTTCAGTTCAAGGCCAAGCTTTGGCCATGATTTGATAATGTAAAAAAATGTCAACTACTATATATAAAACAAAAATATAATAATTATCTTCTATTAAAAACTGCAACAAAAATAAATTTGCATTATATCTGAAGAATAGAAATTGAAATCATAGTGGAAGTTTGATTAATATATGCTGAAACACACCTATTTTAATGTTTTTATAAAATAAAAATATTTAAAAGATGTCTGCTAGTCTTTCTATTTTACTTACATAGTTGTTTTACTAATTTCAAATTTTTTAAAATCATTTTTAAACAAATAAAAAAATTACATTCATTTTGAAAATAACATGGAAATTAATTTATTTTAATGTATAAAAAAACATATTCTAAATACATTTTTAAAAAAAATAACAGAACCATTTCATATACAGTAAAAATAACAATAATAGTACCCTTTAGAAGACGTTCAGGTGATACTGCAAAATTAACATGGAGGTTCAGTAAAAAAAAGAAAGAAAACAACAACAATAAATCAAATAGTATCCAGCTAGAGTCATATGACTTGGCCGAATGACCAATCATAATTTGCTTAGATGGTTAAGATATCTTTTTTATTTGATAAAGCACAAAAATGGTTAGACTCATGAGTGCAAAATAATTAGCAAACCTACCAACTACAAGACTAAGTATTCTAGGCAGGATTTAAAAAGGAAATAAATTCCTTTAATTATTATTATTAGCATTAGTAATTTTAACATTTTTTATTAATGGATTTTACTACCTGAGCATATTATATACTGATATGCCAGTTAACCTACTACACATTTATTTTTATCCTGGCAAGAATTGTTGAAGGTATTCAACAATATTATTGTTTCATTATTTCAATATTTGTAATTTCAGATTTTAATTATAAAACATTATTTTTTAAAATATATTGTAGATATAAATGCATATATGTGTGAATGTAATAAATGTAATATCATGACCTGGAGTTGACTTTGTAAAATTTATTATATCAATAACCTGCTTCCACTATATCAAACTTCGCCAATAGCATATGCATTTTTGTTCATTGGTGATGGCGGAAGTCGACACGTGAGCAGACTAAAGTTTAATATTTATTAATATGATCATTATTATTATGGTAAATTTTATATAATTAACTCTAATTTTGTTTTGGTTTATATAATTTTATAATTTGATATCATACATGTGTATATGTGCCTTCGATTATAATTCTTTACATGCAATTTCAAATCAGTAAAATATAAAAACACATAATAAAACCTTTGTCGAAGTAGTTTTAAAATAAAGAAAAACATTCAGCAAGTTTATAGCAATTAACCCTTTTTGTCCCATAAGTGTGTACATAGTATTTAAGCAATAATTATATTTAATCTCCATTATATTATAGGCTCTAGGTTTAAGATTTGAATGCCATCTTATACAATCTTATATAAAATCAGACATTTATTAGTAAATTGTAAACGAATGTAAGAGTTAATTAGAGAAAATAAAGTAACAATAATAATTCCAATCAATATTATACAAGAAATACAAAACATAATGTAATTTTTTTTCACGTAGTGACAAAGCTTAAATTTCATTTTTAATTCTGATTTAAAAATTGTTTACATTTATATTAATACCATAAAACATTATTATAATTGGTCTATAGTCATCCAAACTTTTAATCCTAAAAAAAACTTTCCTATGGTATATTTATGTGTGTGTGTGTGTGTGTGGTAGTGTATTTATGTATACATTTTTCATTTTGTCAGCATATTTTAAAGTACATGTTAATATATAGAGTAATATTCACACGAATTACATAAAAATGGGATATAAAAATACATATATATATATGCAGAAAATCCATTCTCACATAGATAATAAATATATTATAAATGTTTTTTCCTCCCACATAGATATGCAGAATGAAATATAAGCTAATATTTTATTAGCCAAACGACCGAAAAATTTGCCAAAAGATTTTGACATGATCTGGATTTTTAAAAATAAATCTAGGCGTTTTTAGAATCCTTCAAAATCAAACTTCAGAATTGAAAAGTATAAATAATATTTAGATATCCTAGTATCAATTAATACTGAATGAATATGTTGAATAAAAGCTGGCTATCTGATGGAAAAAAACGCATACAAATCCGTTTAAAATCTGAAACAATTTTAAAAGTCCATACGGCTAGATTTAACATTCAAGGAATGGGGATGGCAAACAGAAGCATCAACCATCTAGACTGTGAGATTTTTTTTTTCATATGTCACAGCATCGGCCTGGAAGCGAACCCGCAACAACTGTCTGCAAGCAAGCAACTGCTTGCAAGGCGGCTGCACTGACCTCTCGATTAATAATTTGATAAATTATTAAACCGAAACGTAGATTTTTTCAATCTTGCCAATTAATGTATTAGTGCTGTTGACATAATGAAGATAGAGAATTGACATATAGTAATATATTTTTATAAAGTATCATATTTCACAATATATCAACAATCTAATATATACTTCTTGAATTTTACAATGCTTTTTTAATGAATGTATTTATTATTAAGATTTCCAACTATATACCAGTCTTCTAGATCGGAATCCTTTGTATATTTCTAAATTCATGATGATTAGTATGACATTCATTCGGCATACACTTAGAATGGCACAATTCCTCATCTTTTATTGCATACATGTATCAAAGATTACTATTCATGGCAAAAAATTAGAGAATTGTTCTTGTTTTAGCATATGTATATAAATTTGAAAATATACATAGACGTATATATATATATACTGTGTACATTACTTGTACTAATTAACAAAAATATCTGTTATATTATTACTATAGTTTTAGCATCTTATAACACAAACACATATATATACTTAATATAAGAAAAATTGCATTTTAATAATAAAATTCAAGGAGATAATAAAATGATCTTTTAAGAAGTTGGCTCCAGATTCATAGTCCACTGAGACATACATTATACGAGTATAAATTTAAAAAAATTATTGATTATTTGATCGATTAAAACGTAAGTGTGCAAACTGCTAATCTGTTTGCTTTTTCAAAGACATGTCTGCATTTATTAAGTGTACGAGAATGTAACTATGGTCAGGTGACACATCAGTTCCTACTTCTGAAAAATATTAATCGACAATTCTATCTTGTCCTTTTTTGAGCCAAACGTCAAATATTGGGCAGTTTTTGCTTGCTGACGGAAATACTGTATTATATCGTTAAGACTGGGCAATTTGTAAAAAAGAATCATCATTTATAGTTTTTCCAGTCACCTTCTTTGAAAATTTTTCTCAATTATGAATCTTATGAAGGAAGAGTTAAAATGTAAATAGTCATATTATAATATTGTCTTGATCCAGTCATTACTTTATATGAATTTAAAGAAGCTTCAGACTTGTTAAATATACAGTTATCAATTTAGTGTTGCACATGTATAACCATATTATTTTAAACTATTAAATATAAAAGTATTTACTTTTTTTTAGTTGCAAGTCTTACTTTAGATCAAATATTTTTAAAGTTTAATGAGCCAATTTTAAATTTATTCAATTTATTTTATTTAATTTGCAATAAAAATTTAAATTTTTTAAATAGGAATACGTCACTTGTAAATTTCTTAACTTACTTGCAAATGTTCTCAGCTTTACTTTGAAATCTATTTAAATAAACCATCTTAGTGGGATATAATATGAATAAGAATTCGATATTTTTATTTAAAGAAACTGTTTTATCAACATGAGTTTTAATTTTCTCAAACAAATATTGCAAATATCTAACATTATTTTTATGTATAAGTTATTGATTATCAATAAATTATTTAAGAAATCACCAATTAAAATATTTAATAGAAAACAATAATGTTCACAATCATTTTTATATATCTAATATATAAGATATATAAAAATGATTGACTATAGTCAATAAATTGCCTAATAAAGTTAATTCTATTTTTAAAAATAACAATGTTGAATAAACCACTAAACATCACATGATCACCATCTCATGTTAGCACATAACTGTTAGTAAATACCAAAAACTCTCCATATAGTAGTGCCACCTTGTGCTAACCAGAGTAATCAATGGATGCCAGAAGGCTTGTGCATAAAATCCCTAACTAGATAGGGATTTTATGCACAAACCTTCTGGCATCCATTGATTATTCTGGTTAGCACAAGGTGGCACTACTATATGGAGCATTTTTGCCTGTTTACTAATGTTGAAGAAATATGGAAAGGTACTCATTTTCTGTAAATATTTTTAAAGATTGCCCCTCTGATAAAACTTTTGAAAATAACTAGTAAAGAAAATATGTCACTCTTAAATATATTTTTGTTAAAAATTAGCAAAAAAGGATTTAAGGCAGTTTGACAATGTTTCATTTAAACACTAAATATGTTATCATTGTTATTGGTATTCTAGTATTATTGTTAAAATTAATTGCAGCTACAGGAGTATTGACTTATAATGATTAAGTAAATTGCATTATTTTAATATGGAATCCTATCTTCAATGAAGTTTTAAGCTATTTTAACTTATATGTTCATTATGTGCACATTTAGATTAGTTTACATGTTCCATTCAAGCCATGCTGCATGACTTTTTCTATTTTAGGCTTATGATAGCACTTCAATTGCTATATCTGTTTTTTTTTTAATTTTGACTTATCTATAGCATGAAATTACTATGTGCAATTTCATTTACCACAGAATTCATTTTAAAAATATTAGTTCAAAAAATCTGAAGATGTCAGCATCAGACAAATCTTTAGAAAATTACAATATATAATTTGTATATCAAAGAAGTCAGATCTGCCTCTTTTTGATTTCAATAGAAATGACTATTTCATGATTGGTTTAGATTTTGTCTCAGACAAATATCTCAATTTTTCATTGTGAAAAGAAAAATTGACATTTTCAATAATTTGTTTATGTATCAAAGATAATTTATGCAATATTTTTGTAAAATATTTATTTTAAACCAAAATTCTATGTAGTTGCAATGAGATTTTATTTGAAAACATGTACTCTTAAGAGTTTCTTATGGCAAAGCAGAAGTAGTTTTTACTGGTAAGAATGGATTCTTATCCACACTTGGAAATTTTTTTTTTTTACATTTTAATAACAATAAATTTAATATTTGATTTTAAGGTATATTTCTTTCTTTAGTGATAACTAATCTTGAATTTCTTTTGAATTTCAAAAACATAATTCACATAAGAAACGTTTTATTCTACTAACTTTTTGAATAGAAAAAATTACATCCAACAATGACAATTATCATTGTTATAGTTAAAAACCCTGTTTACTAAATTATTTACAATAATTACAAAGTTCAAATATTAACTTTTAGAATGTCTATCATTTGAATGATCATATTTGTAATAAATAGTGTGAGGATTATCAATATATGATATAGAAAAAAGACTTAATTGCAAAAATAAAATGTTCAAATATGGAGGAAGTTCTCACTAGGGAATTTTCAAATAAGAAAGAAGTTAGATTGTGAAGAGATTAAGCATTGGAAATAAAATGAACAAATGGTTTACTTTTCAGGAGTTTATAAGAAATACATACATTGGAAATAATGGAGTGGAGTGGTAGTGCATGAACTTTCAATTCCAGTGTTGCCATACCAACACTGTATTGAACCATGCAGAGTTAAACAATGTATTGTGATAGTCATCGTGAAGATACCCCATTGCTACATATTGACTAATTATGCCATGTAAAATTGACCTTGTATATAAGAATTAAGGTTTATAGTGGCTTTATAATGAGTCAGTGATCTTTACAATAATTAGAGCTCAGAATTATCAATTCAAAATTTGAGAAAAAATAAACAACGCTATATTTGCATTGTAAATAATAATAAATATCTTTGAGAGTTTTAAAATATAAATCATTAATGGCATTCAAATTTGAAGTAGGATTTTAATTACATTTTTACAGAACTTTTTACTCACAACATTTCCAAAGTTATTAACATTCAAAATTGCACACAAACTTTATCAACAGTATGTAAGAAATAAAAAAAATATTGAATTGTTTAATGACCAGCATCCAGAAACTTGGGGACAACATACGTGCATATTGATACAGAGTAATCTAAATTTACAACTTGGTTTAATGGTTATAATATAGTCAAGTCAAGATGAAGATATGCATTAATGAAAAGCTTAAAAATTATGAAGACTAAGTTTATCTCTTAGCAAAATCACTTTCATAACATTTAGAATTTTTGAAGAGATTTTGATTTATATTATGCAGGTAATCAAAATCGATCTGGGAAACATAAGGACGATGATATATTGCCTTGTTAATAGGCCAATTTAAATATTACTGCATTCCTGTGAAAATTTTCTGAATGCAGAGATGAGAGGTTCACATATTTTACAAATATGCTCAGAAAATTTGAGGCGTATTACCAATTAAAAAATGTCTTAATATATAATTCCACCCCGTATAAAATACAAGTAATTATAAAGACTCATACTATATTAATTATTAATAATTATATTAATTATTATGGCTTATACTATATTAATCAAGCTTTTTCAGATATTTTTAAATATTTTACTTAAGCAATATACTACCCATATTTAGTAGAATCTGAAAACTTTATGTATTATGTGTGAATGTACTGTAATATTAAACAAAATTTTTACGAAGGATGTACATGGAAATACGTGTGTGTGTGGGTATACAATTTTATGTGTATGCAGCAACTTTTTTGTTGTTGTATTTATATAAAAAAATCCTTAAAATCTGAATTACAAAATCTGAAATAGAATATGCCTTATTACTAAGAAGTGGTTTTTCATATCTTTCGTTTTACTTACACATGCTATCAACATACGTTAGCAATAATTGTGTCACCAGGACACTATTGCAAATTTACCCTCTTAAATTTCTTGCGGTAAAGAATATGGCAAAAATACTCTGTTATATACATATAAAAAAGATTGCCATTAGAACTGTTCTTTACCCACAATCAAGATTATCAAATTTCTTCTTTCTACAATTAATCATAGTGTAACCCGTCTTGAAGTTTGTTTTTTAAAATATATTTTACAACTTAATAATAAAAGTTATACCTAAAACATAAACATAAAAGTATTGAACTTTAAAAAATATATATATAGCTTATCCAAAAATTTCATTACATTGTCACTTTCATTAATAAATCCCTTAAACGGATGAATATATATACCAGTTCTCTTATGTTTACAAGATTTGAGTCCAAACAAGATCGCGGGTACCGAAGTCATGGAATGATTACGCTTAACTCATATATGTATATGTGTTTCCATACATACGCACGTTTGCAGAAAACATGTATATATGTATGTGTGTATATACAGTATGGCCTCGAGAACAAAAAATGAAAAGTATAGAATTTTATATATATATATATAATTTTTTTTTTTTTTTTTTAAACCGGCAAAAAAAAAAGTTGAAAACGTAGACATAGCAGATATAATGGATATTGTTTATATATGGAGTATTAAATACAAGTCTCTTTAATATTTTATTTTAAAACTTAAATGTTCTGAAGATGTGAAGCCAGTTAAATATTAGTTGATAGCAAAAATGATTAGGCAGACATATTTAAGGTTTCAAAGATTAATCCTGTAGAAATAATATAAATTACTCTACATAGTAATGCTATTTGGAAAGTTGTTGCATAATGTATATTGAAAAACACCAATAAATAAATAAATAAAAAGCACAATAAAGAAAATATATTTACAATTGAATATCTCATCAAGAGTCAAAAAATACCATGATTAATTCAGACAGAAGAAATTTAATTTGATATATCCCGAATTTATAAAAGTGGGTTCATTATGTATATATATTAGAAAAATTCAATAAGGTACAATACAAACACTTTTTTTTTTTTTTTGTATATCACTTAATATACAATATAACCCAAACGTTCATTTATAATTTTTCAAGACTAGATGTCAGCACCCTCTATTACACAAAACTTAAAAAGAATACAAGATTGTTTATGCAGTAATTATAATTAGAAATATATATTTGTTATTATAAATACTGTAAACCAAAGAATAAAAGTAGAAAACTAATTATATTAAGACATTATGGCCGGAAATTGTTTAAAATGAAAAATAAATTTAAATTTTTATTATTTTTTAAACTCTTTTAAATTACCTATTTTTCTACGTTATGGTATGCCAAAATAATTCTGATAAGAAAATATATTATTTATCCCAGTAACAGATAAATTAATCCACCAGAAGGCACGGGTATGACTTTGGTTTGCAGTATTATTAATAATTTTTTTTTTCAAAATAATTCCATAATTTTAAATTTTGTTCTTAATCACAGAAAATCATAAATACTGTCAATTTGTAAAAATCTTCTGCACTTTATTTTTAAACTACATTCTATTTTCAAAGTTCATATATATAGGAGTATATATTATCAAATGCTAACAAATAAACAATCTTTTT
This sequence comes from Epiperipatus broadwayi, assembly GCA_028023455.1. Taxonomy (NCBI): domain Eukaryota; kingdom Metazoa; phylum Onychophora; class Udeonychophora; order Euonychophora; family Peripatidae; genus Epiperipatus; species Epiperipatus broadwayi. The sequence continues at coordinate 27,889,969 of JAQFVV010006197.1, forward strand.
TTTTTACCTACAAATACTTAAAGTTTCATTTTAAAAAGAAACTTCACTGACATAGATCAAAATTGCTATGCAGTATTTTTTATAGCAAGGCAAGTTCAAAGAAGTCTTATGCAATACAAATTATACCAAAACCAAACTCAACCATATATTTTAAAATAAAATATGTAAAAAAAAAAAACTGATAAAATTGTATAGCAGAGGGTTGCTTATACATATTTCAGCTCTTTCTCTGTTTATCTTAAACAACAGTTGAATAATTAGTTGCTCAGGAGTACATGTGACATTGAAGCATTGAGAGGGGCAAACTCAACCGGAGAACCTTTAGCTTTAAGTTCCATGATTCTGCAACTGTGCTAAACCACATAGTGGTTATATAAATCCACAATAGCAGACTAGTAAAGCCAATAATTAAAGTTTCTGAATCAAACTCAATTTATTATTTCTGAATGTTACATGACCCTTTGAGCAACTAGTAATCCACTTATTTTGTTACCTTTACCATATTACATAGAAAACATTTTTCCCCATGCTCTGTAAGCTCCTTTTAGTATTTATAATGCATGTTAGTAAACCTGTTGAGTATAAATAATCAACAATATTTACAGAACAACTTTAGTACAGTATTTAGATAGACCACAATTCATCACAACTCATCTCAATAATCATTGTAAAAAAGAATGTATTTTGTTCTAAATATCATCTTTCATATATATATATGAGACTTGAACACTATTTGTAGCCACTGAAGAGTGGCTGCTAACTGAATATATATATATATATATATATATATATATATATATATATATATATATATATATATATATTCTAGATTTTCAATCTGAAGGCAGTTTTAGATGTTAAAAGAATAGATTATGTAGCCAGATAGTACCTAATAATTTGTTTTTTTCCACTGTTTAACACAATTTTCTTAGCATTTTGTTTAGAACTTCATTATAAACTTCTATGATAATGATGTTTATGCCTAAGTTATAAATTAATGTAACTGATTTTACATGTGTGTGTTAAAAATGAAGTTTTCAAAAGTGAAATATAAAAACACAGTTTTGGATCCTCTGTATATATGTTTCTTAAAGATACAATGATTCATAACTACTAAAACATCAGGTAATGGCAAATAATTATGTTACTATAATAATAACAATAAAAGTCATCACATACATATGAAAAACTAAAAATTGTTTTTTCCTCCTCACTTAGAAAAAGACAGATAGCACAAATTTGTTTCTATTTAACAATATAATTATATACCTATATTACTTATTATGAAAAAACCATGTTTGTTTGCTTAAATAAATTATAGTTTAGAAAATGTTTAAGACAAGAAATACAAAAATTCAAAACTTCAAGATTCTTTCCAATTATTCTTTATAACAGACTGTGACTTACAACAAACAATGTTAAGTGTGTTTATGATTAATATACACATAGTCTCCAAGTGCATTAACATTTTTATATGCAGGTATATAGTTCATTTATTTCTGCTATAATTTCTATTAATGCTAAATCTTAAATTTTATACTTGTCATTTGTAACTAAAAGATTTTTTTTGTTTTTAAAGATCAAATAATAATATATGAACAATCTATTAGTAAATTTTTAACTGGCATTGATTGGTGATACAGAATTATACATATTTTGCAAATAATTCTTAATCATTTATTTTAAAATCTAAATTTATATAATAGGGGGAGCTTATTTACAAACAAAAATGGGTTTCTATATATAAATCTATATTCAGACATTTATGATAATTTAAACTTTTAATTTATTTATAGAAGTAAATTCACTACATTATAATATTGATCTAATAGACACACAAATATTTCTTAACATATATATATATAATTGCTCTCTACTTTGTTAAATTAGTATTTTGAAAGCTTTAAAGGACTCGATTTACATCTGCTTTAAATGCTATCAATAAGGCAAATGATGTTAATCAGGGCGAACATCCAATCAAACTGTGATGTAAACTCAGCCTAATGTTAGCTGTATTAAGTGATTTTCTGTTTAAATTTGAGTACAATTGGAAACTTGAAAAACAAATGTAAGTCGATTCATTTTATACTTGCAAAAGTTTACTTGATAATAGGAAATGATGTATTAATATAATTAGCACTTGGAAAATATATATACACATACAAGTTATAATTTTCCAAACAATACCAAGGAATCAAAACACAAGTAAGCTATGATCCAAACAAAAATACAATTCACCATTGCCTGTGATAATTTGCCATTATTTACTACTTCTTTAAATAAGAGCAATTAAATATCGAATTAATTTAAGCAATTGCAGATATAAATAAAATCATCTTCAAAAATTATTAAATCTAGTGCTTTTGTTATTTTTAAACTTCATTTGTGAAACTGTTTAAATGCTTATTAATTTGGTAAGGATTTCATTGTTTTATATCATAGATTTAAACATCAGCTCGAGTTTGTTTAAGAAAGTTTATAGTTTAGCTCTAAATATATATTATATACTAATAAAAACTGCATTAAAAGAGTTATTCGTTGTTTTTATAATAATGTATATCTATATAATTTCTTTAAAATAATCCACGTTTAAGAAGTAAATCAGTAATCTTTTTTTTTTTTTTTAACAATGCCAAAACTATTTTGTTAAACTTATATTCACTGATACGCGCGCGCATACATACACAAACTAAAAACCATTGATGTTAATATAAATTTTGTTCACATTTAATTAAATAACGATTATTCCAATTATCTTTGTTCCGTACTCATTTACTTAAAAGAAAAACAAAAATATATTAAGTTATTACAAATAAATAAAAAATTGAAAGCAAAACTTGATGTTTTTAATAGATTATAATTATAAGTTATTCTTCCATTTATTTACAAAAAACTAAACCTTGCATATTAAAATAGTCATTTACGAAAGTCAGAACAAATTTTAACTTTCAATTTTATATACTTTTAAAAACATTTCATCATTGTCTTGCGTTGTTAGCCGAGAGGTATCGCAGCCGCCGTGCAAGCAAGTGGTTGGTTGCAGACGGTTGTGGGTTCGCGTCCCAGCCGATGATATGACATATGAAAAAAAAAAAAAAATTTCATCATTACTTTAAAAAAAAGTCATGTTTTGATAGAGAGTCAATGGGGAAAAAAAAGTAATCTCTAATAATAATCATGTAAATCACACTAGAAACCTCAGAAAAGAGTTTCAGATTACAAATTATGGTCTATCTAAATCATGCATATTTGATTTTATATGTGCATGTATATAGTTATACGTGCCCACATATTGTTTTACTATACTGACGAACATAGTTTTAATGATCTCTTGCAAACTTGCTGTGCTTGGCATTCGCTTGATAAGAGACGGGTAATGTGATGGACTGCTTCAGCCTTAAAATCTTGGCTCTACATATCACACACTTTAGTGGTAGAATGCGTTGAGAAACGGCTATCTGGATGGTTTTAACAAAGCATTTGCGACACACGACCCGGTGACCGCAAGGATATGTCTGCATAGTAGCCTTGGCATTGATGCATATCACGCACTAAAAAAGAAAAGAAAAAATATATAAGTTTATTGTGTAGATGTGGGTCATTATTAATTTATTCATAAAAAATAAAAGAGAGTAATCTTTTATTAATTTTATCAGATATACACTTAGGTAAAAAAAGGTGCGATTTTTTCGCCAATAGAAAGAAATGTTAAAGTCTCTGGAGCTAATGGTTCCTGTATCCAAGCTCAACTCATCATTTATACTACTCCTACTTCACATGACCTACGATTATTATATTATTAAACCAACCAAGGATTATAGCAATGTGCAAGGTTTAATTAAGTAAAAACAAACAATATTAAGTATTTATTAAATATATCATATATTTGTTAAATAATACTGGATATGGTCATGATTGTTAAACAAAAATAAGAATACATTTTTTACAGTTTAATGCAATTTTAATAATTATTATTTAGAAAAACTTATCAAGATCGTCTCTAATTTCGCAATTTACATTAATAAAATCATTAAATAAACCTATCAAAGTCTCATAAGTTTAATTGAAACATTTCTACTGACCACACCTTTGCAATTAAATTTTACACTTCTTGTTAAAAATTAATTACTTGCGTGTAACAGATATGTCATCATAAATGAACTGATAAAAATAAATGCAATTAAATATTGATATTAAGTTAAATGAAACCCAGAATCTCATTATTATTTTAAAATGATAATGTTTTATCTAAGAAAAAATAACTTAAAGTAATAAATATTGACTTCAATATAAATTTAATGTGTAAAACATTGCGAAGTTTGATCGATCTAATTAACGTTATTGATTAATTAAATAAGAACAGGAGCAGTTATTACATTTTATCGTAAACATCTATCAGATCTATTTTCTTTATTTAATATATATGTTATTTGATATATATTTTCTCATTCTTATCTTAAAAAATAAGTAAATTGATAAAGAGGTACGTTGGGAATTTAATCTTTTAAGAATACATATTTTTTAAAATAATAATTGGGAATCTAGAAAAAAATCAAACGTATAATAATATTCAAAGAATCTCCAATGCTTTTTAAAAAAATAATAATCGTAAGTCAGTTGTTTTAAATTTGTAGCAGATAAATATTAAAAGATTTTAAAAAATAGATTTATGTACCAATATTTTATACAAAAGCATAATAAACACAAATATATACATATTTTTTAAACCTGGAAAATAAATTACATTTGAGTTGAGTAGAATTGCTCTCAATTACAGATAGAGATCTTGAGTCCAGTGTTAACCAAAAATATAAACATAAATGGCATTTATTATGCTTTAAAATTTGAGATTTGTTGTATAGCATTACTATATGTTTATGGGACTGATTTAAAATTTATATAATTATACTTAAAATGTAATAAATCATATTATAACGGTTATTATACTGATTACTATAAGTTTCTAGAAGATGTTTAAGAGCTCTATTTTAAGTATTCTAAATTTCGAGCTCTTTAATTAATGCTGGAAGCTTTAGTACAGAATTGATCCATGGATTACACATTCTGAAGTCTGATAATCCATAATTGCACTAAACCTGCATAGGGCACTTGTATGATTGATTATATATGACTGATTATGTTACATACATATTTAATTCAACTGGTAAGATGCTTAATTAAAAGTTACAATTAAGTTTATGCAGTTTTCTTATTGTTTAGAAACATTAAACTAAATGATGTATATTTTATTCATCTTTCTTTCAAAAAAGCAAATGATACATTCTTTACATACAAATATACACACACATATATGTAAAATTGTAGAAGGAACTAATCTTCACACATGGTTTTAAAACAATTGTTGACCAAGTGTTTGAGTCAATTTTCTGCCAGATGTCGCTTTTATTAATTGTTGCATATATACAAACAAACAAGATTGGGGGTAGCCGGTAGTTAAAAATGAGAAACTTTCTCTTCCTTGTGATTTGGCAATGTAATATGCAGATTTCCAAATCAGGCTCATAAGTTTAAGCCCTAATTTAGACACCGTCAATAATTATTGGTTTATGTAAAGAATAAGCTCTTATCATAGATGGATCACCTATAGTTTTAAAATAAAAGTGTAGACAGAGTGTGGCAATTTTCTAGTGTATATATGAAGAGTAGTTCCTTCTAAAATTTTACTGATATATAAATCTCTATATTATTAATTATTACACACACTTAAACACACACACATATATAATCATTTCTCAAAAAATATAAATCATATTATTTCTTGAAAACATGCTGCTGCTAACCATAGAAAATTTATAGATGATTCCCAATATGCATTTCATCATGAGCCATGTCTTATCAGTTGGCCCAAGTTATACATCTTATTGCCAATGTTTCTTGTTTATAATTATATCAATTCTCATATATTCAAATGAGTATATTCTTTACTTCTCTGCATGATTAAATGCACAGGCAGAAAAGCGGATTCTAAACTTCAATGTTTATAGATCACAGTTTACATGTCTTATAAGTTCCAGAGGAACAAAGTATTTCATTGCAACTTTACATGAACTGGGTAATGTTACCATTATTAGATTGAATACATAATAAATTACAAATGCAGTTAGAATATATGTAAATAAACTACAAGCAAGTTAAACACACTCTATTGCTAATATATATATATATATATTAACAGATGGAAAGTGGAATTAAAGTTAGAGATATTGAATGTTCGCTCTGACGTTTATGTAAACAGAAAACTACGCTTGACGGTGTTTTTGGTAGAACGCCATCTGTTATCATAAATACAAGCGTTAGCAAGTTTTTTAACTTGTGTTTTTTTGTTTTATATATATATATATATCCAATCCAACATGAAATAAAAAAACAACTCTGCACTTTTAGCACTTCCACTATGTTTTTATTTAGCTGAAACATTTGTATAGACGTGATGTGAAGTTTTGCATTGGATGGCTATCAAAAATTTTCTAGGTTTATGTTTGTAATAGAGGATAATAAAGTCAATCACTCATTTATATACATACATATAACATAAATAATTAACGCTAAAAGCAATATTATATTTTAAATTCTTTAGAAGCACTTTCAATTACATAGTAATCTTCATCAGTTTTAACTGAATTTAATTTTTTTTTAAACTTAAGGTTACATAAATTTCCATAAGCTGTGTATGGCCATATTTGCAACTTGCCCATTAATAACATCATTTTTATATTTATCTATTAATGAAATAAAAATATTAATGGAAGAAAGAAATCATAAAAAGAGGAAAATTAAAGAGGCAATTTTAATAGATAAATATAAGGATGATGTTACTAATAAGAAAGTTGCAAATACAGCCATACACAGCTTATGGAAATTTATGTAACATTAAATTTAAAAAAAATAAATTAAATTCAGTTAAAGCTGATGAGGATTACTACATAATTGAAAATGCTTCTAAAGAATTTAAAATATAATATTGCTTTTACCGTTAATTATTTATGTTTCATATATAATATTTTTTATAATGGGTATTATACTTTTACACACACATACACACACACAAACATACATATATTTATATATATATAACAAAATCTTGCCATGCATGCTTTGATATACAGGTAGAGTAACAGACTACAGACTCAAAGTTTGTAATATGTGATCCAACTCCATCTCTTCAATTTTTATCATAGGAAAAAAAAACACCATCACTTCTGGTTTTAAACTTCATATGAACTCTCTGGCAATAAACCATTTAATTGTTTGCTTATTTATTTGAACAAAATCTCTAATAAAAATATTCTATTTTTAGTTTCTTCTTAGCACTATTTAAAAGATTGGAACAGCTGATAAAGGGAAACTGGTAGTGTAAGCTCAGTCTGATAATTATTTATATTAATGAAATTGGTTGTAATTTAGCATCTAATCTTTTTTTTCACAATAAATGTACTTAAAAGTGCTTTGATGCTATAATTGGTAAGTTTAAAACTGGATTATATACAAGTTAGCAGTGATCCATATATAAATATCTAAATGTAAACTTTGAAGGTGGTTTATTTAAGCCAATTTTGAAATAAATAAGTACTCCAAATATTCAATTTTGTCAGTTTTTTTTTGTTTGTTTTTTTTCACAATTGTCTTGATTACTTTATTATATTTTATTCCAAAAATTTATTTTTTACTTTTAAAAATATTTTTCTAATGAAGACTTTTTCATTATAAGATTTTTTTCAAAATCTAATCCATCAACTCAAACGAAAACTAAGAAAAACTTATCATGTAGTAATTTTTTTTTTTTATTTTTTTTTTTTACTATTTTCAATATGAAAGATCGGAAGTAGCAGTACAAATTTTATTAATATTAAAATTTACTTAAAATTATGGTAATATTTAAACAGCATTAAATTGTTGCACATGCGCTTTGGATTTTAACTATAAAATGAATGAATACTAACACTTCAAACACATGATAAAGTCTTTGGAAAATGTAGAATGGCCTTTGAAGTGTTAGTATTCATTCATTTTATAGTTAAAATCCAAAGCGCATGTGCAACAGTTTAATGCTGTTTAAATATTACAGTTTGTAAAAAAACATCGCGCTATATAAAATAATTGACTTATTTAAAATTATAGTGTAAGAGTTTTAAAATCGTCAGTTCTTCACTTCATTACAAAATAAGCATTTTACTTTGAATTCTAACACACATTTTTAAAAAAGTATATTTTAATACTTGTACTTAATAGAATATAAAAACACAGTTTTTTGCAAACTTCTAATGAACATTCTATGACTCCGTAATAAGAATATTTTTAAATGATAATATATGATCCTTCAATTTCTATTATTGTGTTTTCAGAATATATGAATATATAATTAAATTATTTAAACGTTATTTTATTATATTTTTCTTGATTTTTCCCTAATTTTATAATTCAAACTTAAATTTGTAAGTACATTTAATAATTATAAAACGTAGTAATATAAAAAAACTACACATACATTTAAAAATTACAGATTCACTTCAAATATTAAATGCTCTAAAGGATTTAGTGCACTGGTATAGTAGCTGATTCTGGAACTGAAAGCCTATAGATTATATCTCAATTCTCTAATTTTGGTTGTTCAAATTTCATATAAACTCCTGAGCAATGAAAATAAGTTTTACTATAATTTTACAATCCCATCTTGAACCACAAATACATCTACACCTAGAACATGCTAATCTATTTTTCTGTATGTCTGATATTTTGTGCTGCTAATTAATAAATTCTTCAGCCTAAAACTTTTATTTCTGAACTGTATAACACTTCAATGTATTCTACTGTCTTTCATGTCTTCCCAATGAAAGCAATCAAACTACACCTTTTTAGAATGTCTCTGAGATAAGCCTTGTACCTGTAAACAAACACATTACTGGATAAAATAGTATTGGAATACCATTTATCACATTCATGTATTGCTTTCAGTGCATCAAAAATTGGAGAATGACCCCAATCAATGAATATTTGTATCTTCTTTGTAATTTAAATCACCAATCATTTTTACGTCTTGTCAGTCATTGAACTTCTGCCATTAGATCTTTATATTTGTTATAAAATTACACATTTAAAAAATGTCACATGTCTTTTTTTAATTAAATATATCATTATCAGAAAACTAGTCACTTCTTTTTAGTAAACCCCAAGAATTGATTTTGTTTGTAATCATAATATTTAAAAGAATTCAATTATCCAGTGATATGATCATCTTGAAGATGGAAATTATCAATTTTAATAACTATCGAAATTTAGTTTTTAAAAAATGATCATCAATATTGTTATAAATATAAATAGAATAAAGTCTACTCTTTGACACAACTTTCATTTCAGCCTTGGGGCATACTATTGTAATCTACACTTCTTCCAACAATATGTACTTATAATCGTGAAACACTGCAATATGAATTTCTCTTGCATTCTGACTCCTAAAGTCAACATTAACAATTGGTCTTTCTAACCATCAGAAACACTCCAATGAATTTAAAGTAAACATTGCAAATAATTTTAAGATATTAACAAATTTTGAAGTTGATTTAGACTTAACTGAATCAGCACATCTTTGCCAATATATTTCGAATTTCATTTGCCATTTTCATACTGGTATAATTTTGGCAGAAAGCATTCATCATTATCATCTGCTGCTGCTCTTAAAGGAGTATGCCCATTCTGATAATGGCTTTTAAAAATTCATTTAAAACCAGCTCATAAATTGTAGGATTTAATGAAGGGTCATCATGTGGTATGTAGGGATTTACTGCTTTTAATTATTTGTGTCTGTCAAATTTGTACATTTCTTACCATAACTGTTTATATTTTTCTAAAAGTTTCACACTAAGTTATGGATTCATATCAATTCTTTCCGTTCAATAAGATGATGCAATCTATTAATTGCTATTGTTTTGAGCAAGAATTTAGTTCTCTTCCTTGTCTGTTTTAATAACAGTTATAAGAAAGCATAAGAAATGGTGATCATGTAATGTTTATTGGCTTGCCAATAAACCACTTAAGTTTACAGCATTAATATCATTATTTCCAGAAATTCTGGACTAAAGTTTGTTATTTGTACCAATATACCCAATAAAGTCTTCAAGAAAAAAATAAATCCAATCTTTTAACAATATTGTTGTAATAATGTTATCCAGCAAAAAATAAAAGCTTTTTTCTCTGAATTGTCTGAATCTGATATTAGAACAAAGATATTAATAAAATTACCTCTACTTCCATTGTTCACAGTGAGTTTTGATGAAAACAAGAAATTTTAAGAATAGAAGATGTTGAGATTGACTTTAAGTGAATCCACACCAAGCATTTTCTTTTCAATGACTGAGCTGAACTATCAATGGATTTGTAGCTATTTTTCTAAAAGCATAGCTATATTAATTCAAACCTTGACAGCTGTTTACCCACCAATACATTCCTCTGTTCTGCTCTTGAAGAAATTGTATCAAGAAAGGTTAACATGTTTCATGTAACCACATTTCAGGAAAAAAAAAGATTTAATGCCTTCTGATTTATTATTATCATCATCATTATTGTCACTGTAATAAATAATTCACCAGGCATGACAAACTAGCTACCCTGGATGAGAAAGGATAATTTTTAAACCGCATTTTCCATGCCCCTTCCATTTCCAAGGTAAGTAGGGGTCCCTAAATAAGGTTATATATATATATATATATATATATATATATATATATATATATATATATATATATATATATATATATATATATATATATATATTTTTTTTCCTCTTCCAACTGACACAGCAGTGATTGTACTGCTTTGAGAGAATATCACAATTAAGGACTGCCACTTTTCTAAACCTGTGCCTGCCATTATTTTCTAATTCCAAAGACTTAATCTAAAATAAAATGAAGAAAAAAGAATTGGAGTCAGAAAATGCTGTGCTTATAGTTAAAAGATAAAAATGTAACTCTACAAATACAAAGTCATTTTGATATAGATGATGTAGAGAGATGATTGATTGCACGAGATGTTTATGACAATCAAAATGTAATAATGGAGATTAGATTATATAACGAAAATTAATGAGGATGATTTCATATGGCAGTTATTCCATATATCCAAAACTTTTGATAGTAGCTTTATAAAAAATAATTTATAGATTAAATTGAGGGGTTAAGGGAATAAAAGTAAATGGTTAGTCAAATCATTCAGAGTCTACAAATGATGTCATTGATTTTTTATTCAGAACTTCGTGAAGGTTACAGAAATTATCAATTGATACCAATAAAATAAGACTGAAAATAATTCCTAAAATATCTTAAGTATTAATTCAGTACTTTGTTTTTTGTTGTTGTTGTTTTTTACAGAAAAAGATGTCAAACAATTCTAACGAAATTGCATGTAACTATATTATCTTTTATAGTACCCCTTTTAGTTTTTTTTTAAAATCATATTTCTAACTCTACTATAATTCAATCTATTACATTTATTAGACTTTACTTCAGCTGATGGTTTCATTTAATTCTGCCCATTATATTTACAACATCAATTATTTGATACAGCACATGGTTAGTTTATATCATGACTATCATTCTAATTTAGCTCATTATCAAATAAAAATTGCGACTCAAATGCCGGTAGTTAGCTATATCTTAATAGCTATATGGTATAACTAATAACTGATATAGTAAATATACATTAACATTAGTTTCATTATATATGTGTGTGTATTCGTGGCTAATAGGTATATGAAAGGATTTTTTAAAGAGTAAATCAGTATTTCGTGATTATATGCTCACACGTACTTAGACATACACACGTGCACTTTAGAAATATTTAACATTATAATGTAAATGGTGTAAAAATTAGTTTCTTTTTTACTAAGAAATAAAAATAAGATGAAAGTAAAATGTCAAACATTTATTTAATTATATTAAAATATATTTTTAAAAATAATTTAATAGCTGAAGTCGTTTTTAGCTTTCTTCAACAAAAGAAATATCATAATCAAAAATCACCATGAAACCACAATTAAATTATAAAAAACATTTCTATTTTTTATTCTTCAAGATGAGAGAATGATTGTAAAACAGAAATTAAATATTTTTCTTAGTAGGTAATTTAAATTTTTTTATGCAAATTTAATAAAGGTAAAATCGTAATTTTATATAATTAAAAGATATTAATTGCATAGCCAAAAATATGTATGCACATAAGAGAAAGTATTTATTAATGTAAACACAAAAAATTATAATTATTATTATCATTTGGATGGCAACTTATACGAGTATATTGTTAAAGTATTCACTCGTATTCTTCATCTTTTTGACCTTTGATCTATCCTTCAAACGTCTATAGGTTTTCACCATCCACTGCCATTATGCATAGAGCCCTAAAAATGGGATTTAGCTTCCAATTTCATAGATATAGTCAAACACAAATAATGAAGTATAGCAATATTGAATGTGCTGCTTAGGTACACATTGAAAGAATTGAAGCATTTGTGAAAACATGAATAATTTTATCTTCAGATTAAAATTTATACATTCTTTCCAATAAATAAGTGTCTCATAAAAAAAAAATCTATAAATAAAACTAATTGTCAATCAACATGATCTCCATTTTACCCCATGCAGAGCGATAACTTTCTTAATTCTTTTTCACTTTCTTGTTTGTAATGGGTACTGTGAAATCGATTTGAATATCTCGTGAACAATAGTTTTTAAGAATACCCTCCAACCTGTCTTTTTTTCTTAGAATACTCAGGTACTGCTTTCTTATTATTGTGATAGTGAGGTCATAGTTACTCTCTTCTTTTTCATCACAAATCTTTCCAATCATTTTTTTCTAATGAATTAGTTAATTAAATAAATAATAGAAAGGTTTTACTGACTTGAGTTCAAAAAAAAAATCAGTGCCAGAATTGTCAGATAATGGCATGATCCATGGACCTTAAGCATCAATGTTTGTCACTCTGGTGGTAGGTCTCTGCACCAAACTACATAGAGCTATATATTAGTTTATTTCATAATATGACTAAAGTAGAAAAATTGCAACTTGGTCGTTTGTGCTTTAAGCAATTTAATGAACTCATTTATTCATTTGTTATAATTTTTTTAATGATCATAAATAATGCATATAAAAAATGCTTTCAAAAAATAAAAATATATGTTTTAAAACCACTATTTTGTTTGTTATATGTTACTTAAAATAAATATTTGGGGCAGCCATAAATTAATTAATTCAACTACTGTTATATTTTTGCATGCACCCATGATGGATGCAATGTTGTCTACTATAATGAATCTCATGCCAGTCTCACCGCAAGACTACCACAACACCAATACCTATACAAAAGAGATAGAAGCAATCCATAATACTGATCCATATTCCTTGAACACCAAAATATACTTGGTCATGCATTTGTGCTCATATCAGCCAGCATTGAATGTATTGATAAAAGCAATGTCGATTGTAAGATCAAAGAGGCATGGCACAATGCCAATGAATCCAACTTCATTAACAAAAAAGGAATCCTGTTTTTCCCTTCTCAAAAAGTGGGGTATTTAATCTATGGAACTCATTTGGAATAAATTTAAAAAAACTTACATTACATTAACATACACCACTCTTTTCCATATCATTCAGTGCTATGAACACAATACCAAGAGGGTATTGAAAGCTCTAAGCTCAATTACAATAACAACAACAAAAAAATAATATAAAATAGCTAATATATATATATATATTAATTATATATAAAAAGCATATATATTAATCATGTATAAAAAGCCTTTTCTGCACATGGGTTAGTGCCCTTTTCAAATGTTAATAATCTATTATTACGTTAATGAATTATTACATATATATAACACCATCTAATGTTTAATAACAGAAGCAAAACCATTACAACAAGAAAAATAAAACATTAGTAAAACAGAAAAAGACTTTCATATTGATAGGCAAAATAACTTCAAAAAAAAAAATTGGTCTATATAACACAACTTTATATCTATATATTGCCTTACATAATATTCCATTAATTTTCAGTTGAACAGTTGTTAATTAAATTTATTGAAGTTTTGTAAGTATACTTATAGTTATTTAAGTTACGATGATAAACTCAATTAAAATAATGTAAATACTAAGTTTTTCTCATCATATCAACTCAGTGCTAGAAATTCAATATTATTTTTTAGTATTCAAATATTTTGCAATGGAATTTTTGTATTCAAATTTAAAAACTGCTAATCAAATCAATGTTGCCATATTTTTAATATTTAAAATGAAAGGTGTGCATTAAAAATTATTTACAAAAAAAAAGCAACTTTTAATTAATGATCAAAAGACATTAAGATTTTACTCATTTTTTTTTTTCATTTTAATTACTGCAAATGCTATTTAATGAATAAAATTCATTGAAAGTATATACATCCAGGTCTCATTTTATGCGGATTATTTTGATGCGATTTTAAAGTTATGCGATTCATGTTTCTTCTTAATGTCTTTGTATGTGGTTTTCTTTTAAGTGATAAAAATTATTATATCAGAAGTCAAGCTCTGATAATGTGCTATTACTTTAAATATTATAAATTACTCACACATCATATTTAAAGAATAGCACATTATTGGAGTTTGACTTCCATCTAATAATTTCAATATTTTCAGTGTTTTATAATAGTACTGTAACAGATTTTATGCAATAAAGAAGTTCATAATTCATTTAAAATCAGGATTTCCCCATTTTATATACACACATTAAATTCTACAAGATTATAATGTAAATCTGTTCAAATGTTATAGATGCCTATACTATGCACATTGTTATTTTTGCAATTTAAATCACATTCTATTTTTACTTTGTTAAAAAAAGAATACATAATCAATCAACCATTTAGTGTCTGCAAGTTTATTTTTAAAAGGTGACTAACAGCAGTGGGCACAATTAAATTTGACAATTAAAAATTAAAATCTGAATTTTAATTGTAATTAACAATTTAAAACTTACATAATATGATCTGAAATTAATGTGATGTGAAACAATGAAATTTGATACTTAAACAGAAATGTGGAAAATTAAATAATTAAAGACAAAAATAAGAATTTAATTTTTAATTATTAGTTTTAAAATAATACAGATTTTAAACTTCTCCCTCGATAATTTAATATACAAATTAACAAAGCGTATGCAACACTTGAAAGAGAAGCTATACGTTATGCACTAAGTGCTTTCGAGGCCTCGAAAGCACTTAGCGCATAACAATTTTTGGAATCGGTATAGCTTCTCTTTCAAGTGTTGCATATGCTTTGTTAATTTGTATATTATTAGTTTTAATTAAATTTTGCCAAACAGTGGTGAGTAGGTATCTTTTTATTATCATAAGTCTAAGTTCTTATTTTTATTTTAAACTTTTAGTTTACCCTAATGGAGAGAAAAAAAACATCTAAGAAAATGAATTGTAGTTAATAAAAAAAGTAAAAAAAAAGTTTGTCTTGTATCAATTTTTTTCAAATTTGAAATTTTTTATTAATCATATTTTATTTCCATTTTTTTTATGCGAATTTTAAACTAATTTTACATTGTTGCTTTGCTTTTATGCAATTTTCGAAAATTACAGTACAAATCCTCCATTTTTCAAGGTAAGTTAAGTCTATTTTTGTGTGACTTTCTTTATGCACATTTTCTGAGGAACCTATCTACCACATAAATATTAATTTATTATAACTCTTCTCTTATACAATTAAATGCAATTCTTTATATATAATTTCTCCTTTATTTTTCTAACATTTTTGAATGCCCTGCAGACTTCATCAGAGCTACAACACTTAAAAATATAATTATATAACCAATATTATATATATATAAATACATATTTTACAATATTATTCATAATCATATTTTAGTTTTAACTCTATATCTTTTATTTCCTAATTATTATTTTATTATTTCTTTATTTCTATTTCCTTTTTTTATTTCTATCCTATCTATAATTCTACATTATTATTATTATTTTATATATCTCAACCACCTTTCTATTCTATTTTTTTATTTATACCTATTAATTTAATTTCTTTTCTTCCTTCCTTTAATTTAGCTGTACCTATTCTTTTATTAATAATTTCTATTTTATTCTTATTTCTATCTTTATTAATTATTCATATTTTTAATTTCATTTTACTTCCCTTTTATAACTTTCTTAATTCTGTTTACATTTATAACTGATTCTTTTTTTTTTAACTTTCGTTTAGTCTCTTTTTCATATACCTTTTTAATATAGCTCCCTCTATTATTAATTTTTTAACTTTTTATCAAATTCTTTAAACTTTTTATTTTAAAAAAACTTTATTTATATATTTTTTATTATTAATAATATTTTTATAAAAATAATGCCCTTACCTCACCCCGCTCCATTTCTATTTAGATTTGGTTTAATCTTATTAATTAATAAAACTTCTTTTATTTTCCTATCTTTTCTTTCATTAGTCTTTTTACTGTCAGATTCAATTATAATCAAATCGGCTAAAAGAAACAGTATTTTTTATGTTATCGTAGTGAATGTACACTCATTTTAAACCCTAAAATATACTGTAAGATGCTGCCCTTTCTATAATTATTTTACAAGTAAAAAATCAATAATATTTAAATTTAAAGTTTTAACAATGGGAGATGGTGGACTTTCCAAGGTGCTGATTGGTTATTTCTCATGATGAACAAAAGAGAGTGCTTGTCAACAATTTTTACAGGTCTAAGTTCTTTGTTTTGATTTTCAAAATGAAAATGTATAATTTAGAGTATTTTTTCTTATTTTTTTACATATTATAAATTATTTTGATAAAATATACTGAAAATATAATTATTTTTGAAAAATAGTTAAGATTTTAGTAAAAATTCTTTACTTTTACATGAATGTAAATTGTGAAAGAAATCAATGATGTATGCAGCATTTTCTAATAGTTTACAAACATTCTTTTTAGCTTCTCCACTATAAAATATTTTTATAATTATAAATAGAAATGTATTTTTGAAAAAAATTTGTTCACTTTCATAATCTGACAAATTATTAATTTTCTTTTTACAAACAAAACTAAAATGAATATAATATTAAAAGATTAATATATTTTTACTGCTGATTTTGTAATTGACCAATCAAAAGTTTAGTATTTTAACTCACTCAACCAACTGGAATTTCTGACTGTATAAAAGTTAGTATAAGCAATCATTTTATGCTATGTTTCTCAAATATATATCCAGTTTCTATAGAATGCATATAAATTGGTGATTTTTTTATCATATCTATGTTGAATCAATCTTGTAAACATTGTATTTTTTTGTTTCTCCTACATATTGAACTAATATCAACATGGTTTGAAATTCTGCATATCAGTCCTACTAACCTGAACAAACTGGCTGGACAATTTTGAAATATTGCATTACCATTGAGATCTAACATGTGTACAAAATTTGAAGACAATCTATTTGATAGAAGTACGGTAAAAATTAGTTATGAGATTTGTCCCAGTTAAACAAAACATATTTTAATTTTTGCATTCAATTTATTACTTCTATTTATGTCTTTTGCCATAAATAAAAAATATAAACTTAGAAATGTAAAATGCATATTTTAATGCACCATCTTTCCTCCTCTCTCTCCTTATTAACCCAGACTCTGCTCCAATGAATTACATCTAAGCTTCAATTAGAATATTCCAAATATTCTTTTTTTAATATTTGCACTTAATAATTTATAAATTAATTACTTTAAAAATGTGCACTCATAATATAAATGTTGGTTAATAAAAATAATTATTGAAGTATTTGAATTTAGCTTTAAATTCTACCCTTAGTTTAGCATTGTGGTACGCGAGTGGTGGATTCAGGTACTGAAGATTTGTGGAATGATAGTGATAAAATAGTGGATTCAATTTTTAGCTGAAAAAATAAAAATAATCTCTGTTTGAGCAGTGCTACAGTCTTTCATTTTGGTATTTAAATATCACTGAATCCCTTAAGCATCTGATCACATGACTGTTATTATTAGTCCATGTTATTTAATACAAAGAATAGGTGTATGGCTCAAGATTTATGAATCGTGTTACATCTGTCACTTTTGGGACTCCAACTTTATATGGACCTGATCTATTAAGCAATAAATACTTAATTAGTTTTTACTTATTTAGTTTTAAATCTTGTTCTATCCATTCAGTCAAGATTATTTTCAACACATAATTTGAATTTTATAAAATCATTCCATGTTACAACAATATAAATTAACAAAGTTTGCACACTGATTTTATTTTTTCCTCCAAATAAATTTCATAAACAACCTGCTCTAATGTCAATATAAAGAGTTTGGTACTAGTACATATAATACACTACACTACTTGATAGCATTAGTTTTCACCCAATGCACATCAATGTGCCATTTTAGCAGCCTAACTTATGTCTAACCCTACAACATTGTTGTTGTAGCCATAACAGACCACTTGATGGTGATGAATTCTACAACTATGTAATGAAGTATCATGCCCATTAGATTGTAAAAGTATTCTTCAAGTGAGTGCAATCAACTTATCACTACAGTATGATTTGATGGTAGCCATATTTTAAGTACACGAAACTCGTAAAAATATTCATTACTGAGTAATTGTGAGCAAGTTTAATCAAAGTAGTAATAAATACTAAGAATTGTCAAGCCAGCACACATGCATTCCTATGATTTGTAACTGAACACAACTGCAAAAGTTTAGGGAGAAAAGCACAGTTCAACCAAGTTCATGTGAAAATGCATGTTTTTGCATGATTCCATATGAGAATAATAAAATGGTGACAGCAAGTGCAAAAAATTCATTGAGCTCAGTGAATTGCCAGCCACAGTTTTTGTTGTTTCTACACCAAAATCTTTATAACTTGTAAAAAGTTTATTTTATTTTTTTGTTAATAAATGTCCAAATTATTTCATGGAAAATTGTTGTTGTTATTTACATAATTGAAAAGAAAACTAAACCCACTCTCCATTGAAAAACAAACTGTAGGTTTATTAAAAATGAAATGTTTAGGGATTTCTTTAAAAGCATAAAAATTAACCCTTTTCCTGCCTCTTACGAGGCCTCTCGTCGACATCTGACGTCACTCTAACTCTGCCAGTTCTTATGCTAAAATATTCGTTTGACAGGTATTGATTAGGTTTTTAAAAGTTCTGTAAGATGGTGCCCTCTTCCGAATTATTTTACAAGTAAAAAATCAAAAAAACCACATTTAAACCTAAACAAAGAAAGAACATTGTCAGTCATTGGCTGTCAGCGAGCTCTCAGCCAAAAAAGACATTCTGATTGGCTGGAAAGAACAAAGAAACCGCCTGATCAAAGAAAATAAAGAAAAACGCTGAGATTTTCATTTCGAATGCAATTTTAAGTATTAAAAAAATATAATTTGAGAAATTAAACTAGTTTTTTAAAAAATATACTAAAAAAACAAAATTATTTTCGAAAAATATTGAAGATTTTAGTAAAAATATTTAAGATTTAGCAAAAAGAAATCTTTACTTTTCCAGAACATAACATTGAAAAAAAGCGTTTGCGTCACCACTTTTTTGTTTAGACATTCGCTTTATATTTGCCAAAATTGAATATATTTTATAATAAATAAATAACAATTTATTTTTGAAAGAACTTTCGTTCTCTTTCAATACCCTGAAAAATTAGTAATATACTTTTTATAAACGTATCTGAGTTGAATTTAATATTATAGGCGAATATGTTTTAACAATAGGCTTTGTCTTCAGTTTGTGAGTTGGCCAATTAAAAGATTTGATTTTTACCTCATACAACCAATAATATAATTAGCGGTTTAAGGGTTAAGCAACAACTTTTCATAGCATAAATGTTAAAAACAAATACAATATCAAAGAAGTTGATAATTAAAAAGCAAACCAACTTTCCACCATCTAAAAATAAAGAAGAACTTTTCAGTAGCATAAATGTTAAAAGAAAAAGTATATCCAAAAAAAAAGTAAAAAAACGATGATTAAAAAACAAACCAACCCCCCTCCACCATCTAAAAACAAAGTGTTTGTTTATTAAAAAGCAAACCAACCCCTTTCTACAATCTAAAAATTAAGAACTTATATGTAGCTTAAATGTTAAAAAAAAAAAGTATATTAAAAAAAAAGCGTAAGAAGACAATAATTAAAAAACAAACAAACCCCACCCCCCATCTAAAAATAAAGTGTTTGTTTATTAAAAATGAAATGTTCAAGTCTTTAGTAAAAAAAAACCATACTATTTTCGAAAAGTGTTAAAATAAAATAAAAAATACAGGATAGAAAAACGAAATGTTTAAGGCTTTAATCCCAAAAAAAAAAACTCCATACTATTTTAGAAAAGAGTTAAAAAAAAGCATATAGAAAATTAAAAAAAATTAAAAAAGATTGCCTGGTACATGTATATTGATGTGCATTGGGTGAAAACCAGCACCATCAAGTGGTAGAATGTATTATATGTACTAGTACCAAGTGGTTAAATGGATTTTCTTGTAAGTATATGTACATAATTTCAATTTTGTTCTTTTTAGATTGTTTCTTGCATAGATATAGTTTTGAGTCCCTTTATGATTATGAATTATATTTACTAAATATACTATTCGCATTTATCTAGACAGTAAGACTTATGCACAAAACTATTTAATCCACTTAATCTTATCAATAATCTCTCACCACATAAATGTTATCAATCCTTTTAAAGAATTTTAAAATTAAATGATTAAGTTCATATTTATTGTGACTTTTTAATCTTTTTTTAAATAATAAAACACTTATTGCAAATTACCCCAAAAGTAATCCATATACATTGGTTAGTAAATAGGTATCTAATTATTTTTATCTAAAGAATAAAACGAGAATTAAAAAGACCTACACATTATATCTGGAAATAGAATAGAGCCTTCTCTCTCGTTATTCCTCTATGGCATGGAGAAAGGGGTTTTGACCTTCAATGGACAATTATACTTACGTTATACCCTTTAATGTTGAATTTACATGCTGTTCTAAAATTATTTTTTATGAGAAATTAGTTTAAAAATAGTGGTAAACAATATGTGGCCCAGCCAAACATTATTTTAATACTTATTTAAACTAGTTTTCATTGCTAAAAGACTCTTTGGAATCTTCAAATCTGCTTAATATACATATATGCAATATTTTCAATCATTTATACGGTTATATTACGCTCTTTATTTCTTATTATCATTACTTATAGTGGATAGCATAATTTATTTTAAAATTATGTAAGTTAAACAATCATTTATTACCCGGCAAAAAGTCCACGTCTGAAACTTATAAGATTAATTTAAAATCAATAACGGCATTTAGCTTGTAATGCTTTTATATTAATTTGTTTTGCAATAATCTATTTTTAAACATTTTAATTAACTTTCATATTTCATATTTAATAAACATTAAAATTGGTAAAAGTAATAAATAACCTTTCCCTCGCCCCCTTTTCTTTTGATAGAATTTTTACTTTAAATCCTGTTAGTTTATCTGGTTTTTAAAAGAAATCTCAGAAATCGTTTGACATTGTTTGATTATTAATTATTAGCAAGTTAGTAAATTTACTTGTTTAAACATTTAAAATATATTTATTAATTTATAAAAATTTAATGAATGCTTTTTTAATTCAGTGGAAAGTGTTTTCTTCTTTTACACTTTGAACGGTAAATCGTCAATTACAATTACTTACAAGATAGGACATCTACAGGCCAAAATTGAAACTATTTATACATCGTTAAGTTTATATATATGATATACCTATAACTTGTTCATATGATACTATTCTGTGTCGAATTAGTAGTATATCTATTCAATGTATAACAAATCTGAGGTAATTTTTATAAAAACAAGTTCGACATCATCATCATCATCATCAGGAATCATGAATTTAATACTAATAAATGTATGATTTTTTTAAATCCGTTTTTTAGTTTTATTTATATTTTACCAATAATGATTGGCGAATTGAAGATAACACTTCATATATATTTAAATCAAACTATTGATTTAAAAATGATAAAAATTGCATAATAATGATATAGATTTATAAATTAAATTAAACATAAATACATACATTTCATTCTGATATAAAATATTACACAGAATAGAAAACACTGAGTTATAAAATTATGTATTGACTATTTTTTTCTCGCTCTCATCAGCAATAAGATAATATAAATATAATATAATTATTTATTGCTCGTGAGTTTATAAGAAGTTAGATCACCCAAAGTGATACAAATTAGCTAATGGCCATGATCTATAGATTGTGAGTTCTCGAATCTGTCATTTTATTGCTGCTTAACATCACACTGGGTAAAATAATACTGTTAAGTAACAAAAATAAAAATTGTTTAACATTACTGTACATTTACAGAAATAACAATGAAATCTGCTCAAGATAGTTGCAAAAATGTCAGGGTGCTAGTGTTTTCTGTTGAGCTATGTATAATACTAAAAATTATGCAAGATTTTAGTTTCTGAGTATTAGAAATTCATCTGCATGTTATATTCTGTAAAAATAACCATAATGATAACCAAATGATTAGTTGCTCAGGAAAATTTATGAACTTCATTGGAAGTGATAGATTAAACTTAGATTCAGAGAATTTTTTTTTCAAGAAATTTATTTAACAAATGTAAAATATACAAAAGTTTGTTTACAAGTTTAGACTACATTAGATTATTTTTATCAGGTGTCACATGTGGACTTGGAAGACTTGAACAGCAGGTGAAGGGTTCCATTTAGGACTTCTACATGCATTGCAGAGTTTTGCAATAGATGAAACTAATTGAAGACTGGTGGAGTTGTGGGCCGATGTGACTGCTTATTGTTCTGTTGTTGGGATTTCAAACAGCCTCCATGTCTCAGAGTAGGCAGTACATGTTGACAGGACTTCATCTTGTTTCTTGATCTTGTTTATGATTTTGATAAATAGTTGTAGTTGACTCAGATGAGATCTTTGAAAGGATAACTTGCAACAAACCAGCCAGATTGAGAATGACAGGAATATAGAAAGTCTGATCCATGCAAATGTTTTACCGCTAATGCAGCATTTAATAGAGGTTACCATTTGATAGCTGATTTTAGATTTAGTATTTATAAGTTGTCTGATGCCAATGAGGTTGGGACAATTGTTAATGATGCCTTCAAATGTTTCAATTTCATACCCACAGAGTTGGCATTGAGGATTTATGTGTTTATATCCCATTTTATTTACCAAGAAAGATTTGATGGGTATGATGTCTAAGTTTATCTTTATGATGAAGTCAAGGTATTTTGCCTCAAGACTCCAAAATTTGAACTGTGTTATTATTCTCTTGTTTGTAGTGCATAGATAAGAAATAGGAGACTAGGGTTGTGGGTTCTGAAGCTTGTAAGCATCCCAGTATTTAATTTTTGATGAGTATGCACTTTTAGGATCATAGTAGAGGCTTTGACTATGGGAGATTAATGATGTGATTCGTTTTATTTTTCAAATGATGGGACTTTCATTATATTACTCTTTTCAAAAATTTTTATTTCCAATTCATTTATATATAAATAGCAAACTTTAGTATATAAACATCTTAGACTGTAGCTAAAGGTAGGTATCCACTTTTATTATAAAAAGTAGATTGCCTTGAAAATAGATTGAGATTGGTGATTATTATTGATATTGGTATTGTTTAGATATGAATTTCTTTCATGGATTTACTTCAACAATAAATCCCAATAAAAGAGCTATCATAGATAATGAAGAAAATTTTAGCCTAAGAGAGACTGATAATTAGTAGTAATTGGCAATTTCCTGGCAACAACAAAGTTAAAGGTTATTTCTGTTTACATAGATAAAATCTCCTAATTTCTATTCTTCATTAAAATAACATAAGAATTCATGGAAAATATTTAAAGAATATGCTCTAAGTATAACTGGATTACTTATGTTTTAAAAAACATTGATGAGAGAGGGTGCATGTCCATTCTATATCACATTTGTAAATACTAATTTACTTCCAAAAAATTATACATATATATAATATAATATTTTAAATGATGTTTTCGATGGAAATATTTAATGTGGTAAGTTATCCATTTATAATTATTTAATTAAAAAGCATTCAACCTAGAAAAATAAGCCAAGAGATAAAAGGATTTTCATTTTGAATGATATCAGTTTGACAGTTTTATTTTAACTCTTGATCTGGGACAGTTAGCTACATTAGTTACTGTTCTGGGTTGAGTGCTTTCTAATTGAGTAATTATAGATGGATAAATATATGTATTAAATCTCTCTCTCTCTCTCTATATATATATATATATATATATATATATGTGTGTGTGTGTGTGTGTATGTGAAAACACACAAAGACAGTAAATATTTTTCCTTAGGCTATGAATTAAAAGCACTCTAAATGTTGAACAAAGGATCAACAATAAAATGAATTGACTTATTCTTGTAGCTCTTATATTTATAGGCATATCATTGTCAACATTGTTGGTAATTCAGAGTGAAATTATTTTAGTCAGAAGTCAATTACACAATGTTGGTGATGAGATTTCACTTTTAACAGCTTGATTGCAATAATTCAATAAGATTTAATATGTAAACTTTAAATTAAACATAACTTCAAGGTACATTAATTTCACTCTGAATTACCCAACAATATTGACAAAGATATGCTTATAAACACCAGAGATAAAATAATAGATGAATTCACTCTATTCTTGATTATTTTTCAAAATTTAGAGTATTTTTAATTCATAGCATGGAGGAGGGTAATTTACTCTCTTGTTCACATGTACATTGAAACTAATTTTAATTTATATATATATATATATTGAACTGAATTAAAATCCGTTTCAATGGTGTTATTACCAAAAATATTTATTAAGTTTTTAATTTTCATTAAACGTTTAATGTTTAAATTTTATTATTATTTAAAAAAGAATACGTGTATCAAAATACACAAGTGTTTATATGTAAAACACTTCATTTCAATGTTTATCGAGTTATTTTAAAATAGTTTTCATATACCGCTTGTTTTTACTTTAAATCAATTAATTAAAAAGCAAGCAACCTAGCTAATTACATTCCAGTGGCTTTTATTTTAATAGCGGAGATTTGATTTTTATGTAGTTGTTTTCATTTCAATAATCCCTGGGTAGAATTCCTAGATTAGATTGAGCGGGAGATTAATATTTGCCCTGCCTAAAGTGTAGAAATTGGACAACAAGGAAAGTGTTTCGCGGGAAATGGAGCAATGTATAAATAGCCCCGAAAATTTGGATTGTGAGTTAATTCATTATTTGTCACTAGACAAGCTGTTCCTCAAGTAAAAGTTTATCTCAATGGACATTTAAATTCTTAAAGGAAATTTGCTGTTATTTAAATCCTTTTCCTTGCAACAAGATGAAAAATTCTATACATGTTACCACCACCCGAATGGCTTGCTAACTCAACAAAAGACGGATCCCTGACTTCCAAATTTGCTCCAGTAATGCCTTAAACACCTACAAGAAGCCGGAACCTCATTACATCTACCTTGCCATGGTCGAAGAACCTGAAAATTAACTTAAGTAAAAGTGTGCACTCTACACGAACTGTGTTTTACCAAAAGATAACTATTTGCTTTTATTCTTCCCTGGGTAAATTAATTCTCATTAAATCTCCGCTCAATCTAATCACAAATATGTATTCTTAAATAATAGTTATACTCATATTTAACCTTTATTGTGTTTTCTTATATTTTTGTAATGGGTTTTATAATCTTAGTTTTAAGATTCCCAATTTGCTTTCAGTTTTGTTTATTGGAGAGTGGTGAATGAGTTTTATATTTATATTTTTATGCCTACAACTTTTTATAAATGCTTTAGTGGTCATGCATTTTAAATGCTTACCTGTAATTATTTAGTATTCAATAATTAATTTGTAAACACTGTGTTTGCGCTTTCGCAAACCTCCGAAAATCTTTTGGCTGGCAACTTTATCGTCTAATTTGCCGCAGGTGGAGATTTTGTTTCTAATATCTCTAAAAGCGGAAATTAGAATTGTGTTTTTCTTTGTAATTTTATAAGTCATCCGCAGGAAGATAAAATTTATCCTTTCTTAAATTACAGGTGAGCGATACTTTCGTTCTGCTAAAGTGTTTACAACTTTTAATATTTTCATACTCATGTGCACTCTCCGATAGATTTATTTTTGTATTTATTACATATGCTTTAAATTTATCAGAGCGTGTACTCAGAATTTGTTTGTAATTCGTTTTCTTTTCTTTAATTGCTGGGGCAGACATAACTGTTTTTCTAATTATTTGCTTGTCTCCTATTGAGACCTTTTTTTATTAATTTTAGAGTAATTTTCACCAATCGTTTGGCTGGAATTCACCAGTTTTAATTGTTTTACTTCATTTCAGTCATGTTTTATTGATTGTTCTTGAGGTGGATCAATCACCATTATTTTAAACGTAGTAATAGGTGCAGCTCATACCGATATAAGGACATTCCGGGTCTGACCAATTTTTGGACCTCGAAAAGCTCATCGGTGCTGGATTCTTTGATCTGTTTCAAGGGCATATGGTTTAAATATCTGAAAGTGAGAACCAATGTTTGGGTGAATCCTCTGCTGAATGAAATTTACATCCTCCCTTTTATAATTTATTTAGTAAAAGATCAGTCGGTCTGTCATAGCTTTAACTTTAGTATTTCTGGTAGACGCCTGAGTTAACCCTACTTATTGTGTCATAAATAAATTATATTTCATAATTTATTTTATCTTAATAAAATTTTAGAATTTGTTTAAACTTATTTTTGGCTGACGTTTGTCTTTGTGCTTTTGTCTCAATTGTCTAAACAATTTAAGATCTCTTGTTTCTTCCTGGGTCTAGTCGGTGCAAACCATCATCATCATCTATTCTGATCACAGTAAATAAATTTTCCAGACATGTAGTGGTCTGGTGGCGCCCTCTGTATTAGAATAGATTGATAGACAAAATTAAAAGCTTTCATCTGGCACAATATATATATATATATATATATAGAGAGAGAGAGCAAAAATAATCCCAGTGCATAATGCTATGCTGAAATAAATATACAAATATTAAACATTAAATCATCCCACATGGTTAAGAAATCCAATACCGCCCTCTGTGAACTAATATATAAATACATTAGAGTTCATATTTCAAAATAGAAAAGCTCAAAATGATACCACTTTGAACTGTCTGCTATAAGATGTTATATATTAAAATACAAACAAACTCAAACAAAAAACTTGAAATTTTAGCAAGCAACGATCTTAACCTTTTGCTCTAAACAAACATGTTTTACAATATTATATAAAGACAAATTAAACTTTAGTAATTTTATTTGTTAAACCACCTAACACAAATGTATAGAAAATAATCCCAGTGCATAACGCTATACTGAAATAAATATACAAATATAAAACATTAAATCACCCCACATGGTCAAGAAATCCAGTACTGCCCTCTAATGTATTTATATATTAGTTCACAGAGATGCAGTACTAGATTTATCAACTATGTGGGGTGATTTAATATTTAATATATATATATATATATATATATATATATATATATATATATATATATATATATATATATATATATATATATATATATATATATATATATATATTTAATTGCTATAATATTAATTATTACATATATATGCCATGTACACTTATCATGTACAAAGAAGTCCGAATTATTTTTATATGTATATGAAAGATAATTGCAAAAAAAAATACAGGAGAAAAGAGAACTAAGGTTTTCCCCTTTATTGAGTAATGTTACTATTTAAAGACTAATAAAACCTAAATTTTTACTATTGGAGATACAAAAAACATTAAATTATAGCAACAGTAAATTATGGCCTACTATTGTTGAAAATAGTAATATTTTTTTTTTAAATTCAAATGATTCCTTAAATATTTGCATAACACATAAGGGGATATTCATGAATACTTTCTTTAGACAATTAATTAAAAAATCTATTATAGAGAAACATAGATATATCCACCCTTAAAACAACGACATCCTTTGAATTAAATGATTAAAAAGAATAAATGGTTTTATTGCTTAGGAGTTCATAAGTAGTTTGAGTTCTGAAAATTCCAGAACTGGAATCAATTTGAGGTTCTTATACTTCAGAATTTGATACCTTAGCACTGCACTAAATCACACAGAGTATCCTATGAAGTGTACTGTAATTAGAAGTCAGAATATAAAAAAATAAATATTACATGAGCAGAATGTTTAATATATCACAATTTACTAAGCTCTAAAACAATAATGGTGGTGGCATTAAAAACATGTCAAATCCCAAATCTATTGTTGCCCATTTAATGTTTAATAAATCAATGTTTTATATATACTGAATACTAAAATTTCAAGATGATTATTTTATGAAAAAAGGAAGTTATTAAAGATGTGTTTATTTTAGATATAATTAAGCCTGTTTTAATTACAAAGAATCCTGTTTCACTAACTAAAACCATATTATTAGTAATTTGATTTTTTAAAACAAAACATGGAGTATTATATACAAAACTGAATAATATAAAAGGGACATTATAAGCAATTTAAGATCACACAAGAGGAAAGTTCGTCAACTGACAAAAGAAATTGATTGATTGATTACAACTGCAGTTTCTGTATATGATTATCAGACTGGCTTATATATTGTAACACCACCGCCGTGCGGTTAAAGACCCCAGCCGCACTTATTATGTGATCGACCGGTTAACCACCGATGATGATGATTACCACAAGCAAGAAGCCAATATACACCCCTAAAATCGAGTATATATTCTTAATTGAACACTGACATAATAAAATATCATCCCAGCATTATATTTCCCAATTAAACGCTTCTTCTCTGCTGGGCAAATTATTTGTATCGAATAATTAGTTCTGCCCAGCGCCTGGAATATTTATAAATTTTCCCGAAATTATCACGGTACCGCAGGAATATAAATTATAGCCCTTCCTTCCTTTACTCTATTTACAATACAGACTGGATTCATTTATCCATTTAGCTTACTTTATTTTATTCCTCATTTAATCAACTTGTTAGCTCACTGATCTAATTTTTATTCACTCTAAATAGTTATTCGCTTGGTAGAGAAAAGAAAACGCAAATGACTAAGTACTTCCTTTTATAAATAAAATTTAATTTGAAATTCGCTAATTCTAATGAATAATAAAATCCTAAAACACACATATATATCCACACACTAACATAATAAATACATAAATATACAATAAAGAATATAATTCAAATGAAACATTAAATAAAATTATCGTAACTCAATTGTTACCTTCTCATACATTAATAGATTACAATCATAAGTTCTTTTAATGATAACTGTCCGAAGTGTTGCGCAACTTGTTAATAATTTAGTTCTGACCGATTTCTTATTTCAAATTAATTCTGACATGCATGTATTAATAGTTACCTAGGTATGATTTTTCCAATGTCGGGTCAACCATCGAGGGGGAAAACCTTCCCTTCTTTTGCAGAGATGGTTGCTCGCTTTTTCAGACGTTCCAGTGAATGGAGTGAGAGTTATAGTCTTTTGACGTGGGTTTGTTTCCTTTCTAATTCCACATTTTAGTCGGTATTCATCCCTTTAACATTCTACTTCGAATCTCCAGGCAGATCTGGTTCTGTAACGGCGGTCTCTTCTAGGCAGCATTTAGTTGTTATAAGTAGTGAGCGAATGGTTAGACGGAGATAGACCGAGCAAACGCCCGGTGTTTGCCACTAGCCCTCCATGTCAGCGTACCCTTCTATTTTATTTTGTTAAATTCTAGCCAGCAAAAAAACACAACCGGTTACTTCTAAATCAGCTCTGCTTTCTCTCGCTGTCTTGCTATAGAATGTCTCTAATTGCCTCCTTCCTTTTCATTCTTATCTTACCAATCTATCTGGAATTTTTTTTTATACAGTTTACATTTTTCCAATTTCTAATTACAATTTTTCATTTCATTCTTTTGATACATTTAATATTGAATGCCACTACTTGCAACATTCCTTTTCATTACTTTATCTCGTACCAATCTATTTGGAAATTTGGTACAAGTTTACATTTTTAATTTTACAATTATAATTAATTTCTTTCATTCTTTTAAATATTGAATGTTACTAATTGCAACATTCCTTTCTCTCACTTTATCTTGTACCAATCTATTTGGAAATTTGGTACAAGTTTACATTTTTTTAATTTTACAATTATAATTAATTTCTTTCATTCTTTTTACACGTGATTTTCTTATTTAACAAAGAAAGAAAGAGACGCGTTCAGTTTTACACCCCTCCCCTTTCCTTTCTAATCTTTCATCATTATTTAGTTTTTCTAATTTCTTTTAAAATAAGTTTTTAGAATCCTTTTAAATAAATTTTTTCTTTCTTTTTTTTTTTCTATTTCTTTTAACGAAACCCTTCTCTTTATTAATATTATTGAGAATCAATAATATATACATGCGAGCCTACATTTATGTAGATATCGCAATATATATATAGAAATTTAAGTAAAGAGGAAGGTTGGAACCACCTTTTTCTTATAAAATCTCTGTCTTGTATTGTGACTTGATAGTAACCTATCTGATTGGCTGTTATATAAGCATTCTAAATGCACATGTGACAAGGTTTCAGTCTTTCACTTTAATTGTAAATTTTTTTTAAAATTCCTTTCCAATTTTGATACTGAAAGAATCATATGAACCTGAGAAAAAATATCATAAACCTATTACTTCAGTAATTAGTAAGCTTATATATAATAATAGTGGTAAATTTTATATTCTTTTGATCCTGATGAAACCAGAGATTACAATCTAGATGATGTTTAATCAGCATTTTAACAATTTTCAAAATGAAAAGACATAGATCCAGATGAAATTCTTGAAGAAATGTATTGGACTTGTTTTAGTAATATCATAATCCATGAAGTTGTGCTTCTCATTATAAGGATACTTCTATTATTCCAATTTAGATAAAATAAAGGGGATAAAAAGACAATAATAATTATCATGCTATATTATTATTATCCATACTATTTGCATTATGTTATGCATATTCTTCTTTGGCAATAAAGACAATTATTTACCCATCAATCTATCTATATTTATATCTTAGCATCCAATTTATCTAATTTCTCTGTCTGCCTTCATTTGCCATTCATAAATACATATATCAATCCATCTATCTATCTACTTATGTGATTGTATATATATCTATCAGTGTTATCTAATCTACTTAATTTATCTAGCTTTATTTGTCATCCATCCATTTATGCATATATATATATATATATAGATAGATAGATAGATAGATAGATAGATAGATAGATAGATAGATAGATAGATATATATATAGATATATAGATAGATAGATAGATAGATAGATAGATAGATAGATAGATAGATAGATAGATAGATAGATAGATAGATAGATAGATAGATAGATAGATAGATAGATAGATAGATAGATAGATAGATAGATAGATAGATAGATAGATAGATAGATAGATAGATAGATAGATAGATAGATAGATAGATAGATAGATAGATGATTGTGGAAGAAATTTTAGTAAAATTTTGTTTTTTGTCTAGTATTGTAATGTTATATGAATTTTAATTTTATCTATAAGTCTATTTATCTATCAATATATTTATAGATAAGTGATTATAAGAAGCAGTTTTGTTTTAGGGTATTAATAAACACGATTTCTATTAAAATCTCATAAAAATAGATGGTAACAAAGGTATGATAGAATTATTCTTTATTAATTTAGTTAAGTACAGTATATAACTAGTAAAAATCATACAATAATCCACCAAGATAATATTGTTTTATATGTGATAATCTTTATACAATAAACTAACCAAATTTATGAAAAAACTATGTGACACTATTTGAAGTTATTGGGCTGGTCACCAATGTTTATTCATACCGTACAGTTCTTATATAATAATATATACTTATTCATACTGAAATTTTGAAACATTTGAAAAAAAAGCTAGAGTTAAACAATGCTATTCCACTCGTCTTAATAAGGGTTTCACTTTGTAATTGCATAAATCAGATTTCAATGTGATTTAATAATAAGGTTCTTAAGGTGAACTCATTAAAGGTAAATAGAAAAACGTTATTTGTTTGATTTCATGGTGCTAAGGTAGGTCCATAAGGTTGAGCCACAAACCAATAATAATGTTTAAATGCCACCTATAAAATGTTTGTTTTGATAATTAATGTTTGAAACCTTGTTAAACAGTATTGGAAAAAAACATAATTGAACATTACCTTGAAAAATATATAAAGACTAAAGCTTACTGAAAATGTTTCTAAGTCTGAATAAAATGACGCTAATTATTTTTCTTCTTTAGTATATTTTCTAAATATAAATGAACTCAATTACTTGATATTTTTATAAAATATTTTTTTTATAAATAAAGATAATGGGAAATCTAAAAAAAAAAAAAAAAACTTCATAAAGCTTAATAAAATAAAATTGGATTTTTTTTAAATAAAAATTAAGGTTGATATTTGGTGTTTTTATGTTAATGAGAACACAAAAACTCATGACGAAATAATATTTAAAAAATTACGACAATCTGATACTGCTTTAATTATGCTATCTAAAATTAACATCAATGTAATTTACATGAGTGTGTATATAAGTATACACTTGCATGAAAAGTCTAAAAATAAATTAAACATACAAAATTCATTTAAGACTTTTTTATTTTCAACACTGATTTTGCTTTAATTAAAATAAAAATTTATAATAGAAAATCTATGACAGTATCTTTTGTATTGTATTTACATCAAATATTCTTGTTTGGTCATACTATTTATTCTATTGCCTAGTTATCTCAAATTACTTTTGAAAAAAAAGTAATATCCCCCACATAAGGTTAATAACAGATTGAAAATTTGGCATAATGGTGAGCATAAATTTTAAAAAAATTATGAAATTATATTTTATCTTTTTTTTCATCTTCTTAGTGATTTTATAATGCTCAATGATGTCTTCAATTTCAAATATATCTCTTTGTCCAGCCATAAATCTTTCTGAAAATTATTGACTAAGTTCTTTATCTATCCCATCCTTCCAACTCCACTTTAAGAGTAACTGTTTCTTTTTCTTGAAAGTATCCAGTTTAAATATTTGCTTTGATATTCTTTTCTAAAATATTCCCTGTACATGTCCATATCATTCCAATTATATCTTGTTCTGATATCATTTATTATAGTGTATTCATTATTTGTCAAATTCATTTATTGTTTATATACTCTGTCCTTGATCTTCCTACAGAACATTGCCAATAACCCATTTTTGTAAACAGTCAATTCTCTTTTCATTGTTTTTTTTTAAGTGCCAAATTCCACTTCCATACATAACAATACTCTTTAATATTGTGGCATATACTTGCCTTCTCTTTCATTATTCCTCTATGATATGGAAGGGGCTTTGACTTTCAATGGGCAATTATGGTTATGTTATACTTTAATGCTGAATTTAAATCGCCAAACATCACAATACTTTTTAATATTGTGGTGTATAGTTAGCATTGTGGTGTATAGTTGGCATTTATTGATTTTTAATATAATGATCCTACTATATTCCATTCAATATCATTATAGACTACCTACTCATATTTTTATTGTAACTTCCTTGGTTACTCTGCTGTAATCTTCATGTCTACATATTTATATTCCACACATTTTTAATCCACTATTTCTCTTCTTATATTATAGTCCATTGAGTTGATCCATTATATACTTTTTATTGTTTTTGATATATTGTATATATATATGTTCTCATTTCACACACATATATATTATTTAATTAAGAAAAAAAAATTCTTTTATATATATAGATTTATGTGTGTATTTATTATTTATTGGTTTATAAATAATTAATAAATAAACAGTTGTAAAGAGAGAAGGTAATGAGAAACAATATTTAATATAGGGATATATTATATTTTGTTAAATAATGTGTTGAAATTATTTAGCTATATTCTTATTAAATAAAGCAGATCAGAAAGAAAGTGTGAAGTAAAGTAATCAAGAATAGTAGATTAGGATATGAAAATGTACACATCTGAGTATATATGTTTTAAACATAAAACATTTTAACACAAATCTTTAATGACTAAGATTGCAAGCTTTGTTGTTTTTGTATTATCTAGATTGTAGATATCTAGAGAGGGAAGTGATGCTTGGATGGAATAAAAGTAACAATTAATCCTAAGCTGACAGACCATCAAACTTGTGAAGCTTTGATCTTTATCTCAAGATAAAATTTCCAGGTGGTCCTTTTCTTTGATCAAAGATTCACAATATAAACGAATAAAACAATATTTAGAGGCTATCAGTTTTTTTTTTCAATATTATTAAAGAAGAGATGTAAGCTCTCAGTTTTTTTTTTCAATATTTTATTAGAAAAGAGAAGCAGTTCAGTTTTGGTTTTTGAAGTGAGTGAGCTAACAATATGTAGTTTTTTTAAGAAATCGGTTAATAATATTAACAAAATATGCAATCTATGCAATCGTTTTAAACTGAAAAGAGATGGACAGTTTTCATTTTTTTAAGAATATGTGCTATTGATTTTTTTCCTCTTTAAGAAAAAGGAATCTAAAAGAAGAAGAATGACTCTTGTTTTAAAATAAATACAGAAGATGTGCATATATATAAAGTAGCTCACACCAAGATTAATATAGAGTTATTAAAATTCTATAAAATGGTATTAATAAATATTTTCGTTATGAAGGAAATAATTAGGATGCTGTGTTAAAACCATTGTTTCTGCTCCCTAAAATCTGACAGAATGGGTTAAATCAATATTCTACTGTGGACTCATATACCGGTCCATAGTAACCAAAAGAATGGACAAATTTAAAACCAGCCACAAACATAATCTAATCATCATCTTTGACAAGAGAAGAAGAAAGAAAAGATGAATAAAAAACCATATATAGCCAGGTTTGATTAAGCTATCAATCAAATTTTTGTTAAAGTTTTCCTCATAGTCATCTAAAGTGTCTACAATGATTTTTTTTAAGAATTGGAAGCAAGCCAGTCAACAAATTCAGCGTTATCAAAAGCATCAACAATAAATAATTTTAAAATTGTGGAAATAAGCAAGTCAATTAATTCATGTTTATCTTAAAAGTATCAACAAGAACTTTTTTTTAAATGGTGCAACCAGCCAGTTGAAGCTGTGTTAGGCAAGCAGTCGGAAAATTCAAACCTGAGACGATCATGGGAAGTGAAAGTAATTGGGTAACTTTGAACTTTCATTAACAAATCTTTTATTCTTACTTAATAAAAGTAAACTTTAATTTATAGAATCAAAGCCTTTTTTTCTTTTGATACAGAAACATTAAAGACTTGTTTATCAATAGTTATTCTCAATATCACATAACATAACACAAACACAGTTTAAATCTTTAAACTTAAATTTTCATTATTTTTTTTTCTTTATTATATATTGTAACATTGAAATGTTTTTTTTTATTATTCTTCATTTATTATGATAATGAGCAACCTATAAATATATGCATTTATAATGTTGTTGTTTTTTTGTCTTGTTGCATATTAAATTTGATATAATATATTTTATTGTATTTTGCTCAAGGTTGCAAGAATATTTTTATATATGTGATTTATGTATTAATCCCTAATATAAGGGAACACATTTTAATAATATATGTTGACATATCACAGGGTATGTGTGCATGTGTAACTGCTTATACAAATATGTTAAAAGAATAGGTTGTGCATAATTTGTTTAAATATGGTAAATTGAAAAGCAAGACTTCACAAATGAATGGAAGTGAAATAAAACACAAGTTACGTATGAAATTTATTTTTATGATATAATAAGTTAGGGAAGTCTTAAGTAGGCATTCAATGAAATATTTTTTTTAATGTTAGTTTAAGTCAGCTTATTTTAAAATATCAAAAATGACAAACTTGTATATTAAATTTATCTGGTTATGCATATATAAAATTTTGTATTAGTTCTATATTTAATTAATATAATAATAGAGTCAATTGTACAGTTATTAATTCGATTTTAAAGAAAGAAAGGAAAATAGTATTAATAAAATATAATTATATATCTTAATTAATTTCCAAGTTGTTATTAAAATGTTGTATTTTTCTTGTCTTAATTCTATTGTTTTAAATAATCATCATCATCGCTCACAGATATTAAGAATCATCAGCACTCGCAAATATTAAGTAAGCCTCGCAAAATGTTATGTAAGCTAGAATGTTGATTTACATTTAGGTATTTAAGGATTATGCTTGATAATAACCAAGTTTTAATAATGATAGGTTAATAATAGAAAGCTAAAAATTTTGCTGTGTCCATGAGTTTTGATCATCTTCATCAAAGATGGATATCATATTATTGTTTAAAATACTGTTTCAAATAATACTATACAAGAGTTATAATCACCATCATCATTGATATGGTAAATCATAATCATTCAATTAAACCCAAGGTTAACAGTTAATATGTTTAGTAAATATGGGTTTATAGAAAGTTGAATATCACATGGGGAAATGCGTGATGATCAGTCATCATCACTAGTATTCTTGAATCCTAGTTTTAACTATAAAAGTACTTGGAATAAATAACTACAAACATGTATAAATGCTAATGAGTGTTATATTTAAATCTCAGTTTAAAATAGGATGATTTTAAAAAGAAATACCTATAAGTTTATGAAAAGTAAATTTATTGTTGTGAGTTCATTATAAAGCTATGGCTGGTATTCTCATCATCATCATTATTATCATCATCATTATCATCTTTATATTATGATAAATAATTAAGTTAAATGGCCATCAATATCAATAATGGTCTTCATGATGCTTGTTTGGAAGCCATTAATAAGATTATACTTGTCTGTTCATCAATATATGTAAAATGAGCTCGTAATGTCTATAAGAGTCTTTGGTATATGTAAATTTTGGGGATATTGGGCTCTTATGATTTTATTGACATAGATAAAATATAAGAATGTCATTTTTTTTGTTCATTTGTCATCCAAGTCATGTGTAGTAAAAATGTACCGAATGAGTTTGAACTCAGTACACTATGCACAGATAATATTTATTTAGATTTAGAACAATCTAGTGGAGCTCATGGGAAAACACATGTACATAGCTAAACTGAATAATGAGTGATTTAATCCCTTTCCAACTTAATGATATTAACTTTATATGATAATTTTATACGTTGTTATAAATACCACCAGTGTGTGTGTGTGACCATGAATGGTCTTATATATTTGGAAAGAAGAATAGGAAGGATTTTTTGTTAAAAGAACCTAGAGTTGGAGATAAGTGAAATG
Organism: Epiperipatus broadwayi; assembly: GCA_028023455.1. Classification (NCBI taxonomy): domain Eukaryota; kingdom Metazoa; phylum Onychophora; class Udeonychophora; order Euonychophora; family Peripatidae; genus Epiperipatus; species Epiperipatus broadwayi. The sequence continues at coordinate 27,927,408 of JAQFVV010006197.1, forward strand.
CACTTCAGGGATCTCACAGTGGGTAATTTTATTCAGTTGCTATATCTAATATTATTTTATTTGATGACAATGGCTAGTATATTTTAGTGGTCAAATGACTCCCCAATATCGAAATATTTTAAATCTTTAATGATAATAGTTTTAATTTTCATTGTTGTTATTTTAAGTATTGAGTAATGAGATAATTTATTTATTTCATTATTAGCGTGACAGAATTAATGTTTAGAATAGTTGCAAATGGGCTATAATGTTATATTTAATTAATTAGAAATAGACACCCAAATAGAGCATATCATATATCCTGTTTAGTGTTTAGTTATTGAATTATAGCAACTATCATTTTATCACTCATCTATATATTAAACGGTTACAAAATAGCAGCCTTTTTCATCATTACATTATTTTGTATGCTGTTACAAAGTTTTCTTACTGTTACAAATGACAGATTATAAACATATAATAATTAATAATTTCGTCTATTTATTATTATCATCTGTTACAAATGGTTTTCTATCTATTATTTTTTATTATCTGTTACAATATATATATATATATATATTCATGTTCCATTTTTATATACATTCTTATATTAGTGTTTATCCATATAGCTCAATTCATCATGACTCTAAAACAAAACTATTTCTCATCAGTATTAATATTATGTAGAGGAAATTTATGAAATTATATGGGTATGACAAAAAGTTAATGAGAATTTTCTATGTAGTTTTATATATAATTTTCTAACTATTTAATAAAAAAAAACATCAATTAAAAACAGATTATTGCAAAGTGAAATTATATTATCTAATATTTGTCTGAAAATTTTAAATCATTTACTAAATGATATAATTTGAGTTTGCAATTTCTATTTTGAATTGATGTTTTGTTGCATTATATCTTAGCTGAAAAATTATTTACAAAATACACAAAGAATTCTGGTAAATTTCTATTATTCGAATCTAAAATTTGTGAAAATATTGTGTTTGATATATATATGTATGATATTTTTATAGGATATATATATATGTGTGTGTGTTAAGTCTGAATAAACTTGAAAAACAAATTAAATTTTAATTAAATTTACCACTTTCCTTTCAAATAAATGACCCATATCCAATTCAATTAATCACTCAATAATAATCAGAAAAAGATATCTAGCTATTTTTAGCTGAAGATAAAATAAGGATATGAAAATATTCAAACCATTTTTCCTTATCATTTAATCAATCATCCTGAAACACTCCAATAAAACTTTAAAAAGTTCGATTTTTTATTCTAATTTCAATCAACCACTTAATTTTTTACTCCATAAAAGTACAATTTACTCATAGAAATATCTTCTATGTTATGTAAAAGTCCAAATTAAAACACAACTATTCAAATTCTTCAACAGTATTTTACTTACATGTTATATTAAGCTTGTAATTTAAATTCTCATAATTTTTTTTTAAATAAACTTTTTCTCAAGTAAAACTATAATTACTAATATAAAAGCATATGCAAGATAGTTTGTGGTGGACCATGTATGGAATGTAAAATATTTTATTTACTAATAAAACTTTAAATTTTGATCTGACCCAAGATGTATGATACATAAAAACAAATTCCAATATTTTTTAATAATTAAATTTAATGATATATTAATCAGAAAATCATAAGATGTTTGAGCACCAGATATGACATGGCTGAGATCTCAGTCCATCTCTACTACTGCACTAACTCAAACAGAGCATATTTTTAATTATTGAGACAAATATCAAAAATCAACATTAACATTTATTAATTCAAGCTATTTAATAACATTCATATTATTCATAATTATTATCATATTTTTTGCTTTATATATTTATGACCATATCGATATTGTAATATATTTCAAAAAGTTAAACCTATGTTTTGACTTCTATATTTAAATGAAAGTTTACTTCAGCAATGTTGGGCAAATGGCAGTAATTTTATGAATTTTAACTATCAATATTCAAAGTAAAAACACTAGATTACAACGCAAAAAAAAAAAAAAAAGAGATTTCAAAAAAAATGTAAAAAATAATGCCCTGTATGACATGCGCTATTAAATCATAATTTCATTTACAAGCGTCATACTCACAACTATGATATCAACTACTCCTAATAAATAGCACTAGTGATTATTACTAATCAATTATTAAACTACAGATTATTTCTTACCCAGATATAACTTTATCCGCAGTTAAAGATTATTATATATTGTTTTCATATATGCATATGAAATAATTCCATCGCTCTTTTTCCATGTGTAATATCTATTGAGATATGCTCAAACTATCCATTCACCACATAATCTTGAAACATATAAATAAAGATATCTGAAAGAGATGACCCCCATAATGTGCATCCCATGTTGATTCATCAATTGAATCAGTTCTTTATCTATTACATATGACTTTATCTTTTATTACGTATTTATCAATATCAAATCATTACAATTTCATTTAGGATGAAGATGTGAGCCAATAATGAATACATCTCATTATGAAATGCACATCTTTAAAAGACGGTTATCTTTTCACATGTTTTTATTCATATATGTCTAGTAAAGCAGAGGTTTTAAAAATATACATAAGATATTCCATTTGGAAAAGGAAAGATAAGTTGCGTTATAACCTATATATGTTATAGCCAAATATATTTATCTTTAACTGAAGTTTAAAGTTATAAATGAGGTAGACATAATTATTATTTTATTTATCTAAAGTGGGATGGGTCAAACTTATGCATACAAAAAATTTGACACTTGTAAATCGAATTATAATTATCTGATATTGATAAATGCTGAGGAAAAGATGAAAATATATGTGAGATAAAAACCTGGGTCTACTTATGAACTCTGATTTCAGCATGAAACATGCATCTTGAGATTTTTTTAACACTCACTGATGTCTTTTAATTATATGTTTCAAAAATTTATGATGGAGTGAAGATTTAAGTATATTTCAAAAGTATTATTAAACTACAAAAATAGATATAGAGAGCATAAAATAATAAAAGTAAGAAAATAAACAATAACGTTTATCTTTATAAGCAAAAGCAGCTTCTAGGAAAAAGTAATAAAAACCATTTCAACTTAAAAATAAAGAAAAAAGACAAAATAGATAAATAATAATATATTAGAAAATTTTTGATGATTACAAACCAATGTATAAACTAAATATAAATTCTTAAAACATGCTAGTACATTCTCTTTGCTATTTGATGGTGCCACCTTTCAGGCTTTTCTGCAGCAAACTTTTATTTTTGAAAAAAACTTTCAACTCTATATCTAAAATCTTTTATTGCATTCTAACTCTAGCTATATATTTTCTATCAAAGCAATCACTATTAGTCTTCTTTAGAAATGATTACTTTACAATGTAAACAGAGTTTGTCTTTACCTCAAATATCATACTCATGTTAACCATAAAATAAGCATGATACTGTATAAACCAATAAAAAAATTACCTGATCATCACATGCCATTAGCTTATATATTGCTGTTGTAGCAGAATAATTTTTCACTATTTTTATGCCATTTACTGTCAGCATTAGTAAGTAATAATGTATGCCAGATGATTCTGCTTCTTAATCCCTATCCAGTGTTATGCTACCCAATTTCCCTAGACTAGTTTCAAGTTTATGGCTTTATCAGTAAAAAAGTATTGTATCTTGAACCAATAGCATTCATTATTACTTACTAAAGCTAGCAATAAATGGCATAGAAATAGTGAAAAGTTATAGTGTTGTAACAGTTATATATAAACAAAGGTCATATGATGGATTCAGGTGATTATTTTATTGGTTTAGTCCAAATTCTGGCATCAGCATAGAAGTATCCATAGTCATTAAAAAAACTGGAGACACGATACTATATAGAAACTGAACTTGTTTTAAATCTATAGGAGTTTGCAAGCAAGTTGGCATGGATTGAAAATATGTTTTTTGATTGGATAGCTTGATAATATAAGTGAGAGGTAAGTGATACTTTCTGGAAGGAGTGTGCATTCAATCTTAAATATCCAGGCTGACTGGTCCAGAAGCCAAAGCTATTCAATGATGAAATTATAAGCTTGAAATAGAGTGAGGTTACTGAATAGAATAAAACAAAATAGGGATTATTAAGCACTATCGCATGGCATCTATTACTACTTACTAAATCTTACAGTAAGTGGTATAGAAATGAGGAAATATGATGCTCTTATATTTCAATCTAATGAAAATGTGATTTTACAATAATGGATTCTACAGTATCATAACCACTAAACTGAAGAATATATCAATTGATATTATAATCATATCATAATATATTTATAGAGTTTTTTTTAAATATTCTTAACTGAATTTTTCCAATGCTTTTATCCCTTAATTTCAAATATTATTTTAATAAATGAATAAACATTTAAACTGAAAAAGCTTTCATTGACTTAAATCTCTTTATTTTAGCTAAGCACTTTTGATATTTACAGGATCATAATCATAGCATTATGCCTTAATTTAGCTCATATTTAATATTATCTATATTTCTATACTGTTTGTCAGATTTGCATAAATTAAATTTGTTTTTTATTCAAATCTAGATAGATGTTAGAAAAGCCATTTTTAGATTGAAAAATAATAGCTTTCTTTTTATTTAATGTATATTTATCTTTGGTTATAGTCTATGCCTCTTTAAACTTTCTTTTTTATCATCTCTCTTGGTGCATACAATATCTGCTTTAGAGAGATCGAATTCATGACCTGACTGCAGCTCATCTTCTAAGAATATTAAGGAGTATTTACTGCTTCTTTTTGCCCTGTTATATAAATAGTTGTATTGGGACAGTCTTGTGGATAGATTCCCTCTTGTTTTTTCATAATATGAATTTGAGCAATTAGTATTTTTTGCATGTCATTTTATATTCTACTTGGTATGTAGCTTCTCTAGTTAGCTTATCTTTAGAATTGTTCAACTGGTTATTTAATGAATGTGGTGACCAGAAACCTTATATTATATTTAACAGCACATATGTTTCTTAATGTCTATGTAATCCTTGACACATAAGGGAGGCTAGTCCATTTTTTTTCATTGAAGTGGGCATTGTCCTGGGTTCTTAACTTTGCTGTAGACTTTTTCTATTGTGGCTTTATTTTTTTAAGTTTATAGCCTGTGTTTTTTTTTAAATCTTTGATGTGTGCATCTATATTGTTTATCCATCTGCTTCAAATGTGCATAATTTTAAATTTCTAAGGAGAAAAACCTTTTAGACCTGCATATTTATGGGTCATGGGAGTTAATTATCTAAGATGCATCATTCTTCTAACATTCACAGGCTTCCGTCTCACCTTGTAGTTCAAAATATTAATCTGCCTTTGAATACTTAAATCCAAAAATTTTATATTTTGATTTTCGTCTTCTTTCTCAGTTGTCCAAATTAAGGAAGACTTCTGTGCTAATCCTTGCTCAATTTGTCTGCACAGAGTAAAGTGTAGTCCACACGACTTAAATATATATATATATTTGGTAGTACTTTGAATTTTGGTATAATTAATTTTTAAATTTTAGATAGAAATAAGATGCAGATAATTTCACTAAAAGGTAGCCCCATTGCCATCTTCTGATTCATTTTATAAAGTTTATTATTAACAGTCGCAAGAGAAAATGAAAGTTTAAGAAGGCGTGGACTATAACCAAAGACCAGTACGCAATAAATAAAAAGAGATCTAGCATCTCTCTAGCTAAAAAAATTGCCTCTCTAACAATAACTACATAGATTTGAATAAAAAACAATAAATTTAATTCATGCAAAATTTATGTAAATCCAACAAACAATATGCAAATGCAGATAATATTAAATGTTAGTTAGATTAAGTCATAAAGCTAGGATTGTGATACTTGAAGTATCGAAAGGCTTAGCCAAAGTAAAGAGATTTAAACCAAATATTTAAACATTTATCAGAAGTAGAAATATTATTTATAGATATAATTTTATTAACATGAATTTGTGTTTGCATTCATATGTTTAAAAAAAAGGTAAATGTGTGCCGTGCTATTTGAGAAATATATAGCATGCACATAGTATATAAAAAAAGTTTCTAAGAAATTATATTTTTAGTTACTAGGTATAAATCATTTTAATTGTTGGCATTTTTATATTTTTATAAAATATTAATAAGGTGCTACACAAAGTCATCTAAAGTCAGTAATTATAGAATCTATAATAGATTAAATAATTAAAAACAAGTCTTTTGTGTCAAATAACAACTTTAAAAAGTAATCATGTCTATAAGGCAGATAATAATAAGTAAATAGCATGTTGTTAATAACCGGAGAATTACTAACAAAGCTTTAACAAAATTAAAAATAAATTTTAAGAATGTAAATTCCCTCGGTATGGAACACGCAAGTTATTAGTGCAAAAAAGGGACTCGAATTAAAATACATTAAATGTCAGTAATTACAAAAATAAGTAAAAATAATATCTTTTAAACATTAGCTGCCCTAATAAAATTTGATACCTTAATGAAGTAGTAGATTTTGGAGTTGCTTCCCAGTTCTGCACTTTGGGCACTTGAAATTCTTATAAGCCATTGGTTTGGTATAATAGTAGAGTGGTAGATTCTGGAGGGATTTTGCCCCAGATTTTTCACTTTTGATATTGGAATATTGCATAAATTCTTCAAACTATTTATGAATCTTTCAGTTGAGCAATAAATACTTTGAATATTTTTACTATTTATTCTTTTTTCTTTATTTAAAAAAAAAAAGCATAAAATATAATTTAATGTAGCAATGAAATAATTATAAAGTATTGCATTTATTTGTCTATTCTGTAAAAAGAATAACAAAATGTATTACAAAAATATAGAAACAGTCATCTTATGGTTTTATGTTTTTAATAGACTATATTCAAAAAGCACAGCACAGTAACACATCATAAACATTCAATGTACTGTAAATTACCATTATTCTTAAAATCAACGATTAAAACGTAACCTTAGTCAAGCATTGGTAGTCGACAGGTCAGCGACAGCCGCTTTGCAAAGTTGTCCCAGGTTAGCGGGTTCGCTTCCCAGCTGATGCTATGACACATGAAAAAAAACCTACCCTTAATAACTAATTACTTATATAAGAGCCATAAAGTTTAGTTGGATATAAATCATATCAAAACTCCAATATAGAATCTTTTTATTATTAATTTAAGGTACATTTGTTAAATGCGATGTATCTGCATCATATAAAAATGCATACATATCGTAAGTTGACTAATGACCTTGAGATATATTTGTAACTAATCAAGTCATTATATTTGCAGTAAACTCTTTCTAAATCTTGTTATTAAATTGTGAACTATTGGCTAATGTAATATTTATAAATGAAAGCATAAAGAATGAAATTAATACTACAGTTAAACTTTATTGGATAGTTTTTGTAAAAATAACAATGTTAAAAAAATATGCCTTAAGTATTGAAAAAAAAAAGATTTTTAATAAATATGTTTACCAGTGCTCTCATGTAGAATTGAAATTTAGATGCTTAATAGAAAAACAATTTAAACACTTCTGACCGCAGATTAAAACATGAATGGATGGATGTTGGAAGTAACAAAAAGAGTTCAAAATGCATAGTTGATAAAATAAACAGAAAATATAATATCATTGAAAAAATTAAAAAACTTAAATGAAGCTGGATAGAGTTTATTCGCGAGGAGATAATAATAAATAAAAAGAAGAAATCTTAAACATGATCACAAAAGATTTCAGAAGACCTAAAAAGAGATCAACTATGAGATGAATGGATAAGATAAGTAAAGTACCTAAAATGATTAGGAAAAAAGAATCTATGGTTCAGAAAAATTGGATTAAATTTGGATATTTTTTTCTACAATGGATGAATGGGAGTTGAAAATGTTGTTAATATAAATATAATCAAATGTTTAGTTGCTAGACTAATTAAGTGAAATGTAAGCACTAGAACTCCATAAGTACATAATTATATATGACAATATCAAATATTTTATCATATGTATCACAAAGATGACAAAATAACAAGCAATGCCCATATTAGATAATGGAAATAGTCTAACATAAAAATACAACTAGAACACCATCATCACAAACTTTCAGGCAAACAATAAGCAGATTATATTTTGACTTCTACATACCAGAAAAGAATTTAAATGATATAAATCTATAACAAACGATTTATTAACAAATCTGCTTTTCTTTAAATTATATTATTTGTTTGCTATTTACAATTCTCAGATTTAATACACTGTACAGGCTTAAATCTGCATTTACATATGTAATATATGCAGGATTCGAACTCAGACTTTCACACGACCCACTACTCTCAGTGTCATCTCATATTGCTGACCCACCTGATCACACACATGTTGAAAAGATAAATAATCACCAATATACATATTTCATGCTAAACCAGCAATCATCAGTTGGTCTAGATTAATATCCTCACACACATATATAATCAGTGCTCAGCTTTATATTAAGATAGCCAATCTTCATATTTTAATGGACAGGCTTCAAACTATTCCAACTCACAACTCTTCAGCCTTCCATTTCAATGAAAATCCGATGATGGAATGTTCAAAGACCTTGTTAGTGTCAAGGTTGCCATCCTACCCATGTTGACATATTAGTCATTCTGACCCCTCATGTACAGGAGAATAATCCATTTATACATACATATGTGAGTGATGGGCAGACCTTTTACACACTATTTATATAGATTAGGACATTGTACAGGCTTAAACCTGCATTTATATATGTAATATATGCAGGATTCAAACTCAGACTTTCACATGACCCGCTACTCTCAGTGCCATCTCATTTTGCTGACTCACCTAATCACACACATGTTGAAAAGATAATCACAAATATACATATTTCATGCTAAACCAGCAATCATCAGTTGGTCTAGATTATTATCCTCACACATATACTACATTTTAGATATTCTTTTCTCCTTTTCAATGTTGTTGACCTGACCAGTGACAATACTAACATGGGAATCGAATAATGACTTTGATTTTGAATACTGAATTTAAGTGATGTCACTGTCATTCTTGATTAGCAATATTTACATTTAAAAGTTTGAGACCACAACTGCATATATTATTTCATCCTCCTTTAAAGTATGGCTATACTCTATCAATGATACACTTATTGCATAGTCACATGGTAAAGCACTATTAAATTCTTGATACACATCAATATAATATCTCCTTTAATTAAATTCACTATGGAATTTAAAACAAGAACAAAAATCAACATTTTTAGAGAATCTTGTAATAAGATTATTTTATTGCAAAATCAAAACTACTGTTTTCAGAAAAATCATACACATAAGAAATTACTTAGCATATACACTCATGACAAAAACACAAATAGCTGAATTACACTAAGTTTGTCCAGAAATTTTGGAAAAGCAAAACCAAACATAGAGCAAATTCTCACAATCAATGACTATCAGCTATTCACCCTAACCCAATGTTTAAAAATGGATGTATATCAGTCATTATCTTGAGAAAAAGTGGAGAAATGGAAAACTATTACTACAAAATTCTTTCATTAAAAGACTGCCTAAAAACCAGAACAATAGCAGTGATTAGACTCTCGATATTCTTAACATATGCTATTTGGACAGTTAGGTGCATGAAAATCTTCACAATGCCACACCTGAATGAGGACACTTGTTTCATACAAAAACTAATCAAAATGAAGAAAAGAGATGAAATCCTCACTTCAAAAGCCCGGTTCGAAGACACATGGAACCTTTTCACTATACCACAACTGCCTAATGCTTCAAATTCAACTCATCACATAAGACTCTCTAGGAAAATATCAACACAACAAGCAACAAAACACACTCAGGATCTTCAATACAGATACACAACCATTGAAAAAAAGAATTAGCCCCCCTTTCTAACACTCTACTAATCAACATGTAACAATAGTACCAATAATAAATTTATATTTTGAAAGAAAAAATGGAAAACTATTAAATTGTCAAAAATGATTGAGAGATACAGGTATTTAATATCTCTACATCATTGAAAAGTAATCATTGTTTATAAAATGCAAGTATGGTGAAAGAAGGTAACTTGAGATTTTACACTGATAGATAATTTTTATATAATGGAGTTTCACCTGAGGGGTGTGTTGATAAAAAATTGAAAATATATTTACAATGCAATGATTATTAACCTTTGCACAATGTATTAAAAGTGAATAGAAACTAGTCCTATTTTAATGAAGAGTGGTGTATTTGAAGAATACTGACTGAACTGACAATGTTAGCATGAAGGTACAAGGGTCAAATATCTTCAGCTCATTTTTCAAAATGCATGGCAGTGAGAGAATGGTTTAAATTTTTGTGTTGATAGATAGTTATGATATAATGGTATTTGAATCAAGAAGTGTAATAATAAAACTTGAAAATGTTTAAATTTTTTTAATTTTTGTGGGCACTCTTCATCTTAATTTATAATATTGCAACAATCCATTAGTGAAAAAATTTCAGATCACACTCTCTCCCCCTCACTATATAAGTATTTCTTAATATGCTTTAACTTACCAGGTAAGCTAAAGTTATTAAATATTTGAATCTTTATGTCTATATATGAGATGGCACTGAGAGTACTGGGTCGTGTGAAAGTCTGAATTCGAATTCTCAGATTTGTGAATATTATTTTTTAATCTTATTTAATGAAAACCTTTTCCTGATTCCATAATTTGATTACCCACTGTAATAGAAAGTAATATTATACTAAAGTTTAAATATTACAAAAATATGCTTAATCTTTATATATAATCTTTATAAACATTTATGGCACATACATTCTATATTTTCTTGAACAGTAATATCGTTTACTTTTATTTAGCTTACTTCTCAACAAAAATTGTATTTTCTTAATACAAAGGTTAAATGATTTATCTTAAATAAACTAGAATGTTTTTTTTTTAAACTTCAATTATACAGACAGTTTAACTTCTATTAATTATTCTTTATACCAATCTTCAATATTATTTTAGAACATATTTTTATGTATTCATTATTATTGTTGCAACTCTTTTGTACAATAGTATCTAGAAGAAAAAATATTTTATGTGAGTTTAAAAATATATATATATATATATATATATATATATATATATTGTATATTTTAATGATAATAATTAGATTTTCAAGTTTCATTATTCAATACTTTATTAAGTTTTTTGTAAGTGATGAAAGAGAAACATTAAAAAGAAAATGTATAAAATATAGTTCTCAGCATTACTTTTAAAAGTATGTGTTTAAAGTACACAGAGACTAAGCTCTCCATAAACTAGCACCACTCAATGCAAGTCAGGATAATCAATAAATGCAAAAAAGTTTATGCATAAAATCCCTATCTAGTGCTTACTCATACAAATTCTCCAGACATGTCTTTACAGCTTTTATCAGTGAGGAGCCTTGGATCTTAGAGCCCTGTGTCTAGATTCTACTGCAAGAAAGTTTGTGCATAAAATACCTATTTAATGCCTACTCATCCAATATCCCCAGACTGGTTTCTAGCTTGTAGCTTTCATCAGTAAGGAGCCTTGAATCTGATAGCACTGCACCTAGATCAAAATATCTTACTGATGAAAGCCACAAGCTAGAAATTAGTCTGGGAATATTGGATGAGTAGACATGAGATAGGGATATTATGCACAAACTTTCTTGCATTCATTGATTACTCTGGCTTGCACTGGGTGATACTAGTGTATGGATAGTTCAGTCTCTGTGTAAACAGATTGTGTAAGCATAAAAAATGGTGTTCATGTGATGTTTAATGAGTTAAGTTTAAATTACTGTTCTTTTTATTATGCATACAAATATAAATCAAATTAAAAAAAAAGAAAAAAATATACAAACTTCAGTCTGAAAGAGTAGCATCTGTTATCTCAAAATCTTCTAATTCAATTAATCATTTAATAAGCAAGAAAAAATAGAAAGTTATAACTTTCAGACATATATTATTTGCCTATGTAGCAATTGTCATTTTCTTGAATGATACACTCAGAGACATTATTGGGATTGCAATATTATTTTTTTCAACCATGATAATAAACTTGAAAATTAAAATTTCATTTAAAACAGCCTCAAAGAGCAATAATAATGATTTTTCTAAGCTTTAAATAAATCATAAAGGGTCTCATTTGTATAACAAATTGAAATAATTGATTTAGTTTTGAATGAAATGTTTTTCATATTGGATCTGGATAGGGTTTCAATAAAGATGTTTTATCATTTCACAAAAAGATTTTAAAAAACTAGCTAGTATTCCGTCTGCTTTTGAACCTATTAAAGTTACATCCTCAATATATGATTAATTATTTTGTGAAAACTGGAGAAATATTAAATTTGATAGTGAATGATGTGAACAAAAATGTTCTGGTAGACAAAAACATATTATGTTAGGAATCATTGAATTTATGAAAAGACTTCAGTGAGATTTACTGACAATTATATTACACCATTTAGTGTATGCACTTTTAAATATTACCATCACCAATTTTGCATTTTACATAGAGTTCCCATCAATCCTGTTTAAAATGGAGGCATAAATAGAACAGTATCTTAAAATTATCTAATATATTCAGACATTAATATAATGTTAATAAATAAAAACAACCTGTCAAAATATACATTTTAGGCTAGCAAATAATAATAATTGATATGAATAGAGACTCTTATCTTAAAATATAATTTGAATTGCAAAGGGTTTTTAATGAATTCAAACCAAATATTAAATATTTGAATATTTTTAATCTTATTAATAATTTTTAAGACTATGTAATTATCAGAGATCCTCTTAGAATAAATATATAAATGTGAATAGATGAAGGAGATAATTCTCAACAAGTGATTGCAAAAGAAAAATTTAATTAACAAATGAAATTTATTACAATCAAGGTATTAAAAGTGAGATGCTATTTCTAGCCTTGTATAATCAATTATGAGTTTAATAACCCTTAAGTGTCATATTCCATTTGGTTGATAAATTAATTTCATTCTGAATTACTAAAAATATTGACAAAGGTATGCTTTTAAACATCACAGCTACCAACAAAAAGGTGGATTCATTCTAATCTTGATTCTTTGTTTAACATTTAGAGTGATTTTAAGTCATAGTCTGGGGGAAGGTGATTTACTCTCTTTGTTTTCATATTAAAACAGGCAAAACTCACTATACATATTGCCTGTTTTAACAACAGTTATACACAAGCATAAGAAGTGGCGGTCATGTGATATTTGTTTACATATACATTGAGCTATATTTAATTTAAACTTAACATAGTAATAATAACAAAATAAAATAATTAATATTATTTAAGTAAATAAATATTTTTACTGAACAATTTATTGTTTAATTGATAGCTACTAATGTATAATTTTCAATAATAATAATAATAATAATAATAATAATAATAATAATAATAATAATAATAATAATGATGATGATGATGATGATGATGATGATGATGATGATAGTAAGAAGGTACTAGTTGTTTATGTGGCCTATAGAATAGTTCTGTTCATATTAGCCACTAAGCAGCCCTAGATGGTGTTGCACACAAATATTACAGCCCACTTTTGTGCTTTGTGGTACTGTGCACTGTGCTGATAGCACACACTTCACAGATCACTATGGTATGATATGAGGGTGTCTAGAATTCAAGTGGCCATAACTCTTTTTATGTGCATTTGAAGTAATGATTTTTCACATAACCTGAGTAGTTTTATATAGTAATAATTGTAAGTCCATCTTTGCACTTCTGTACACATCTTTTTAAAGTGAAACGAATTGCAAAAGTGTATGTCCTAGCACCATTTTACATAAATCATGTGAAAAACATATTTTGTGCAAGACTACTACAACGGCTGTGCTTTGTCATTGTTTTTAAAAGCATAAGCTTGGTTTGATCAGAAGGTAATTTTAAAATGGAATTCTTACATTTTATTAAATAATGTTGTTTCTAAAAAAAATTTAAATAGTTTTCAAAATGTCATGTTTCTAATATTTTTAATTTCTTTTATTTGATCCTTTGGATCATCAAAACCACTGGTCCCCCTCCCTGCACATTTTAGCACTACATGCTGCCATGTATAATGTAATTTTAAAATGTTTGATCAGAGTAGTGCATCTTTTGGCGGATCCTTTAGATCATCAAAAAGATCCTTTGTATTGTCAAAAACATCAGTTACCCTCCCTGCACATTCCAGCACTACTTGCTGACATATCTAAAGTAAATGCACTTTTTAGAAAAAAATATATTTTAAAGAAAAATAAATGTAAATCCCTATTAAAAAAAAGTAACAGATGAAAGCGTTATATTTATTTGTTTTTAAATAAATAATAAAAAATTGTAAATCAGCCCAGTAACATTATATCTATTGGTTTTTGACTAGCAATCAGGCCATTAAGCAGCAGGCATGCGGGTGCTAATCAACTAATACCATTATTATTATTATTATTATTATTATTATTATTATTATTATTATTATTATTATTATTATTATTATTATTATTATTATTATTATTATTATTATTATTATTATTATTATTATTATTATTATTATTATTATTATTATTATTATTATTATTATTATTATTATTATTATTATTAGTAGTAGTAGTAGTAGTAGTAGTAGTAGTAGTAGTAGTAGTAGTAGTAATAATAATAATAATAATAATAATAACAACAACAACACTTTAACAGAAACACACAATAAACAAAAAATAATAATAATAAAAACTATAAACAAATACAAACTATATACATAAGATTATACATACATATATGTTCATAATTATAAATTTAGTTGTTTTTAACATTCATAACAAACTAATCACAAAAAATATCAATATTATTAAAAGTTAGATTATATACTATTTGCAATCTATTAATAACTGACTTACTAAAAAAGTATTTTTACATTTGTTAACCTTGAAAGTTTGCATTTCTCTTAATAAACGAGTATGTACTCTCAATTCTATTTTCGATATACAGTTTCTGATATCAATTTCCCCATCAATCAACTTTTTCAACAATATCATATCTTTCAATATTCTCCTTTCTTTCAATACTGTTTTAACATTTTTTCCCCACGTTTTTTAACTGTTTTAACAATTTGACATTCTCCCATTATTAATTTATTAAATCTTTTTTTCAACATTATATATTCTAGACTGAATATTAATCAGATTAAAGTTCCATATACAAGAACCATATTCTAAAAGTGTAACAACAAGAGAAAAAAATAACCCATATTTTATGAAAATAGATAAATCTCTCCCATGTCTCAAAATGCAGCCCATCTTTCTGTATATTTTATTAATAATATATTTAATATGTGGATTAAAAGTAAAATTAGTACAAAATATTATTCCTAAATCAGATAAAATATCTTTATATTTAATAACACTATTCTCAATTTTATATTGATAAACAAATTTTTCAGTTTTATTAGTATAGGAAACAATGCATGTTTTATTAATATTAATCTCCATATTGTTATACCTATACCATATTATAAAACGATCTATATCCTTTTGAACCTCAATATGATCACTATAAGTAATAATTCTTCTAAATAACTTACCAAAGAATAGTAAGTAGAAACCAAAACAGGTTATATATCTTATATATCAATATAATATTATTATGGTTAATATAATATATTCCTTAAATAATTTGGACAGTAGGCTTAATTCGTTCACCTATTTTATCAATCATATGTATGAGCTTTTTTATGGCTAATATTTTAAAATATTTACACAGTAATTACTTTCATAAATAATTTGTATGATAAGACATGTAAGCATACTCTTTTTTAAACTATATAATAATAAAAATAATAACTCCCAATAAATATTATTATCAAACTCACAATCTCTTTCAGTTACAATATATATATATATATATATATATATTCAAACATTAATGTTTAAATAATATAAATGAATTACCTTATAAAATTTTTTCTATTCGCATGTATAGCCAATTAAACAGAGTTTATTAATGATAACAAAATTGTATAATATATTAACACATTTTTATATAAGCAAATGTAAAAAAAAAAGAAGTAATTTAATATTTTTTTTATCTTCACTTGAAATCCCACAATATTCCACTGTTACGTGCATTTTATATATATATATTGAACATTATTACGTGCATTTTATATATATATATTGAACATTATTACACACACACATGTATATACAGTTTGTATATTCCAAGCATGGCATTCAACTTTAGAACTATGAACTTTTTATGATTGATTTCAAATTTAAAACAATATCCCATATTTGCATTTAAAATATTTTATTAAGAACTCCAATTGCACCTTAATAATGGTAGTTCCTTATTTCTTTAAGAGATGATTTTACGAATTTATATTTCCATTATTTAATTCAATATATTAGCCACCATGAGACGAATTCGAACTTAATATCGTTATACTTAGAATCTCAACAGAAAAGACTGAGTAGCTTTTCACGGGCAGAAGTTTTACTATTTTATCCCATATTGTTCACCATTGCCTTTAAATGAATTATGAGTATATCCACCAGATTTATGTTATTAAGTTGTTTATCTGTATTAAAAGTGAGGTCCAGGTGTTCTTGTTCTTTTTCTTTTAAAAATGGTGTTCTATAATATATCATTTTCTTGGAATGTTTCTATAGTATGGGGTTGAATTTATTTTCTCAGTTTATTGACTTAATTTCCTTTCCAATGAATTGGTGGCTGGTTCCTAATTTAAATAGATTAACTATTTTTAATCATAATATTATTTTTATTAATCATTCAATATTGTCTAATTATGTCAACACATCGTTCCCCACACATTCATCCCAAATAATAATTTAATACTCTATTTATTTATATTTAAAGAGTGATTCTGAGAATGTACTAGTTAATTAGAATGTTGACTATTTATATCTTGTATTTATATGTTATCTCCTTTGATATGTTATTCTTAGGATAACATCCAGTATTTTAAGAAACCACAGAGTTTGAACTCAAATTCTACTATTATGATATAGACACTTTGATATTTGTGGTATCCATTTTACTGTTTTATAATTTGGAAATCTCTAACTCTGGGCTATTTCAAACAAAGTTTTAATGTCTAATTCATAATTTAAATGATTATATCATAATGGTCACAAAACAATTAGACAAAATAGTTGCTGCTATCTATAAAACAAATATCATTACATTTTGTAGGTAAAATATCTTTTACGCTTTTTCATCATTAATGTTTATTACAAAAGAATAAAGAAGAAGGATAGTATGTTGTTTTTGTAAAAGCAAATAAATGATTACTCACATGGAAGATCACGTGTGTAAATTGATTTTGATCTAAGGATCTTTGGCTTTTAAAATTATCATTTCATATTTGCAATAAATTGCATAAGGATTCAAACAAACCCATTTACATTTATATACTCATTTAGATTTTGGTTTATATGTCCCAGTGAAACAGGTTGAGTTCTGTCTCCAAGTTTCTGAAGCATCATATCTGAGTCAATGCATGTATTATGTAATGATCATAGTTTATCTATGTACCTCAAAAACTTTAAAATTTTAGCATGTCTCAGTTCATAAATTATGACATAAAATGTGTACAATGTGTTTTTATTTTTGAAGATCATCTTTAATTCTCTCTTTGGCATTATGATATTTTGAAAAGCATTTGAAAACCTTCTTGGAGCTGATGGTTTCACTGTCATATACAATTTTTATCATTTTAAAAGTTTCAATAGCAGTTTTGCACAATTTAAAACCAAAATAAATGTTAGCACATTATTCTATCTTAGGTTAAGCTATGAAATTCATTATTACATTTTATGTTATAACTTGTGATCCAGACATAATGCTTCAACAATTTTGTCATGAATAGCTAAACTATATTTACATCAAACCTGTGTTGGTTCAGAAATGGTACTTCAGGCAGCTTGAAAAAAGGAACTAGTCAATAATCACATTTAAGGAAGAATATAATAATTACTCTTTCTTATTGCATTGCCAAATGTATACCATATAATACTAAATTATCCAAGCACTTTACTATTGTTACACAATGCTTTATTTACCACTCTATTTTATAGTTTACAGTTTCGATTGCAGCAGCAATCTTCTTCAGAACTCTTATATCTCCTAACTTCAACTTCTAAATTCAAATTTATTTACCACTCTCTTTTACATCTTACAGTTTCAATTGCTTCAAGCAATCTTCTTCAGAACTCTTATATCTCCTAAAAAAGATTGTTGGGGCAAACGAAACTGTAAACTGTAAAAGAGAGTGATAAATAAAACATTATATAACAGTAGTAAAGTGGATGGATTGCTTATTATTATAAAAAAGAATATACTGTGCACATATACAACTTGTCTTCATTTGTCTCTTATTATTTTATTATCTTTTCAGAACTGCATTATTCTAATTTTTTTTGTTAATTAATTTTATTGATATCTTAATGTGGACAGTTTTTGAATCCAATTGAATCATAAGTATGTATAAGATCTAGGTGCAGTGCTCTCAGATCCAAGGCTCCTCTCTGATGAAGGCCATAAACCAGAAACTAGTCTGAGGATATTGGATGAGTAGGCACTAGATGGAGATTTTATGCACAAGCTTTCTGGCATCCATTGATTACTCTAGCTTGCTGTGTGTGGCAATATATATAGTGAGTTTTGCCGAGGTGGTGATCATGTGATGTTTATTGGCTTAAGTATGTATATAGCAATATAGCATATACATATAATAAAAATATTGCCTTGACAACAAATAGATTAAGATTGTTGTTCTTGCTAGATATTGTTTAGGTAGGGACTGCTTTAATATATTTATATACAGTTTAGAATGTATATAATGTAGTCGATGACTAAAATTAGCGAATTTTGATATTTTTGCAATGGTCTGGAATAAAATGGCATATTTATTGTTATTGAACTAACTTTTTTTATTACTATTTTTTGTGAAAAATTTTACATTATTAGATTTGAAAATGTTAAACAATATATATAATGTCTATCTGCTTTGAAATGTAATAAGTCGAATAATTTCTTCAATTTTATCAATAGTAACCAAAAACCACTACATTTCAGTTAAAATAAACTAATTTCAACTGAACGATTGACTCATTATTACGGTAGCTTTTATCTAAATCATTGCAATAAAATCTATATGCACATATAAAGAAAAATAATAATTAGACAATTGAAAAAAGATATTCGTTTTGTGTTGATTTTTGCTTTAACAATTTCTCGGTTATTCGGTACATTGTTATTTTATATAAAAAGTTATATATATATACAGCGTTTTGAAATAAAAAGAAAATGTATATATTACTAAGTTTTATTTTAAAAAATAGATAACTTTAAGTTACTGTCAATATTTTTTATTGTAGTTCCAAATAATAAATCAACCCTGAGAAAAAATATATTTCCTTTCTAAAGTTTCTTTTTCAATCAAAACAATGTTATAATCATTATAAACTCATTATAAACGAGAAAAGCTAAAATAATTTAAATTTAAAATCTCAGCATGCTTTTGGCAGAACATTATCAGTATCATCGTGCAGTCTAATTTCATAGTTGAAAAGTTACCCCTTTAAATAAAGTACTTCATTATGTAAATGAGTAATTTAAATATTCATTTTTTTTTACAATGGAACATATCCTTCTTTTTTATTAATTTCATATGGATTCTTTGCAATTGCCCAGGCTTCCTTCTATTTTCGTTTTTTATCATCTTTTTCGATACAAACCATCTTCATGAAGCATGTCCATAGTGCCCATATGTTAAATGAAAATTGAATTATAATAATTCCTTTGTTTTGTTCTGTTATATAAATATGTGTGCTAAGGAATTCCTGTTGATCTATTTGTCCATGGTTAACCATAATAGATTGCTTTGCACAAGAAGGCTCTACACACAATTTTATAAATCACTTGGGGACATGGTCTGCTAGTATTCTGTCTTTTGTATTATTCAGCAATTTATTTAATGACAGAGAGATAAACCTAACATTATATGTGTTAGCACATATGTTGATTAGTTTATTTGTTATTCTAGAAATATATGGAAGGCTTATCTTTGTTTAGGTTCATTGTCTTTGTTTATGTTATTGTAGAATTTGTCAAGAGTTCTTATTAACTTATTTTGATTGTATCCCATATTTGTAATGTCATAGACTGTAAGCCTTTATATTATATTTTCCATCAGTTTCATGCTTGCATAAGTTCCTGTTTCTATATAAGAAACTTTTCAAACCTGCAAATTTGTGTTCCATAGGGGTTTTTGATTTTAGGATTTCAGGTGAATAGCTCCTCTTATTTCAATGGGCTTCAGATTCATTTTGTAGTTGAGATTTTGATTGTTATATATATATATATATATATATGTGTGTGTGTGTGTGTGTGTGTCAAGAAAATTAATTTCTTGTTTATTATCCTCTGTTTCAATGGTCCATTGTAAAAATGATACATGTTTATGTTCCTATGTATATTATTAAGTATTTAAACCACTAAACATCACATGATCACCATCTTTTATGCTAGCATATAACTGGTTGGCACAGGGTGGCACTACTGTATGGAGAGTTTGCCTGTTTATTAAGTATTTCTGATGCACAAATAAGCATGTTGTTGATATATCTCACATGAATTTTGTTAGATAAAGAAACCAAATATTTTGGGATAATAGTATTCTTAAATTCTGATAGAGTAATACTGCATATTATACCATTTATTTGTACCCCCATAAGCCATCTGCTTTTTATTTTATAAATTTCCCTTTGGCTAACGCTATTAAGTTCTTATCCATTTATTTTAAGAAATAAATTACAAAATCTATTTTGTTCAGATTGTAGTTAATTTTCTGCAATACTTCTAGAATTGTATTAATAGATAGATCATGGGGCATGAATCCATAGAGTTCATTAATATCCAGTGACACTAGCTTTTGATTTTCATTTGTTTTTATATTCTTAATTTTATTTACATATTCTTATACAGATTTTATTAAGTACTTACCAAAACCAATATTCACAATTAGTCACTCTGTGACTCTCTTTGCAACTTTATAATAGTATGCCCTATCAAAATCAGTCATAAGTCTAAGAGGTTGATTTTGCATATGCAATTTAATTTTTGTGAATATACTATGGTGATAAGGCAACTGAAAAGTACATTGATAATTATTCAGATCTTGTATAAGCTTTGTTGCAATATTTTCTCAATGTTATATATATATATATATATATATATATATATATAGATAAATATTGCATTATATATATATATATATATATATATATATATATATATAAGTTGATCTTTCATATATTTTATGTTGTATGTTTTTAAATTTGTAATTTGAATATTCATTTTTCGAATGTATTTTTTATTGTCTAATAATCCAAACTGTTTAACTTTATCTTCCTTAATAGATGTAATATTATTGAAATGAAGTAATCAGTAGTCATCTTTACAGTTTGAAACCATGTGCGTACAGCTTATAATATCTTTGCCATCACATCTATTACTTTCACCTTTTGTGGTAAATTTTCATACTTATCTTTAATATAGCCAATTATTTCCATTTTTGGTTACTTCCAAATTCGTCTAATAAACTTCAAGCCTTTATATATTGTTAATTGGTTCTGGTGGTATTTTCTTCATTAAATTCACCCAATTACTCTACTTTTCTATTATTAAAACAAACTCATTTTTTCATTAAGAAATTTATCTTTTCTTCTTATTTTCCCTTTATCTTCTATCTCAATGTAATTCTTCTTAATTTGTTTTTTCTTTATATCTCTTTCTTGAGATTTTTACTGCATCCTTGAATAATTTTATGCAGTAATACTTCTTTTAAATTTTGTATTATTTTCTTGTACTGTGTTAATCCAAATATTGTAACAATTCAGGAAGACCTTTAAATGTAAATATAATTTTAAAAAATTGAGTCTTTCTTGTTTAACTGCTATTGATTTCTGTAATTTGAAACTCATCTTATTTAAATGTCGTATTTCCATTTTGTTCTCTAATTGTAAATAGTATTTACTTCACTTTTTTTTACTTAATGTAATTGTTATAAACTTGTTATAAATGAAAGCATTTGATTATGATGAGCAAATAGATCAACAAGAATTACCCAGCACATGTATTTATAAACAAAATGACGATATAATTTAATTTTCCTTGAATGTGAGCACGTTATAGGACATGCTTTTAATCCAACTAATGAGAAATTTTGCACTGAAAAAGATGATAAGAAACAAAAATACAAGGAATTATGGACAATTATAAAAAATCCATATGCAATTCATAAAAAGAAGCATATGTTCTATTGTCAAAAAAAAAAAAAAAGGAATATTTAAATGGTTCATTTACCTAACAGGTACTTTATTTAAATGTGTTAATTTTTAACTGCAAAATTAGACAGCGCTATCATTCTGGAAGTATTCTGCCAAAAGCATGCTTAGCGCAATAGATATTTTAAATTTACATTATTTTACCCTTTTTTAACAGTTGTTTATAATGAATTTATAATGATTACAATAAGAAAATTGAAGTAAATATCACTTAGAATTATAAAACAATGATATATATATATATTCTAACCCAGTATTTTTTATTTTGTTTAGAAATTTATTTATTTATCTAATATATTTGTTAGTTTATTTTATTTATTTATTTATTTATTTGCACTTGTGACACTAATTTTTCTGGTTGTTGTTAAGGCAACCAAAATAAAACATCATATCCATTAATTTTCCAATATGATCTAAAATACCTTTCATATAATACAATTGTACATTTAATTCTCTTAAGCCATGCCACGATTGTAATAACCACAATAATTGATCACTTATTAATTTAAAGAATAATTATAATAATATTAATCTCAGTGTTCTTTGTTTCATGTAAGGAAATGCTCGGCAGTATTGTGTTGTCGCATATGACTGGCATTCTGGTCAGCTATAGGAAACATTTATTTTACTTAAATTCAATGTGTCTTCATCTCTCATATCAACTGCTATATTATTTAAAGAGATGATAATTCTATTCAATAATGACGTATAATTTTGAATAACACAGCCTTTTTTTTTTTTTTTATACAAAGGTGAATGTTTAGTCTTAAGTTTTCAACTCCATAAATAATTATCATTAAACTAAATATAATGACATATTCCGATCTGCTTAACTTTATTTATCTGGTATATTAAGTTTTTAAGAATTTGGAATGATTTCGGACTCAAGAAAAGGTTTTGCAAATATTGTGCAAACACTTATATTTAGCATATAAAAACAAAAAAAAATGAATCTACAACAAATTTTAACAAGACTATAATTTATTATTATCACAAAAAAAAAAAATATACGAACATTTATTCAATAATCCCATAGTAATACAAAAATATAAAATATAACTGACATTAATCTGTATACTCTTTTGGTTATGGACTAGAGGTTACTACTTCTCCTGTATGCAATCATATGGATTGATTAACTAAAAGTACATTTCATTACCAATACATTGTTTATTACATTTTTGGGAACCTTGTAGAAGCTTTTACTCAAAATTATTGACTAACTATTTTTTTTTTTGTTTTTTTTTTTTTAAATGATTAATCCCATCATATGCAATACGCAAAATATTAAATTTATTTCTAATACATTTACTTTATTTATGGTCTTTAATGGGATAACCTATTCTAATTATAGGCCAGTTATCAGAAGTTACACTTACCATCTTACATTTAACTTAATGCTAACTTAAGTTATGATACAAATTTTATTCATACGTATAATTATAAATATGAGTATTATTTAATTACTAATCAGAATTAAATATTGCATTTGAATATTCCTTCAGTAAATAAGCGTTTTAAATTACGCAATTTTAATTACTTTCTCCATTGATTTACTTGTCAAATACTAGCAATATTTAGCAGCACAATACAGATATCGACCCTAGTTACTAACGCTCTATTTATACTAAAGTGGATCTTGAGGAACTAACACCTCCAATATAACCTTTATCTTGCCCGAACTTTCAAAATTAAGCACAATAATCAACACCTTCCATGGTGGAGCTATCTTTATTTTCACATGAGGAGTATGGAATAACCACGAAGGTCTGTAAAGTAATCTACTACATTAAAATATTTTGGTGGTTTCTTGCCTCTTACTTGGGCATACAACGAACACACACCAAACACAATCCTCTCCTGGGATTTAAACGAATGAAGCATACTAAATGCTAGATAAATTCTTGATCGTCCTATCTATGAGAATCGATCACTTGGGCTATAAACATACCCAAACATTATATTTAAAATCTTCCTCTCATGGAAAACAAAGCTTTTGGGGAGATCATTTTTCATCCCACAAAATAAATACATTATAATTATTACCTATGCGAATATTAAGCATATACCAATGCTATATCTGGGCAGGATAAGTAAATACACTGATTATAATAAACTTATGTTACCGTGTATACTTTGATCAACATCTGAAATCAATGGACATCATAGAATAAAAGTATAATAATTTTAATTTTAATAAAGGAACATTCAAAATAGTTGGTAGCATACTATCTTAAACTAAATAAAGTGGATGTGTTATTTAAGAATAATTAGGAATAACTTCCTCAATTAATACAGTATAAATTCGTTTCAAAACTTTAACAAGAAATATTTTGTTATAGCATTTTTTTTTTTTTTTTTTAGTTACTTCTGATAATTTTCAATATTTATTTTACCCCTTAAATATCTAAATATTTTTCTTTTACGTATCTAACATACAAAATTTCTACCTACAATTGTATGTAATAATTAAAACATATTTTATAGATTTTTTTTTTTTTTTCCGTGTTAACTATCAACTTAACCTATAATAATTATATTAAAACATACCTTTGTCATTACAAGGCTATTAAATATCACTTGACCATACAGACTTTAATCTATGTGATATATAAAAAAAAATACATATTATTTATAACTTAGTTTTAAACAATCATTAATTAACAAGTGCATACTCTCTCATTAGAAAATGTTTTTCTGTTGAGCAATTGGTCCAGGTGAAGAGCTTTATCCAGTCGTATTTCACGAAGCAAGTTTAAAAACAATAAACGCATGGTATTATTTCCTTTAAATAAAAGTTTTCTCTTATTTTGTGCATTTAATAAATTAGGTAAAGAAGCATATAGCAGAATTGAAGATTAATTCTTACTTGAATTAAACTACTACAATTTTAGGATCCAAGAAAAAAAATAGACTTCTAACATAGACGAATATTTGACTATAGACGATAAACATACACAATTTTTTTTTTTATTGACGATATGTATACTTATTAGCTAGCTTACTCATGGACGAAAATGCACAATTTTCCGAGAGATTATTATGATAATAACTGCAGTCAATTTACTTGTACATGAAGTTTTAATAATTCCAACTGATGTATAATATAATATATCATTTATTTTTATCATTAAGTCACTAAGATATTTGGTTTTGTTCATACTTTAGGAATTATAAATTTTTTTTAACGGTAACTTCTCCGTAAGAATGCCCCTATATAACTTTTCCTATATTTACTCTGAGAAAGTTTATATTTTTTTTTATATTTTTTAAAAAAAAATATACAGGTGCATAATTTAATCTTATTTATCATTATTATTATTTCCAGACAATTCTTGGTGAATAAAACATATTTTAACGTATGTAACTACATTACTTGTAAAGGCAGACAATATTGAGAAAGAGCGCGAAAATGTTTCTAGTTGATTTTCCTTGGTTTCAAAATATTTCTTTCAATTATTTTTTTTTCTATACCAAGAAAATATCAATAAATGACATAAAGTTAATAAATAATTATTTCTCACTTGGAAATCAGTTATCTTCCTTAATTTAGACATAATAACACTTTTCATGATTCCCTTAGTTAATTCTGTCATTTTTGAACTTTAGCGCGAGACAATAAATTTTTAAGTATAAAAGGTCTTTAAATAGGTAGATGGCAAAGAAAATCAGGATATCTTATCAAAAAAATTTAGCCACACATTATATTATTAAAATTTTACTTTGATTATATTTATTTCGGCAAAATAAAATGAAAAAATTGAGTTACCAAATTTCAGCACTGTTCCTTCCTTGAAAACTAAAAGCAGACTATCTATTTATTTTTTTTTTACTTTAGCGACCTCTTCCAGAAAAATAATCATTTGATTATAACATAAACAAAAGAAAGGAAAAACCTATTACAATCATATAGTTTTAGTATTATTTACCTGGATTACAAAGTAATTTGACAATATAAAAAATAATAATAAATACATTAAATTAACAATCAGTGATGTATAATTCTTTAAACATTATATTTTTTTTTATTTTTTCTTTCTTTTTTTTTTTTTTTACAAAAAGAAATTACCAGAAGTTATTGTGCTTTATGATAAGACACTCACCCACTCTCCCCTCTACCCATCCAAAATCAATTACTGTTTAGCTTTTATACCATATTAATTTGCTCTAATTATTAATATCTAAATATTAAATTATTCATGTTCTCTCTTTAAAAATGACATTGAGTTATTAAATCTATTAGTTATTCACCCAAAACATGCCAAAGTGAGTGAATAGCATATTTTATTACTCAATTATTACTATTGTTATTTTATCTTTTTATTTCTTTAAAGAATAGCATTGTTTTCCTGCAGAAATAATGCCAAGTAAACCAAGTGTCAATAACACTAGGTTACAATTCTCCCACCGTTATAATAAATAAAAAGTAAAATAATATATGCATTTTTAACACTTCTTATGGTATTACTAAGTTTATATCCTACTTCTTTCTTATGTCAATAAATACAGTTTAAATGATTTAATTTTGCTTGGGATATGGTAGTAAGCTTCGGGCATTATAGGTACCTCTTGTTCCATCAGGGGTTGAGACTAAAAAGGCATTCTCACCCACTTGTTTCACAATTTCATAGGGGCCTTCATAAAGATACATGAATTTTCTAAACATATGTTTCCGGAGATTACTCACATGGGGAGTTCTAATTAAAACAAAATCATGGACTTTAAAAGGATGTGGACTGGTTTTGGAATAACGAGTGCGTTTATCACCCATCTTTTTAAGGTTAATTCTGGCCAGTGCTTGGTCATGTTCTACATTATGCTGTTCCCCATATGCTTAAAAATAGGGCCCCGAAGTGAGGAACATTCCTGCGAGGTCCTTTTTAATTTAATGCCCCGCTACTTTTACTACCTTTTATATTTTTCTTTGGTATTGTTGGGATACCACTAGTAGAAGGCTGATTCTCATTCAGAATTCTACTCTTAACTGTTGGCCTACTGAGGTGGCTATTCTGTCTACCATAGGGATTCGTCCTATAATATCCTTTTTCTCTAACTAACTTCCTCCTTCCCAGATGTGACCTATCTGCGAAATTGATATTACTCACCATCGGATGGGTGTCTCTATTTACCCTATTTCTATTATCAATATTCCTATCGCTGGTCTCTAACAAATCTAAAATTTCTACTACCTCTTCTATGGTATGTCGGTCAGCAGCAATCAAGATCTGCTCTATATGCCTCGGCAGATTATGGCGAATTATTTGCACAATTTGTGTCTCAGATAAAGGATAAGCTGTCAAGGTTTTCAATTTGACGGCCTGACTCCTGAAAAACTGAGTATAACTACCCTTATTTACATGATATCTTTCCTGAGATATCTGATATCTCAGGTTATCTTGGTGGTCTTCCCCCCAAAAACTGGCTAACATAAGATATTTGAAGTCTCCATATGTTTCTGGTTTAATAAATAATGATTGCCACCAGTCTTTAGATGCTGCACACAAATGGTTAGCGGCAATAGCAATCTTTTCTATCTCAGATAAATGACATAAGGTGAATAACTCCTCCAGATTCTGGAGATACTCATGTGGATTCTCCAGATATTCACCTCTAAAAAATTTTATTTTTAAGAATTTTAAGGCCATGGAGCTATTACTTTCTGGCTCTAGCATGACTTTACTTCTAGCCTCATTTAATGGATCGTATATTGATTCTACTGGATTAATTACCGTATGTAACTCAGATATTACTTGGTTATTATGACCATTATTTGTTTCCTTTACTTGAGTTTCAGATAAACCTTTACTTTGAACATTTTTTTTTACTTTTTGTAAAATTATCCCTATTATAGTCTATAGCTTGCATTTGACTCTCTAATTCTAACTTATAGTTCTGCCATTCACAGTCTATTCTCTTTGAACTGTCTTTTAGGCCTACATTTGAGTGTTTAATATGTTGTTCCAATTGGTTAATAGTTTCATCTTTATCTATCCCGAATTTATCTTCTAACCTTTGATAGACTTTATTCTCACACTGAGTCATTAATTCCCCTATTTCATCTTGGAGATTATTATGTAATAGCTGTGCATTACTCTTTATTATATCATTAAAATTTTCTACTCTTCCCATAACTTGACTTAGCTCACTTTCTAGATTTTGATTAATCTCACATTGGGTCAACTCTTGAGTTTCTAGTTTAGCTATTAATCTGGTAATCTGGCTCTGATATCCTTTCACTACATTGTCAGGTGCTAGAGTTATATTTTTAACTTCCTCTTTCAAATTACTAACTTCACTTCTAGCACTGTCTAATTCTCCCTTAATAGATTCAACTCTATCCTGAACTTCTCTTTGAAATACTACTGTTTCCTTTTGATAATTTCTTATTTCCTGTACTTCATTGTTTAATACAATATATTGACTTTTAAAATCCTGCTGGATAGCCTCAATCATATTTTCTGCCCTTTCAGAATTTGTTTCGATCTCTTTCCTTATTCTTATTTCCAGCTTTTCAGAGGCCAATTTTGATTCTTCTACATGATTTCTCAAATCTTCCCTTAAGTCCTTTATCTCCTGTACTTGATTTTGAGATGTCTCTTTGATCTCCTGCATTTGATTCTCTAATTTAATATTTAAATTTTGTATCTGACTTTTTAATTCACTATTTGATTGTTATAATTTACTATTTGAGTTTTGGATCTGACTTTTTAATTCACTTTTTAATTCACTATTTGAGTTTTGTATCTGAATTTTCAATTCACTATTTGATTTTTCTAATTTTTTCAAGAATTCCTCCAATGTATTTCTCATTAATTGATCTGGCTCATTTTCATGTTTTCCCTTTATTATTGTGGCTTCTTCTGGGTTAGCTATATCCAAATCTTCCCCTTCCTCTTTTAATTGTACACTAAAATATGGAGTCTATGTATCAGGGGATTGTAACTCTTGGGATCCTCCCAAATCCTCAGAAATACTATGATTATCTTTGTTTTCACTCATATTAAAATTCTAACTCTTTTAGTATTTAACAGTACTGAAATATTAGCAATGAACTATTAATAAATTTATCGATAAGAAATTATTGACAAGACATCCTGCCTCCATGCCTCTCCTACCAAAAACGATCTACACCAAAAACTATGCTCTGACATTTACTATCCCTAAAGCTCCAACATTAACTACTAAATATGCTTTTTTTTTTTTTTCACATGCTTCTTGGTCCATATAAATCTCATTAGATATTATGTAATATAGCATAAGTGCCAATCACAAGACCAGACAAACAGATCATCATAAATGATAAAATCATTACAGTGTTTTATGGAATTGCCTACAGACCACAACATCATAAACTGACAACTTAATTATTTATTTTTCAGTGGCAAAAGATTAGATCATATAATAGATATTCACATAATATCTTATGGCTAAAACAATTCATTATTGGCAAATATTTTTAATCAATGAATAACTAACCCATTCAAGTGCAAACAATATTAATATTGACTTCAAGAAAAGTTTACTAAATTCCTCGTGGCCAGCTATAGCCATCGAAGGCCCCTGTAGTTGGGCGGCCATTTCTAACCCAGTATATTTTTAATTATTTATTTATTTACTCTTGTGACACTAATTTTTCTGGTTGTTGTTAAGGCAACCAAAATAAAACAACATATCCATTAATTTTCCAATATGATCTAAAATACCTTTCATATAATACAATTGTACATTTAATTCTCTTAAGCCATGCCACGATTGTAATAACCACAATAATTGATCACTTATTAATTTAAAGAATAATTATAATAATATTAATCTCAGGGTTCTTTGTTTCATGTAAGGAAATGCTCGGCAGTATTGTGTTGTCGCATATGACTGGCATTCTGGTCGGCTATAGGAAACATTTATTTTACTTAAATTCAATGTGTCTTCATCTCTCATATCAACTGCTATATTATTTAAAGAGATGATAATTCTATTCAATAATGACGTATAATTTTGAATAACACAGCCTTTTTTTTTTTTTTTTTTATACAAAGGTGAATGTTTAGTCTTAAGTTTTCAACTCCAAAAATAATTATCATTAAACTAAATATAATGACATATTCCGATCTGCTTAACTTTATTTATCTGGTATATTAAGTTTTTAAGAATTTGGAATGATTTCGGACTCAAGAAAAGGTTTTGCAAATATTGTGCAAACACTTATATTTAGCATATAAAAACAAAAAAATGAATCTACAACAAATTTTAACAAGACTATAATTTATTATTATCACAAAAAAAAAATATACGAACATTTATTCAATAATCCCATAGTAATACAAAAATATAAAATATAACTGACATTAATCTGTATACTCTTTTGGTTATGGACTAGAGGTTACTACTTCTCCTGTATGCAATCATATGGATTGATTAACTAAAAGTACATTTCATTACCAATACATTGTTTATTACATTTTTGGTAACCTTGTAGAAGCTTTTACTCAAAATTATTGACTAACTATTTTTGTTTTTGTTTTTTTTTTTTAAAATGATTAATCCCATCATATGCAATACGCAAAATATTAAATTTATTTCTAATACATTTACTTTATTTATGGTCTTTAATGGGATAACCTATTCTAATTATAGGCCAGTTATCAGAAGTTACACTTACCATCTTACATTTAACTTAATGCTAACTTAAGTTATGATACAAATTTTATTCATACGTATAATTTTAAATATGAGTATTATTTAATTACTAACCAGAATTAAATATTGCATTTGAATATTCCTTCAGTAAATAAGCGTTTTAAATTACGCAATTTTAATTACTTTCTCCATTGATTTACTTGTCAAATACTAGCAATATTTAGCAGCACAATACAGATATCGACCCTAGTTACTAACGCACTATTTATACTAAAGTGGATCTTGAGGAACTAACACCTCCAATATAACCTTTATCTTGCCCGAACTTTCAAAATTAAGCACAATAATCAACACCTTCCATGGTGGAGCTATCTTTATTTTCACATGAGGAGTATGGAATAACCACGAAGGTCTGTAAAGTAATCTACTACATTAAAATATTTTGGTGGTTTCTTGCCTCTTACTTGGGCATACAACGAACACACACCAAATACAATCCTCTCCTGGGATTTAAACGAATGAAGCATACTAAATGCTAGATAAATTCTTGATCGTCCTATCTATGAGAATCGATCACTTGGGCTATAAACATACCCGAACATTATATTTAAAATCTTCCTCTCATGGAAAACAAAGCTTTTGGGGAGATCATTTTTCATCCCACAAAATAAATACATTATAATTATTACCTATGCGAATATTAAGCATATACCAATGCTATATCTGGGCAGGATAAGTAAATACACTGATTATAATAAACTTATGTTACCGTGTATACTTTGATCAACATCTGAAATCAATGGACATCATAGAATAAAAGTATAATAATTTTAATTTTAATAAAGGAACATTCAAAATAGTTGGTAGCATACTATCTTAAACTAAATAAAGTGGATGTGTTATTTAAGAATAATTAGGAATAACTTCCTCAATTAATACAGTATAAATTCGTTTCAAAACTTTAACAAAAAATATTTTGTTATAGCATTTTTTTTTTTAGTTACTTCTGATAATTTTCAATATTTATTTTACCCCTTAAATATCTAAATATTTTTCTTTTATGTATCTAACATACAAAATTTCTACCTACAATTGTATGTAATAATTAAAACATATTTTATAGATTTTTTTTTTTCCGTGTTAACTATCAACTTAACCTATAATAATTATATTAAAACATACCTTTGTCATTACAAGGCTATTAAATATCACTTGACCATACAGACTTTAATCTATGTGATATATAAAAAAAATACATATTATTTATAACTTAGTTTTAAACAATCATTAATTAACAAGTGCATACTCTCTCATTAGAAAATGTTTTTCTGTTGAGCAATTGGTCCAGGTGAAGAGCTTTATCCAGTCGTATTTCATGAAGCAAGTTTAAAAACAATAAACGCATGGTATTATTTCCTTTAAATAAAAGTTTTCTCTTATTTTGTGCGTTTAATAAATTAGGTAAAGAAACATATAGCAGAATTGAAGATTAATTCTTACTTGAATTAAACTACTACAATTTTGGGATCCAAGAAAAAAAATAGACTTCTAACATAGACGAATATTTGACTATAGACGATAAACATACACAATATTTTTTTTTATTGACGATACGTATACTTATTAGCTAGCTTACTCATGGACGAAAATGCGCAATTTTCCGAGAGATTATTATGATAATAACTGCAGTCAATTTACTTGTACATGAAGTTTTAATAATTCCAACTGATGTATAATATAATATATCATTTATTTTTATCATTAAGTCACTAAGATATTTGGTTTTGTTCATACTTTAGGAATTATAATTTTTTTTAACGGTAACTTCTCCATAAGAATGCCCCTATATAACTTTTCCTATATTTACTCTGAGAAAGTTTATATTTTTTTTTATTTTTTTTTAAAAAATATACAGGTGCATAATTTAATCTTATTTATCATTATTATTATTTCCAGACAATTCTTGGTGAATAAAACATATTTTAACGTATGTAACTACATTACTTGTAAAGGCAGACAATATTGAGAAAGAGCGCGAAAATGTTTCTAGTTGATTTTCCTTGGTTTCAAAATATTTCTTTCAATTATTTTTTTTTTTTCTATACCAAGAAAATATCAATAAATGACATAAAGTTAATAAATAATTATTTCTCACTTGGAAATCAGTTATCTTCCTTAATTTAGACATAATAACACTTTTCGTGATTCCCTTAGTTAATTCTGTCATTTTTGAACTTTAGCATGAGACAATAAATTTTTAAGTATAAAAGGTCTTTAAATAGGTAGATGGCAAAGAAAATCAGGATATCTTATCAAAAAAATTTAGCCACACATTATATTATTAAAATTTTACTTTGATTACATTTATTTCTGCAAAATAAAATGAAAAAATTGAGTTACCAAATTTCAGCACTGTTCCTTCCTTGAAAACTAAAAGCAGACTATCTATTTTTTTATTTTTTTTTACTTTAGCGACCTCTTCCAGAAAAATAATCATTTGATTATAACATAAACAAAAGAAAGGAAAAACCTATTACAATCATATAGTTTTAGTATTATTTACCTGGATTACAAAGTAATTTGACAATATAAAAAATAATAATAAATACATTAAATTAACAATCAGTGATGTATAATTCTTTAAACATTATATTTTTTTTTTTTCTTTCTTTTTTTTTTTTTTACAAAAAGAAATTACCAGAAGTTATTGTGCTTTATGATAAGACACTCACCCACTCTCCCCTCTACCCATCCAAAATCAATTACTGTTTAGCTTTTATACCATATTAATTTGCTCTAATTATTAATATCTAAATATTAAATTATTCATGTTCTCTCTTTAAAAATGACATTGAGTTATTAAATCTATTAGTTATTCACCCAAAACATGCCAAAGTCAGTGAATAGCATATTTTATTACTCAATTATTACTATTGTTATTTTATCTTTTTATTTCTTTAAAGAATAGCATTGTTTTCCTGCAGAAATAATGCCAAGTAAACCAAGTGTCAATAACACTAGGTTACAATATATATATATATATATATATATATATATATATATATATATATATATATATATATATATATATATTGAAGTGGTAAATCTGTAGTATATATTTAACTTCACTGCCTGATGACATTACATACCTTTAAAGTAGGGTTTGAACCTGTTTATATGTTTATTTGGTCATCTAGGTATGTTAAGCACACACATATACACATATCACTTGGTTAGGTGTAACCAGTTGAATTATTATTTTAGCTTACGTGTATTTTATTTCCAAACTTGTAAATTCCCTTCACTTAGATAATTGTGTATGTGCAAATATGTATTACAGATATAAAAATAAATAAAATCAAAGTAAAGCTAAAGTAATGTAGAATATTCTAAAAAATATTACAATTTTAAAATGTTATTCTCATTTTATTTGCAATTTTAAAGTACGTTTAAATAATGCTTTCTGAATGTATTTGTTTACATCTTCCAATATTGCCAAATTTCAAGTACAGGAGGAGCGGAAGTTCTAGGAATGTGCAAAAGGAGTTCAAATCACTCTTCTCTCTGGTATTCGTTTGGAGAGTGGAAGTAAAATGGATTGTGAGTAAAAAGAATTTGCCTCCCTGATCTGAGATTGCCTCTGTCCTGCCTCCCTGCTATGCCATCGCTGCTTGAAAACTGTTGTGCTTAATTATAAAAGAATATTGGAAGATGCCTACCATTATTTTATTAATATTGTGCTTTGCTAAACTTCATATATGTTATTATAAGTGGCCACCATAACTTCTAAAGGTAATCCGTTTTGCCGAAGAATGAACTCTTAATTCTCCTCACTTCATTTCTTTCCTAAATCTTAATTGTAATCAGAATGTAATCTTTATTTAATTTATAACTGATTATAAACTTAATTATCGTTAAATTTATGATTTTCTCTTTTAAGTTTTTAAACTTGTTTTTTTGAAATGCTAAGCACAGAATTATGTACTGTAAATTTATTATTAGTTTTTTTTTTTAAGTTTCACACTTAAATTATTTTATTTCATGCGGCAAAACTTATTTTAAAAATATATCTTATTAAATTAGTTTTAGTATGCTAATGTTTTAATCTAGCAAACTTATATTATTTCAATCATCATTCCGATATTTTGGAATGTTTAAATAGTTTAAACATAAAATTTCTTATTGAGCGCTGTTCGCTGGATTAAATATTTTGAAATTATGGTTAATGGCGGATTGTTTAAAAATCATATCACTATCGATATTTAAATGCAATTTATGTCCTTTTAATAAATTTGATTATTAATATACTTTTATAACTATTTATTAAGAGTTAAATTAATTATAATATATTGTCGTTTAGGAATACTTGGGCTTGTTAAATAGGAAAAATAATATTTTCCCTCTTCTATATTTGACATCCTAAATTTATTAAAGTTATACGTACGATGCTGAGTGGGTTATTATTTTATCATGGCATTACACATGCTATTATTGCTTTATTTAAGCTTAAATTATTTTATTAGTCATTTAAGACTTAAGCCATATTCGTGTTGCTTACTTACGATAGCATTTTAAAGTACTTATATTTTGCTTTATCATATTTATCATCCAAACTCCGGATTTTCTTCACGTAACTCGTCTAGGAATGAGATTTGGTATAACTGATCTCAGGATAAACATTAGAGTATTAAGGCTATGCATGTGACACGTTGGAGGGCATGCCATGGAATCCTTACCACTCATATTTTCGAATATCACCCTGTGATAAGTACAAGCGGAATAATATATGTGATAAAGCCTTCCAGTCCAAAGATGGACATCTCCATTTTAAACGCTGTCATTATGGTTAGCACTGCGAGTTCTTTTATGGGTAGTTCTAATTTTATTTATAAGACGTAGCACAGTGATGTTTGTAAACCACTCATTTTATAATTAATCGAATATTTTAGGATTGTCACAGTAAAGTTAATTTAGGCTAACCCATTCCTCATTTGTACAGGCCCAAATATGCTCATAAACGATAAATTATTAACTATCATATCAAGAATAAACCTCTCTTTAGAGATGAATTTGTAAACGTCCTTATCATTACTTAAAGTAATGATCACCGCATTGATAACATTAATTTATTATTATACTATAACTCATTAGCATACTAAATCAGTTGCTTATATGCAAAGTAATAACCGCATTAAATCTGTGCTATGTTTTCTAATGTAAATTAAATTGTTTATATTTATTAAATTATTATATTTTAATAATTACTCATGCGTTGTGTCTTACTGACTCTCACTCATTGAATTCCATTAAATATTTATAATAATGTCAGTAATATTTAGAAGTTATAACTGATTACTTCAAATAGATATTTATCTCTGGGTTATTCTGTTCTTGCTCATTCTGGATGAATACTATTCTATAATTCATGTTTCTTTTGCAATGCTAGCTGTGTGCAGTTCATTTAAAATTTATAAATTGTCCCTTCACATAAGGTATTGATTGAGCCAAGTTTTAACATTATTTATTTATGCTAATTACCCTGTAGATCTCATGTTTCTCTGCTGTGTCTCTGGGACCAGAATGAATAAAATTTCATGTTATCATCAGAAGTGTTGTTTATAATATTATAGTTTTAGAGAAGAACAAATAGGGCAGAATTCATGATTGCTCCTGACCTGTGTATCTCAGGCATGAGTGGATTTAGGGTACTTTTGCTTAGATTCTAAACCTTGTTAAATGAACATACAATTCTGACCGGTACAATATATATATATATATATATATGGTATATATATATATATATATATATATATATATATATATATATATATATATATAAAATTAGATTTCAACCAGTCACCACCTAAACATTCACAGTAAATATAGTAATCAATATTTCTCACTGCTGTCAAGGCAACCTTCTCACCTTTTTAATAGCAAGAATGGAAATCCACTCTTACTAATGGTCCATTGAATATATATGGACACTTAAAGATTGCAATTTGACTACAGAGTATGAAATATTGTTACACTGAAGTTTAAATAAACCTCTTTAAACATGAATAAACATGTCACTGCAGTGCAGACTAATAAATAGTCATCTATAACATTACTTAATGCAATACTTTTAAATTGCCCATGTATTATTTAGAAATAATAAGTGAAATAGTGCCTAAAGCTAATCTGGGATAATGAGGTAATTAGATTCCAACCAGTCACCACCTACACATTCACAGTAAATATAGTAATCAATATTTCTCACTGCTGTCAAGGCAACCTTCTCACCTTTTTAATATCAAGAATGGAAATCCACTCTTACTAATGGTTCATTGAATATATATGGACACTTAAAGATTGCAACTTGACTACAGAGTATAAAATATTGTTACAATGAAGTTTAAATAAACTTCTTTAAACATGAATAAACATGTCATTGTAATGTAGACTAATAAATAGTCATCTATAACATACAAACAAAGCATATTTTTTTAATTCATAGTAATGGATATCAAAATTACCATGCTAATACTAAATATTATTCCTATGGCTCAGTGCTATATAATAACCAAACAGAAGAATGCATTTTAAGTAATATGATCCTGTGTGTATTATTAATTATGCATTAAAAGGTGTGTATATATATATATATAATGTATAGGTATATATATATGTATACACCTTTTAATGCATATATATATGTATAGGTATATATATATATGTATACACCTTTTAATGCATAATTAATAACACCCACAGGATAATTATGCATTAAAAGGTGTATATATATATAATGTATATATATATATATATATATATATATATATATATACACCTTTTAATGCATAATTAATAACACACAGGATCATATTACTTAAAATCCTGTGTGTGTTAATTATACATTAAAAGGTGTATATATATAATGTATGTATGTATATATATATATATATATTGTAAGCGTAAATCTTCTCATGGCCAACTATAGCCATCGAAGGCCATTGCCCTCTCAACTACCTATCGTGCCGAACACGTTGCGGCACTAAAAATTGTAACCGCAAATTGTGTGGTCTCAACTACGTAACGTAAGTGCACTAGGAATTGTAACCTTGGTCACTGATCAACTCTCACTCAATTATTGTCAGCTATTAAGAGCTGTAACCAAAAAACATATCAAGCTATCTATTTAATGCACCAAAGACCACAATCAACATCTGGAGCAACTTACCATAGACCAAACTAATGATCTAACAAACTTTTTACAATTTATTTGATCGCAGCCAGGGTATACCGCGAAGACCTATCATAGTATTATTATAAAACACATTAAACAAATTATAAGTGCAATGTTATTACTTTTAAACCTTAATTTGCGATTTTTATGGTATGCGACCCTATGGCCGACCATGTACAAGATGGCATAATTTGTGGAACTACATAAGATTATGAAATTTTAAACCATCTATATGATTTTTTATACGAATGCTAGTTCAGGTAAAGCTTTGCAATAAATAAATATAAATACTTGGGTTCTTTTTTTTTATAGTTGACTATATTATTGAGACTCTTATTATACTGACAAATGACAATTTAAAAACGTTAAGTAAATATTGAATCATATCATTATTTGGTAAATCTGTTCACAAGTTTAATAATTAATTTGTATTTTATACTAGAATCAACTACGCAAAGCCACAATGATGGAAAAGGTAAATGGGATTTTATTGTACCTTACCAATCATAAACTACCAAAGACGAAAAGCATCTAAATGTTTTCTCAAAAAAAATATTTATAAACTCTTATATCATGTTGACGATAATATGTAATTCAAGGTATGCTCTATAATGTATGCTCTATCCAAAGTTTATGATTTCTGATGTTATGAATGACACATAGCAAAGGCACAGTAAGTTTAATTATAAATCAACGTTTATTTACAAATTTATGAACAATAAGTAATTAATTTCAATATTCTAAGTAAAACATAAATAAACAAATAAAATAAATAAATGATAATTCCATTGACTTTCTTCAATAACACCTCCTAGGTACAGTTTTAAAATCTAATCATACCTTATTTCAATCTAATATAATGAATATTGATGAGATTATACGAAATTCAGCATCAAACTCATGAAATATTTAACGTCATTTCCAGATTCAATAAATCCCTACTGTACACCTATAATAATATAATAAATAATATGATGTCTGTATGATTTAGCTACAATGTAATCATTAATTAAAATGACAATTTAAACTTACGTTCCGGTAAATAATAATCAACCAACAGTTAATTATTATGAAGTACTTGAATAGAACGTCCTGTTACCATTTATTAATCTAACCGATAAATTATGCTTACAAATGAAGAAGATGATTTAGCAGATTAACTAAAATACTTTGCCCAACTTATATCTGTGAAGCAAAACATATTCCTGTGGATGCATTCATCTACACGTAGGAATTAAATAATACTAAACGTTTTGTGTATTTAAACACCATCATAAAGTAATACGTATAATCACACAATTCCGCGGATTAACCACCAGCGCAGGAATGTGTGTAAAATACAAAAATGGCAATTAAAATAATCTGTGGATTAACCACCAGCACAGATTAAAGCCCTTTAACATTCTAAAACAACATTATTATTTACTTCACATTAAAGTGCAAAATCATCCTCCTCAGTTCTTCTGACTATTCAGAATACACTAACACTTTAACAAATGTGGGTTCTTGCATAATAAAATGTTATGCAAATCAGGACAACTAATGTACTACTTATCTTGCTTAAAATAAACATGTGTAATATAATATAAGTAATATTGGCATAGGAATACAAATCTGGAAAAACTCACAAAACATCTCACAAAGATTGATACATCTCATGAATTCATTTAGTGCCTTTAAGCTTTTCCGCAAGCGCTATTCTCTTGAAGAAATATTTTATTCAACCCCTATTAATTTAGACTTAATAAATATAACTTTTGAACTTCACATGCAAGTTCATATAACGATAAAATTAAACAATACATTATTCATCAAATACATAAAATTTAACGGTGTGTGTGTGATAAAACTAAATGTATAGCATTTATAGTTCAATACATGAATTTTAGCAGAGGTGGGTATCACAAATTGGATTGTATAGCATTTTATAACTCCTAATGTGATCCGTGGAATCCATGTACGATGTGTAGAATAATGAGTATACGAGGTAATAGCTATAACTGTAGTTAAATTCCATACATGCAATTCCATCCATTTGATTAGTTATTATAAGCAATATTAGATTAACGATTTTGCGTGGCTCTCCAAACATGAAACAATTTTAAAACATGATACGCAGAATTTAAATGAAAATGTTTTTCATAAAGTTATTAATCTCTACATTTCTCTATCAAAAGTGTTCCAAGTTTATCACATCCATGCAAGTATTTATTTATCCACGCGTTAATCCAGGAATACTAATTACAGCAATTAATTTATTCATTTCAAACCGACAATAAAATTATAAAATAGCTTTGATTAATTATTTGAAAACTGTTTATTATCCAAATGTTAAACAAATTAACTAGCAAATATTACTGGCATTGTAAAGTTAAATATCAATCAATATTATATTTTATTAGAATTAAAAAACGGAAATATTAAAATATTTTGATAACTTTAACGTTTTACTTTAACTTAAAATTCTTCTTTTTTAAAAAACAAATTTTCATATTCATAAAACTTCTGTAATTAAAATACTTATTTAATTTTTCCAAATTGTAGAATAATAAATATTTCAAAACATACCAAATTCTTGCAATTAACTCTTTTAAATTTAAACTGGGAAGCTCCGACATTTTAAAAATGTAATATTGGAAATTATTACCGGTGATTCGATCCACTTGGCCAGCCAACTTGAACAGACTTTTAAATTTAGCAATTCATCTTATAATTAGTTACCACTATGTTATATTTATGTTTATAGCAAATTTTGTGGTAATCAGTTTACTTATTAACTATTTTAAAATAAGCTTATCAAATTTACACCATTTGCCTTTACCATTTTCTTTTCTTTCTCCCTCCAAAAGCAAACTAACAGACGATGTTCCTTAAATTCGCGCTCTTTTTTTTTTTTTACATTGAGACGCATACGTAATTACTGTATTTATTTTTAATAATTAATTTTAATTGAACAAATGGTTTTTTAATTCAATGGAAATAATAATTTAAGATCATTTTAAACAAATAAAACAAAATATTATTTTTAATAATATTTTACCAAATTTTTATGTGTTGTCAAATTTTAAAAAGTTAAACATTTTGATATGAGTTAGCATATGGGAAGAAGCAAATTTAAATTTATCAAAATAATATAAGAGAGTAATCTGTTCAAAGTGCAGCTCAAGCCAATCAAATCACCAAAAGAAGAAAGAGAAATTTTTATACTAGTTACATCAATTAATATATTTTATACTAAAATATATGGTTACAGTTTATATATATATATATATATATATATATAAATATATGGTTACAGTTTATATATATATATACCTTTTAATGCATAATTAATAACACACAGAGGATCATATTACTTAAAATGCATTCTTCTGTTTGGTTATTATATAGCACTGAGCCATAGGAATAATATTTAGTATTAGCATGGTAATTTTGATATCCATTACTATGAATTAAAAAATATGCTTTGTTTGTATGGATGATGTACAGGGTGAATGAACCAAAATTAGGTGGACAATAAATGATAACATTTATTTTGAAATTATATATACAATTATATTTACTAATACAATGCAATACACAAATCCTATTCTGCCTACTGTCCATCTATTTTTGGTTTACCCTGTACAGTAACATCTGAAGGTAGCTATTAACAATCAAGATACTGTAAGGATAATGCTCATGATGAGTGCCTATAGCATAGGAGTTTCATCTCTAAGGTTCAGAAAGATGCATTCTTTTTCAGAACAATCAAGATACTGTAAGAATAACACTCATGATGAGTGCCTACAGCATAGGAGTTCCAGCTCTAATGCTCAGAAAGATGCATACTTTTCTCAGAATATGAAGAAGGTATTTTACTATTATTAAGCTGCTTATATTGAGAATGAAGTATGCTAATTATATAATGTAATTCTCAATCTTAATTACCATTGTAATTTCAATTCTATTTTGAGGGTTTTCATATGCAAGAGTGCCATCCCCTTAACATTTCCTTACAATCTTGAATCGAATTTGAGATTACTAAACTTTAGCTATTTTTACCATGTGTGGCGTTCCTTCAGATGTTAAGATCATAGCTAACCCAGCTGACTATCTAATATTGATCAGAAAATCGGCAACAAACTACTGAGATGTTCTTAACTAGAGAGTAGGTAAGAATTAAAAACCACTCAGTATTCATCATCTAGAAAGTGGCAAATCTGGTAGTTACTGCCTTTATCTACAGCCTTAATTACTTTTTGTCTACAAAGGAATTTTGAAGACTACTTGGACTTATAATAAGTGATTTAATGCTTGTGTAATCGTATTAATAATATTAGCAATTTGAAATTTCACAGATGTTAAAACAATGAAACTGAAGATCTTAGACAATTATTTATAAAACAATCATGTGTGTTTGTGTGTTTACGTTTAAACTCAGGGAAAAGTGAAATTTTGTTTAGAAATATATATTTACTTTTTCGGACGTTATTATTTATATGTATCAGACATATATATTGTAACATAATTAAAGAGTTCAAAAGATATTACCAGTCCAAATATCAAGAATTATGGGGAAATTGTTAATAACCAGTATTTTATGAAATCACGTGAG
Source organism: Epiperipatus broadwayi (assembly GCA_028023455.1). Lineage (NCBI taxonomy): Eukaryota > Metazoa > Onychophora > Udeonychophora > Euonychophora > Peripatidae > Epiperipatus > Epiperipatus broadwayi. The sequence goes on from JAQFVV010006197.1 coordinate 27,970,300, forward strand.
GTGAGTACACTAGTAATTCAATAAAATATAGCTCAGGTATACAGACCGTAATCTTATCCACTTTCATTTCTTGGTTTGATGTTAAGTGCATGTTTAAACAAATACTAAGTGAATATGGTCTAGCAGGGCGCCACTAGATTATCTGAATCTAGACACGGTTATATCTGATAACCTTTCACATGTACCGGGTTTGAATCCCTTCTTGGTACTTTATTTATAATAAAATGGAAGATTTTGCTTTTTGAGCCATATCACTATAAGCACTAATATTTAGGTAAAAGTAAAACATCTTTAAACCAAAGTGGAGTATACTAGACATAAATCATTTCTCAGATCTTAACATAACAAATGTGTTTCAATATTTTTATAAGTTCACTAGCTCAGATTATATATAACTAATTTAGGATGGCAATTCACTCATCCTTGCATGAAATAGATGATGGGATGTGGTTATAATAATACTAAGAGATCACTAAATATTATAAAATCAATATTTATTTATGGCCTTTAAACATTGAAACAGCTCATTAATTAAAACGTTGATGACGATGATGATGATGATAATAATAATGATAAATGACAACGGTTTCAACTACAGCTCTAGTTCTAAGCCTAAACATAAAACTAATTTTTATAAAGAAATTCATAATTATTGCTTAATTTTAGCATATTTATATCTTAAATAACTAATATTCAACCATTGATGATGATGAATAATCACACTTAACCAAGACTACACTTAATGAAATATATACGCCTCGTTTAATAAAACAAACTCATATTTATTACTACATTTCTAACATATACATAAAAATTTCTAGATAATATGAAAATTGACATGAATAATAATAATAATAATTGATTATATAACAATCCTCAGATTAATTTTAAGTTCTTCCCCCTTTCCCTTCAAATGTATTTTGTATTAAGTTGGATGTCACATTGACCATGAAAAGTATTTCAAGACAAAAAATATTATCTGCTCATTAGCACACATACTTTAAAAATCCAACATGTAAATAGAATGTAAAAAAAAATGTTAGTAAAATTGAAAGAGCAAGTTTTAGAAAAGAGTTTTAAATTATTTTCTCCCCCCTCTCTTCTACCTCTGAAATGCTATACTTAACTTGAAACAAAATAATCTAATATTCTAATACTACTCATTATTTCACATTCACTCCCAATTATACACATATAAAAATATTATTATGTATGTGCGTGTTTTATCCCATAATAACAAAATATTATTAAAAGCAAAATAATAATAATATATCAGTTAAAACTAAAATCATAACACCATAAAAAAAAATTGTTTTACACATTAATATTGTAAAATTAATAAACAAATAATTTTGATACATTCAAGATCATATATGAAGCTCAAAGTTATTTTTAGTAAGACATTCTTGTTTTAATCGATCTGAATAGTCTTTAAAGGTTCTTTAAATAAAATATACCACTTTATTGCTAAAATGTTTATTAAGACTGATATCATAAAGAAAATAGATATAAAAAGTCATATTACCGATCTTTTGTTTGTGGCGAATTTCCAAGGGTTCAAACTTGTCTTGTATAAGGTTTATATTTCTGCAGCTACCATTTCCGTCTTACTGGGAACAATCTCTTTCTTGAGGTGTATAACTATTTGATGATGGTGACTCTATTGAGGTTATTTGCTTTAGTGGATAATTTGGAAATCATTATATTAATTTTTCTTCTCTTCCTGTCAAGCATGTGGATGAAATACAGCAGTTGTTTTCACATTTGTAAATTTTCTTGAGTTTAAAATCAGTTGTTGTAAAAATTAATTGGACTTGATGATTAATATTTATCAGTAGATTAATTCATCTTCTTTGAATGCAGGTGAATGCTTTCTTCCTTCTATTAAAAACATCTTATTTCTCTGGTCAGTTGAAAGGTGTAGAATATTATTTTAGACACATCTTTTCTTTCCTATGTGATGTGCAGCTTCCCCAGATGGTCCAGCAAATGGGACATACATATAATTTTTCTAGCCCGCCATTTCTTATATTTTCAGCATTCAATTGGATAGTTTAATAATCTGAATCATAAACAATAATCCTAATAATAATTCAAGACAGCTTTTTATATCCAATTTTTAGCTAACTTAACCAATCAGAGATAGCATCACTTGCTATTTTTGGACAAATTTGTTTTAATTAGATCTCTAATTTATTTTCAACTATATTATTTTTCAACTGAAAAGTTTAATCCTTTTTCCAGACACTTTTGTTTTAAAAAAAAATAGACTCAATCCTTATTTCCTTTCTTTTCTTTTTTTTTTTTTAACATCCAGGTAACACTTCAAATCTTTGAGCTTCCTTCTTTAGATCTTGAGATAAGACAATTAGAGCTCTGACCCATTATAAGCTTCCAAAGTGAAACAATCATTTACAAAAAAAAATTGCTACAAAGATCGATATCTGATTAAACAGATTTCCTCTTTTAACAAAAAAATTGTACAAAAAAAATAATTTGACAGATTTAATACTTCCTTTTCTTTCAATATTTAGGAAATGTAAATTTTTGTATGTAATGCACACACATCCTTCATTCTTTCAAATCATTCATAAACTAACCTTAAATAATATGATTGCTAGCTTAGTAATTATAACCCAATTATTTAATTAAGTCTGTAACTTTTAAATCCCAAGTATAATTATAGAAAAGCAAAATAAAAGTATAGAATAAAATATTAGAATTGATCAAGCATAGGTTAGTTTTAAAGAAAGTTAAAATGTTGAATATTTGAAATATAAAACAATTAAATAATTTACACATACATTGCCTATATGTATGCATTATAACTTTGCTTTTTAAAGAAAAATTAAATATTAAATAGTTTAAATGTGTGTATTACCTTTCTATCAACACACAAACAAGTAAAGCATGTAATTGTTGACCCATTCTTTCTCTGTTTAAAGCTTTTAGAACTGGACCTTGTAGGGTTTGAACTTGGATGCCCTACAGCTTCTTTTATGGCTATATAAAATTGTGATGATGATTTTTGGTTTACCTTTTCTACATGCACATTACTATAAATTTGGCTAGTGACCAAATTGTAATGGCACAATATATATATATATATATATTTCACTCAGAACAAAAGAAATGAAGTTGAGTTATTCTATGTATATATGTTTAAGATTATCTAAAGCATGTAGATTGTTTGCAAATGCATGTGATGTGATGTGATGTATTTGGCTTCTGCTTAAACGAAGTCAAGAATATATCAGCAATTATGCCCAGATAAACCTGTTAGCCACTTTATTTTCCATTCCCCACTCTAAGTCTTCCCATATTCTGCCCCATCCCATTTCCACAACATAATCTTTGTCAACTCTATGGCCTTTAAATCTAAATCCTCCTTATCTTTTCGCAAACCCAGCATAAAAGCTAATCACTCACTTTCTGTATAGCCACTTTTTTCATACCTATTCTCCGATAACTTCATTATCTGTACCCTTTCTGCTTTCAAGTATTTACATTCAATCAACAGATGCATACATAGTGAGAGAGGGTGGTGTAATCTTCTGTGCTAATAAATGGGTGCAATAGTTGAGATCAGAGGCGCACTGATAAAAATCAAATAATTAGAAATATATATGAGTGTGAGTGTTTAAATAAATGCAAAGAATCTGCATTCTATCATTGATGTCGATTAAACTATAAGACCTTATTTGTTAGTCGTCTTCATATACCCTCAAGCAAAGAATCTAACATACATGCTAGTCGGAAACGCATACAATTGATCTGTTTATCTGCTTTTTAATCCAAATAAATTTATTTGATAAAATATAATTATATATAAGTAATAGTTTAATGCATTTTCTTATTGAAAATAAAATTTACTTGCACTATATAGCTTTTTTTTTTCATAACAAAACTAAAGAATTGATTTCATTTTCTTGAAATTTATCAAACATTCTCTTTGAAAAAAAATCAATTACTATGCAGTTCACAATTCTGCCTTACATATAACTCAATATCAGACTTTTGACAATCTGAAGTCTCTAAAGGAATATGAAGAGAATAAAGAAGTGTTATAAACTAGAACAAAAATGATCTTATTTTAAGCCTTAGTAGACAGTTAATCTCTGCAATCTTAACACTTTTTGAGAAAAGAAGTAAAACTATAATCCTTCAATTAATATCCAATTACAAACTTGTTTGTGATTGGATAACATCTAGAATAAGTCTAACAGAAAATCAATTCAGTATAGTATTAATCTCCTTTTTTTTCATCAGTATTTCAAATTAATATATCGAGTAAATTAAACTAGTCCCTATAACGAACAGTAATCAATTAATCAGACTTTTAACAATTCCTTTTAGCTTAAAAGTTTTAACATAAAAAAAGAAAAAATAATATTCTGATTGAAGCAAGTAATGGGAATACCGATTTTGATTTCTATACACGATAGAAATATTTAGAAAAAAAGATTCAATCCGCAGTCAAAAGCTCTTAAAAGCATATTTAAAAATACCATATTTAAATTTTAAAAAAATAATAACAAATACAATATTTTGTTTTATTTCTTGAAATTATTTCCACAGATTTAAATATTTGCATTTAATATTTAAAAGCTAGAAAAATAAAAACCTCTGTCTATACTTCAGTTTTTAACTTACACAAACAATTTTATTTTCTCTATGACTTCATCCTAAGAAGTTTGGCACCTTACAGAACTCAAAAGGTATAGATTTTTAAGTGGATTTTCACCAATTTGCTCAAAAATTATCATTAAAGCCACTGATCATAAATTTATAATTATTATTGTAGTCATTATTTTTTAATAAGTCATATGATCTTCAGAGAAATAACATAAAATTACAATAATTATTATTAATATTTACTGAGGCTATAACCTCGATAATATGCGTATAAAAGGTGATAGTAGGGACCTCTACAGGTGTTTTAACCACAAGCTTACGCTATGGAAGAAAAGAGGGGAACCTGTAGAGGTCCCTACTATCACCATTTATACGCATATTATCGAGGTTATAGCCTCAGTAAATATTACTTACGTAATCAATGTGCGTTTAATAAATTTATAATTACAATAATTATTATTGTTATTAATATAATTTATAATCATGGTCATGTAATTTTTAAAACAAATTATACAATTGCAATTATTATTATTGTCATTGTTTTACAATCAAGCCCAGAGTACGATTATACAATTACAATTATTATCAATTTGAATAATAACAACATTGTCCGTCTTGATATTATTGATTTAATAAAATCTTAAAACAAAAAGGCAATTTGTAATCTTATATCCATATATCTTCTATTTTTTCTTTTCTCTTTTTTTTTAATTTACTTATGTATTTAATCGTAATTTATTATCTTTTCTGCTATTCCTCTCTATCTTAACATCACATAATAATAATTGATTTATTATTCATTTTAATGTGCATTTTATAATCTGTAATACAAAATTAGTTGCCACTTAAATTAACTTGAATTATTATTATTATTATTATTATTATTATTATTATTATTATTATTATTATTATTATTATTATTATTATTATTATTATTATTATTATTATTCAATAATCATATTTATAAGCTTTTATTTTGTTTATTCCACACAAAGTGTAAACCTGGAAAGGATATATTGCTGAAAGAGTACTTATGAACAATTTAATTCTTAAGCTCGATTTCAAGACATCGTAAATGACCTATAAACAGATCACATATGAGATGGACGGATAAGTTAAGGAAGATTGTTGAAGTGATGTATAGAACAGAAATTATTCCATAAAGAAACTGTATTAAACTTGGAGAGTGAATCAATAATGATTAAATATGTGTAATATCAACAGTTTTATTTCTAATAAAATGTGAAAAGTGTAATTATGAATAAATAAAAATCATCATCATTATTGTTAGCAATCAAGGGCAAACGAATATTCAATACCTATTCCACCTTTAGAAGAAAAAATAAATTTATTTTGTTTAAAACAAATAGTAGAAGGTAAATGAATTATCAAAAAGTATTATATTAAACTACTATCACAATAAGTTAATGATAAAAAGAAAAAAAAAAAACATTGAAACATCTCTTTTCAATTTATGTGTTTTTACTTCAACATATATCTATTTAAAATACTATATAGAAAATAAAATGTATAAATTTAAATGCCAACACAGTATTTATAACCACACCCCCTCGCCCCTCTTGCATTAGGTTCTTAGATTTTTATGACATTTAAAATGCAATTAAAATAATGTAAATATAAGTGGAAATTTTAATGTGAAAGTCGTTATTTTAAATGATTTTCTTCAAACTGATCAATTACATCAAAAAGAACTTGGTTTAGTCAAAATACATTAGATAAAATCAATTTGTTTTACTATTTACACTATATATATATATATTTACTGAGGCTATAACCTCGAGAATATGCGTGTAAAATGCGATAGTAGGGACCTCTACAGGTGTTTAACCGCAAGCTTACGCTATGGAAGAAAAGAGGTGAACCCTTCTTTACTTCAACCTACTTTCTATTTAAATAGGTGAAGCTGAAGCTGTTAGATCTGCGAGCGTGAAACTATTCAATACTTCACTGCAACATCTCCCTCGTATTTTAAGTCTGTATATATATATATATATATATGATTGCTGGTTTTAGGGAGAGAGAGTACTGTTTCTCACTCCCTGATTTTGTTTTACAAAAAAATCTGGAGAGATATTTGACCTGTATTAAAATATCAAGACTCATTTTATCTATTTTTTACCAACATATATATATATATATATAGGTAAATCAATATATATATATAATACTTTTTAAAAATGTTTACAAATAAAAAATAGACTTTTATTCTATCAAAGGGAAGCAAAGAAACTGATTTAATTATCTTTACAAATACAAACTACAAACAAAATTATCTCTAGATATTGTATTAAAAAATTAACTTCTAGTCGTTTCCTTTTTTTTTTTGCTTTGCTTTTATGTTTTTTAGGTCTATCAAACTTTATTTTTGTAATTACTATATAAGTTTCTTAAATAAAAATTGCAATGGATATAAATAACAACTGCAAAACTAGCATATTTAATGGCAATAAATGAAAAGGTTGGAGAGTCGGAATACTCTTGAAGGGATTTTTATTCAAAATGATAAGAAAGCTAGGAGTGGAGGAGAGGGAGGGGTGGTAGCAATATATTTTTATTTTATGTTAATGGCGTGATGAGTTAATTCCAAATTAAATGAAGGCATGAAGAAAACAAGAATACGATTGAGATTTTAAGCAGAAAATATAGGGAGGCTATATACATATATGAAATTATTTTTTCAAATGTTGAAAATGATCATTAAACATCGCTATGGTGTGGACAATTTTGCCTCTGTGTTAAACAAAAACTTTGACAATTTTATACAATATGGATCCTCACTGTGATGGAGTCACATTGATTGATTCCTAAATAGCAATCAAATATTTATCTTTGTTTTGACAAATTTGCACTGATAACTTAGTAAAACAAAAAGCTAATCAAATCATTCTGTGAAACACAAATACATCTTTATATATTCCAAGTTAATTCTTTAGGAAGTCTTTATCTTTCAATGTTCACTTTTGGAAATATTTCAATGTCTATTTAATTGTATCTTTTCTTTTATTCAATTTCCACTTCATTTTCTCAAAGATAGTAGCTAATAATGAATGCATTTTCTAAATATGTCATTGAAATCATTTTTCCATCACATGATAAACATTTCCTAGTCTGCTTAAGTGCACAAACCTTATTGCATCCATTAATTACTAAGGTTTTCATTAGGTGGCATGACTGCATTGAGCTTGCTACTGTTTTAAATCATTTTTACATAATAAATAATATTTGCTTCTCTCATAAAAAATATGCTTAAGTTCATCATATTTTTTTAGGAAAATCTATTAATAATTAATGAATTGACAATTCTTATGTGTTGAATAGTTTGCTAGTTTCAGTATATAGTTATATACTGAAACTAGCAAACTATTCAACACATAGGAATAAAAACCCTTTAGGTTTAAAAGAATCTTATATATAAAATCTCTATTTTCTCTTTTGTCTGATTGGTGAATGTATGAATGTTGATCTAACGTCACATGTCCAATTTACAAACACTACATTTATGCAAAAGAAGTAATTATGCTATTAATTAAAACACATAAGCATTATGAGTGCTTTTAACTACAAAGATATGATCAAATGGAATTTGAACCCAGTCTTTCAAGATACCTTTAGTCATCAACTTCATCCTATACAACCAATACTTATGACTATATATATGCAAAAACGAAATGATCTCCAATATGCATATTTCATGCTGAATCAACACTGATCAGTTGATCCAAATATATTTCATGGTAAAGGTTCCCAGCTGGCTGCAGAAACAGCCACAAATACTGATTCATAATTTGGCTTTAAGGTACTCTGTGCTTTTATGGTCTGTCAATCCCCTAATATAGTTCAGATCAACAACATACTTAGCAATGTTTAATAAAAAATTATATTTACATGAAATCTTTAAAAAAATTGTTAAAGCAATCAATAACAAAAAAAATTACAAATATTATATTTAATAAAAAAATATTGCAAAAATAACTGGTGTTTTTGTATTCTGATATTAATAAGTGTTAACTATTAATAAAGCTAAAAAAACTATTACAATTAGTCATGACACTTGAAAAATCAGAAAAAAAAATTTTTTTATTCAGAGGGTGCTCCAGTAAATATATATTTGCACCTTAACATTGTTAAATATAATGGGTATATTGTAAAATGTAAATTTTAATTTAACTTTATTAAAATTGCGAAATTTATATATTAAAATATTTTGTTTAATTTACATTAAATCTTTAAAAAAAATATTAATGCAACCAATTATTACAAAAATGACAAACTGAAAGTCTGGAGTTTTTGTATTTCGCTGTAATGATGGTCTTCCAGACTAGTATACAATTCTTTCATTTAAAATCTTTTGTTTTATGTACATTAAATCTTAAAACATTTTTTATTAAAGCAACCAATTAGCAAAAATCATGGGCTTTTACAGGCTAGGGGCATCTGTTTATTGCATTTTCTGGATATTTTAAATCAAGTTATTAATTTTAAATTTCACAGCAACAATAATATTTCTATTATAGTACAAGTGCAAACTTTAATATGATTACACTAATGTGTGTAAAATGATAAAATAATGGCTGATAATAGTATACTTTCTCATAAACTTACTCTACATCTCCATGAGTGTCTATTCTATAGTCGATTGCTTTAAGCTTCATAATCAATAGACACAAAATAATATATTACAGTCCTCAGTGATAGAAAAAACAGACATCAGTCTGAAACTGGGGATATTATAACACTGTTCCATCTTCTGTCTATTAATTAGTCAAACATACAGTAAAATCATTTAATAGTTTGATGAAAAGACTACTCTTGAAAAATAAATGTTGCTTTGTTGTATAAGCTAGTGCTTATGAAATTACTATTTTTCTTTCTCAAACTAGATTAGAGAAAGGAGATTTAATGGTCCAACTAAAATTGATTATTTATATGGTAAAATAAAAATGGAAAAGTAATTATGGACTCACTGTTAGGGGGCATACAAATATTTTTCAAAACTGTGATGAAAGGTGCATTTTATCATAGGCATATTTGAGGGTGGGGGTGTGTTATTTTACACTCTACACATTAACACTTATCTGATAAATTTATGTTAATCTGAAACCTTTATCTTTAGTTAATTATTTTAAAAAAATCAGTTACTGACCTAACCTAAATTGTTACTTGGTGTGGTCATGTTATTAGTAAATCTAAAAAAATTATAAGGCTGTTCAGAGCTGAGAACATTTCAAACTCCAGATCATGAGCATAAGAAGCTATAAAACAAAGCTTTTTAAATACTCTGACATATTGAGATCTATTCTAGAAATAAAAACATTTCTTTTAAATCAGATTGATCTTCATGGAATATGAGCTTGTCCAAAAATACACCAGCATTATTATTTCTGGAAATAATTGGAAGTGAATAAATTGATAAAGACCAAAACTAGATAACAGTATGTTGTAATTTAATGCTTTTGAAGACCACAGATATTCAGAAAAAAAAAAAAACATGAATTATTTCTTAATTTATATTTTTAGAAAGCGCAGCTGAAAAAATAATAAAAAAAGCTTTTGCAAAAGTAGTTACCAAATTGATGAAACCTAATAAATCCTTACACAAATCAAAGTATTTAGTTGTAAAATAATGGCTTATAATTTATGAATGAGAGGAGCTATATATAAATAATATTAATGAATGGGTAGACATGAAAGAACTGTGTGGTATTGACTAATGAGAATATATATCTACAGTTACTAAAATTAAACGTTCACTTTAAAAAGATTACAGTTACTAAAGTGAAATTATAATTGTTTTATTAGATAATATTTTATGATTGCATTTCATTTTTTTAAACAATAAAAGATTAATGCAATAAAAGCTTATATTTTAAAATATATAGTTTTTTAGTGAAACAGGTCTAAATTAGATCTTTTTAGTATATAGACAATCCTAGATTGATCTAAATTGCTGTTTTAAAAAATTAACATATTTATTTTATTTTAATTTTTGGTAAAGATAAACTATGTGCTTCATTTCCAGCAGATTATGATATCTTCTACCATTAGTGAATGGAATCTCATATTTTTATAATCATAACAATGATAGTTTTGATTAACTTACATTAAACAATTACTCACAAACTAACAATAGCTAGATATCCATTTACTGACCAATATTGGATGACTAAACTGAATTGGCTAAAAACTGATACTTGATTCATAAATTATAAACCCAGTTGAGAACAGAAAAAAAAATGAAAGATTTATTTTGATTGAATTATAAACTCAAATTATGGACTAAATGGTGGATGTTTTAACTATTATGCCATTTTGGTAACATCTTGAAATTATACATAAAAAAATAAAATATATTTATTATTTATTTTTAGTTATTTGCTTTACACATATATCATCAACAACAACTATTATCAATCCATTGCAGGATGAAGGTCTCTCCAAGTTTGATCCATCTTCTCCAATCTTTAGCTTCTTTTCTCTACATCATCTCTGCACACTTTCTTATTTCATCCATCCATCTCACATGTGGTCGGTTTCTGGGTCTTTTACAATCTCTTGAAATTCAGTTTAAGATTTCATTTGTCCATCTATTATCATCTTTTCTAGCAATATGTCCAGCCCAACTTCACTTCAATCTTTAAATTGTTCTCATACCCATATATTGCATTTTCGATCTCTTCTTATTACTCCTAACATGCATTTCTTCATACTTCTTTGAGTGGTCTGAAGTCTCTGTATTGCTCTTCTATTAAGTATCCAAGTACACATATAACTATCTTTAAATAGTCTATGGCTGGATAAAAGTCTCTCCAGTACCTCTTTTAGAGAAACAGTGAAAAAGAAGGCATTGCTACCAAGCTTGTTACTTGATGATGATTACTACTTGAACAGTTTTCCCTTTCTGCTTTAGTCTCTAAATTAATGTACTATCTAGATATCCATTTACTGATCAGTAATGAATGCCCATCTGGGTTGATTGCTGCAAGTTTCTTTTAAAAAAATCCTAACCCATTGATTACAACTTTAAAAAATCAGTTTTATCATTTCCATTATTTGAATCGTGGATTGAAAAAATGTGATATCATTACATTACGCAATTCTTTTATTTCGTATATATATATTAATGCAAATGTGTATGCATGCATTTATTCGCATGTGTGTGTACAAGTGTCCTGTTTATGTAAATGTGTGGGTATATATATATATAGAGAGAGAGCAAAAGAGAGAGAAAATAAAATACATATATAGGTGTAAAATTTTATTAGTACTACAAACTGTAAAAAAATAACAAAAATAAATAATGATTATTGAGCTCCAGACATGGCAAGAAAATGAATGTATCCTGTAGTGTAATTTTTTATTTATTGTCAATGTAACTTTAATTCATTCGTACAGTTGAAGCAGAAATAATACTTTCAAAGCCTTTTGTGTCAATTTCTAAGCAGATTGAAATACAGGAATAAAAATACTTATTATAAATTTAAAACTTGTCGAATAAAAACTGATGTTCTATTCAGTTGATTAAATATGATTTGTTACTGAGGCGTCTGCTTTAGCCTTGATAAACAAATCTGTGTGGATTTTCTCAGGAAAGAAAAACGTTCAAGTGTATCAGAAAAGAAAAATAAACAAATTATGTCTACCATATTTAACATTTTAAAAAATATTAGTGTCATATTTAAAACATAAGTAAATAGATAAAAATTTAACACTTTTATTAAAAAATTATATACGTATATAACAGTTAAATAATGATAACATGTTAGGTTTTTTTAATTATTAATTTTTCTGGATTGAGAAAAATCATATAATAGAATAACAGGATATATATTAATAACTTACTGTGTACTTATATCACAGGTAATTGTAAACTTAACTAATATTAATAAGTTATAATTTTAACAGGTTTTATACATTACATTATTTATTAACCTACACAGTATCTTTATAATAAAAAAATATCTTAGTAGTATTTTACAACACTTTCATTGAAATATAATAACTTAAATATAATACTAATACTTTTTCTGCTTTAGAAAAAATATTGAAAACATTAAATATAATCTTAATGTATTTCTCTTATTTATTTTGAATATAACAGTTGCTTTTGACAAGAATATCCTTAGTATCAAAAAGACAATAAAATTATATTTTTTTTGTTCTCTATACAAGCAGAAAATTGATATTATTTTTAATTTAATAAATAATAATAACAAGAACAATAATAATAATAATAATAATAATAATAATAATAATAATGATGATGATGATGATGATGATAATAATAATAATAATAATAATAATAATAATTACATGATCACCATTTTCAATGCTTATACCAGCCTCATGCAATAGTGCACCCAGTGCAAGCCAAAGCAATTAACAGATACTGGAAGGTTTTGCATAGGCATTAAATAGGCATGTTATGCAAAAGCATTCTAGCCATGCATTAATTATTATGATTTGCAGTGAGTGGTACTATAGTGTGGAGAGGTTGCTAAAGCTTTAATAATAATAGTACTAGTAGTAATAGTAGCAGTAGTAGTAGTAATAGAAACAACAACAATAATAATAATATTGTTGTTATCATTATTATTATTATTATTATTATTATTATTATTATTGTTGTTGTTGTTGTTGTTATCATCATCATCATCATTATTATTATTATTATTATTATTATTATTATTATTATTATTATTATTATTATTATTATTATTACAAGATATTTGGAAGCATTAGCTTATAAGAGAAGCATATGTCTCCTATGGTTTACCAGAATGTCAGTCATTTTATTGGCAACACAATATCATAGTATAATTTCTAAAAATTACAGAGAACCCTGAGATTATTATTACTATCATGGATTTTATATCAATTAGTCAATCATTCAGTTAGATTATAATCATGGATGTGGAAAAAGAAATTCTTTATTATTCCCTATATTATGAGAAAAAGTACATTGCAATGATTATCTGCTAGAGTAGAGTAGCCGAGATCATGCTATTATATACTTTGGTGACTAATAAATTATTTAAGATATTTGAAATGAAGATTCATAGCAGATATTATCTTAAGTATAAATAATATAATCAGGGAATATCTTTTGATGGGGGGGATTTTAGATTTTAAAAGGGTTCTGTGAGCAAGAGTGAAGTTTTTCCTTTTCCTAATTTATTCTAATTATGTATTGTATGATATGAATTTTTATTATTGTTTTAAAAATGTCTCTTTATCTTAGTAGAAGTCTCTAGAGTATCCATTTAAAAATTATATGTAACCACCATTTTACTGAGCTTAGCCCAAATACATTATTGCAGATTATGTTATGATAATCATCATCGTATTCTTTCTCTCGCCTATGTTGTAATCAATCAATCATCGGATATGTTTTATAATATATTTATAGGTTACAATATATATATATGATATAAAGTTAAACAGTTAATTCCAAAAATTAGTTTTATCAATATAGTCTTAAAATATATGACTAACATTTTTTATCTGAATAGTTATTAAATCGGTAATATTAATCATTAGTTTAATACAGTTAATTTACCATAATATGGTATATTAATAATAAATTTTGCGATAAATTAAAAAGGACTGCCGGTAATTATATACCTATCTATAAAAATGCACAAAGCAAATATAAATGTACACTTCAATTATTTCTTTTGGTAAAATAAACACTCATGCAAGGATATTGTAAAATATATAAACTCTATTTAAACTTTCTAATAAAATTAGATTTCATACAGATAGGCTTTAACAGTAAATCTTTGTTAACTTTTTTTGAGTAAATATTTATTTAAAAGATGAACAATCCAAGTAAAATTCTACTTTTCAACATAAATACGAATACTTTTTTTTATTTTGCTGATAGAGGTTTTATATAAGATATTTTTTAAAGAGTTCATGTGTACACACATATATATATATTAAATTTTTTATTTTACAGACACATGATTATCAGCATGTGTAAAAGATAAATGATTCTCAAGATGCATCTCTAGTTGAAGCACACTCTTAAGTTGAACCACTCACAATCTTTCATATTATATATCAGTATCAAATTATTACAATTTATTGTATAAGTGCCAAATTTTTTCCATTGATCGCTTTGACACATTTGATAAAAAATAAATACATTACTGATTATTAGTTTTCAGCTGAGGAGATTTAGATCTAGAAATATTACATTTTGAACCTTTAGGATCCCAACTTCCTTCTAGCTTTCATCATTTACCTTTAACTACCAAACTATCATCCCAAAATGAAAACATATACACCTGGGTCTCATTTTATGCGATAGATAGGTTCCTCAGAAAACACGTGCAAATGAAATCACGCAAAAATAGACGTAACTTACATTAAAAAAGGGGGGGTACAGTCTGTGATTTTTCAAAATTTGTGTAAAAGCAAAGCACCAACGTAAAATTACTTTAAAATTCATGCAAAAAAAAATAAGGAAATAAAATATGACTAATAAAAAAATTGAAATTTGAAAAAAATTGATACAAGACAAACGTTTTAAACTATTTTTTAACTATAATATTTAATTTTATTCAAAAAAATATGTATTTTATGCATACATTTTTTATACACATTTCAATTATTATCGCTATTTGCCAATAAACAGGTTCATTTGCAAACTAGTTTTTGATTCTTCAGAAGAGGAACTACAACTAGCACCAACTTCACTCTCATGTTGTGTTAATTGTTTTCTGGTGACAATGTAATTAGTAATTAATCTTTGAGATGATTTTATTAATTGTTTATGAAAACGATATCCAGGCATACAACCATTTAACTCTCATTGGAATTTAAGAGCACGTTCGTGATTAGTGTCATTTATAAGAAAATAATTTGCCAACTGATTAGAAAGTTGAAGATCTTCTTGAATCATTTTTGCAGTGAAAGGAACAGGTTCCACTTCTGTTTCATTATCTTTTTCTACATTTTCTTCTGTATCTAAATTTTTATTTTTGTCTTTAATTTTTTAATTTTCAATTCCATTTAAAAATCAAATTTCGTTT
This sequence comes from Epiperipatus broadwayi, assembly GCA_028023455.1. Lineage (NCBI taxonomy): Eukaryota > Metazoa > Onychophora > Udeonychophora > Euonychophora > Peripatidae > Epiperipatus > Epiperipatus broadwayi. The sequence continues at coordinate 27,985,992 of JAQFVV010006197.1, forward strand.
CACTGCTATTACTCACCTTTTAAAAATAAACTTGTGGACACTAAATGATTAATAATTGATTACATTCTTTTTTAAAAAGCAAAAACAGAATGCGATTTAAAATGCAAAATTAACATGCACAATGTTTGAACAAATTTACATTATAATCTTGTAAAATTTAATGTGTGTATACATAAAATGTGGAAATCATGATTTTAATTTCATTACTGCATACAATTTTACTATTATAAAGGACTGAAAATATTGAAATTACTAAGATGAAAGTCGAATTCCAACAATGTGCTATTACTTTCAATATAACGTAAGTGCGCGAAATTTATTATTTAAAGTACTAGCGCATTATCGGATTTCGACTTCCGGTGAAACACGAATCGCGTAACTTCGAAATCGTGTTAAATAAGTCCACATAAAAAGAGATCCAGGTATAAATGCTTTCAATCTAAGTCAACTTGCCTTTATAACTATATAGATCACAAACTATTTTAGTATCTATATATTATGGCATCCTTAGTTGTGCACCAAATCTAGAGATGTTTATCCTGGGGTCAAATTGGGTGTAAATGAATAAAATACCATATGACTTTATCTTATTTATTACTGTTAGAGCAGCATATTTTTTATTCACAATTTTTTGCCACCTACTTCCAGCTTTAGTAAGTAGTGCTTAATAATTTTTACTCAATGCTTCCTATCCCAGATTTCATGAGTGAGAAGCTTTGGATCTTGAAACAGTACACCTGGACATTATGATCTAATGCACTTTTCTTCTAGCAGTCATCATTTATTTCTCTATTTTACTATTAATCTGTCAATGCAAATAATGAAACATAAACGTTTTCAGTCTAATCCAACTTGTGTGTTTGTAATCATACAAATTTGAAATTAGTTTATTAGCCACATATTATGGTGTCTTTAAAATTATAGGCACTTTTATTCTATGACCAACATTAAAACTAATCTGAGAGATTGGAACTAAGCTTGAAATTAGTCTGTGGATTAGATAAAACAACACTAAATAGGGATTTATTATTATTGAGCACTATCACCTAGCATTTACAAAATATTAAATTTTATAGTAAGTAGCACAGAGGGGAAACAAAAATTAAGCAGCTGATACAACAATGAATAATCTGAAGTCATGTGATGTGAAATTTTATTGGTTTGACACCAATTTTAGCCATAGGGTAAAGATACTTATAGTTGTTAAAAAATACAAATGCCATAATGTATAAATCCTGAATTTGTTTCAGATCTATATGACTATACAGAAAAATTGATATTAATAATTAATAGCAAACACATTTTAGGGTAATTTAAAAAGTCATTCATTACTGACATGTCTTTAACATACTTTGAAGTAATTAGTAAATATCAATTTAATGTCAATTAAATGTTTTCTTACTTTCCCTATAATAAATTCCGAGAAGAAATATATAAAATTCCATTATCACTAAACAAGAGCTGTTATTTGAAATTTATGTCTATTCATTTAAGGATGAACATCTCCAAAGAAGACATTATTTAGAGATATAAAAAAAAATTAAAACAAAGACATTTTTTAAAATACATTGCTGAAAAATATTTAAACACTTCAGAGTTTATAACCATATTTTTATTCTCAGAATCTCACAATATTTTGTGCAAACACATTTTATACAATTAAAAACTGCTTTAAAATACCAAAATAGAAAGATTTGTCCATTGCGTTATCATTGTAATGTAAATAATATCTATAAAAATTATTAAATTATATTCTATTTGTATAAACTTATAGTAATTCTATGAATATGACTGACCTGGTTGAAATCTATGCTTAAAAATAATATTTATTAAATTTATAATCTTTCCAGAATAGTGTACCTTTACTATTATTTTTTACCATCTACTTAGGGAAAAAAATATTTAACTGAGTTATGCAAAATAGTGTAAAGTTTTTAGCAGCTTTAATATTCCAGCATATAAAATATTCTATCAATAATATTGTCTATTATTAATGAGAAAACAAGAATCAACAAAATGTCTTATGCAATAATGATGAGTCATGTAGAATCCTCCTGAAGTACAAAATTTAAAGAGAAATAACTCAACAATTATTTTTAAATAATTAATTAAATTTTTTATTATGTTTCACTGTAATGTAGATTTCAAACTTTTTAGTAAGTTCAGCTTAGACTTCCATCCTGGACAAGAATTAATTGGCAAGACATATTTAACATTTAAGCAAACAAAAATTTATAAGTAATTTAATTGAATAATATAAAATATAATTAATTCTGCAAACAATTTATCAAGTAAATTTTCCCAATAAAATTATCCAAGTCAATTAGAAAGTATTAAGTAAGCTCATATTTGCAAATCTTTCTCTATTTATATTGCTGATCATGTGACTGATTTTGATGAATAAGATTGACTCTTAGATCAACCCATCCCTGGCTTTAATTCATTAAAGTTTAAAGATTAGCTAGTATTCTGGGGGACAGATAAAAATAAACTCAATTACATAATTGTCTACACTTTTAATTAAATGTTACTTTTTAAGACAAATTATTTATAAAACTAAAAATTATTGTATTGAAAATAAAATAAAATATTGAATAATAAATTAAATTATTTTACATAGAATATTAATTTACATTATTCTTTTAAACAATTTTATGTACTTCTTAACTACATCAGTGTCAATTCCACCTGGAAAATTTTTAAACAGTCTCTAGTTATTAATATTTTTGCTATGACACTATATTTGATTTTTTAATACAATTTAATCTTTTTTACATACATCACAAAATTTATTTATATACTACATTATAAATATTTAAGCTTTCTAATAATTAAAATAAAAATATATTTTAAATTAATATTTTAAAATTGTGAAAATAAGTATCTAACTGAAAATCTTACCAATAACAAATGAACACAAAATAATCAACTTATTATCTGTTCAAAAATTTAAAAGAATGAAATGAAATATTAGATATTAGAATTTGATGTAATTAAAATGATATATTTAGAATTTGTTATCATCAAAGAAATATAGTTTTACTTCTCAATATTATATAACAAAAACACTTATTTATAATTGTTAATAAAGAAGAATATTTAAAATATTATTAAAGTTTATCGGCTTAACATAATACTAGCTTATTTGAATATTTGCATATATTTTACTATACATTTTATGAAGGCTACGAATATGAGGCATGGATCCTTGAAAACATTAAGCCAATAAACTTTAATAATAATTATATATGTTTCTTTATTAACAATTATAAATAAGTGTTTTTTGTTACATCAAAGAAACAAAAAATATTATATATTAATAAATTATTGTTATTAAAATATTTCACTTACAGTTTTTACAAAAAAAGGATTTTCTATTTAACCTGTAATAATTGCTTTCATACCAATTTTCAGTTCTTGTAACATATTTTCTGTACTTTATAAAAGCTATATTTTTAAAAATAAATGTTTTCAAAGACTACCACCCCTGATGACATAGTATTAGTTATGCTATGATGTATTACCCCAATCACCTTTTTTGCTGGTAATATTTCATTGAAGATTACATCAACGCTGGCATGGCAACTAAGACACTGGTATGATTAATCCATGGGAACAATTACAGTATTTACATGATGACCCATGAGATTTAAAAGGCACAAGATCTATGGAAATTTTTGTGATTTCTGTCTTTTGTGCTATTGCCTTATCCAGTTCAGTCCACCAAGTGGTTGCTGTAAGTAATTATCATTTTGTCTTACATTTTGATAATATGCACTCTAGATATTATATATCTGATTATTTGTTTTGTTTATTATTTACTGTTGTCATTTTTTTCGAAATTATCCTTATTTTTACAAAAAATATTATCCTTATTTTTAATTTTATAATAATACCTTTTATCAGGTTTTTTTATGTGGCCATTTTATTTCATTAACATGTCACACTTTATGAAATGACCTAAATTTTTATTTATATTTAATTGAAAATTTTCTACCTTTTAGACAGAAATATTTGTGTAATTATTTTAAACGAATTTTAAAAGAAAAACACTTTTTGTCATTTTTATAGAAATTATCCTTATATTTACAAAAAATATTCTTATTTTTAATTTTAAAATACCTTTTATTGGGTTTTTATGTGGCCATTTTATTTCATTAACATGTTGCACTTTATGACAGACTTGGAGTATATAGTTATTTCTTATTTTAAAATAATACCTTGAAACACATTTTGCACATTGCCATTTGCACTTTATGACAGGTTCGCAGTATATCGTAAAGAGTGTTATCTATTTTCTGTTTAAAATGTCTATTTTATTTAAAAATTAGATCTTTTTTGTACAGAAATATTTATGTAATTATTTTAAAAGATTTTTAGTGATTTTATATTTTAAAAATGTTAGTCGATTTTTATTTATTTTTGTATTTTTTTTTTGTTCCAGGAACAACAAACATGCAACTGTCTGATGTCTTTACCACGTGTCTTTTTTAGTATTTTTCTTGCTATGACATATTACTTTAAATACATATTAGTCTAATCTTGCCATCTTCAAGGTAAGCCTGCATGTGATCTGTGGACAAATTTTATTGATTAAGTTTGTCCGCAAATCACTTGGAGACATTATCTTAAACATCAGAAGATTAGACTAATACATTTTTGGAGTAATACATAATAGCATAACTAATACTAAGGAACTGTTTTGGTTTAATAATAAGTCTTTTACAAAAATATTGCATCATGATCATTAACACTTATGAAAATCCTATTTCTGTGGTATTTAGACAAAGGGGAAAATAATATAAAACATCAGCCAATCACAACCTTCTTCACAGTTTTGTCTGAACAATAGAATATGCTGGCAATCACAGAGAAAGATCTGTAAAGATCCTTATACTGCTGATATCTCTTGGAATTTTTTTAAAGTTAATACAATAAAAATGGAAACTTCATAGAAAGAATTACACAACCTGTCACACATCATCATTTAACATATACAATATTTTAAAATAATGGAGAAAAATAGTGATTGTAGCACCATCTAAAATTTCAGATATAATAGTACTATCATAGCTTACATTTGTGAATTTTAGGATTGGAGTGGGGGGGGGGGTAATTCTTAAGTAAAGATTAAAACTAGCTCTCCCTTTTTATAAATTATAGAAAAAATGTATGTAAGAAAAAATAAACAATAACAAATAAATGTAAAAATCAAAACAAAAGTTAATTTGTAAAAAGAAAACCTTTTAAATGTAATTAGTAAAAGATTGCTGGCTGATAAAAAATGTAGAACTAACAATTAAATTAATTAAAATCACACAAACTATTTCATCAAATGATGAGATAGTTAGATTAATTTAGAAATGAGATTAGATAGCAGAAAAATGCAAGAATTAAACTTGATTTCAGTCATGATGAAAATAAAACAATGGGTGGGAGAAATATAAAAGAGAGAAGAGAAATTAATTAAGAAGAAGCAGTCAGATTGTTATATAATGTAAAGTATAAGTACTGTTGCTGTTATTATTAATGCTCTGCCATGATAGTATTACTTGTGAAAATAAAGAAGAGAAAATGGTCAGAAAAAGGTCATTGGGAAAGCTGTCCATGTTTCCAGTATGCTCATTCCTCAACCCAGTCATCACTGAAGGTTGACTTATCAACATGCAGTACTAAAGAACAGTAGGAGTGTTTGACTAGCCTTCGAGCCTGAGTTCTCAGAACAATCAGACGTTTTCAACTTGGAACCAATGCCTGATCTGTGATATGTGAGTTGCCAATAATCTCTTTTCCCCCATTGTCAACTTGAAGAATGGAAAGAAAACTAGAAACCATCTATGGAAATCAAAAGACTAGCCAGTTGGGAGTCAACAAGTAAGAGGAAATAAATACAAAACTGAAGAAATGCAGGTGTCATGTGCATAAAACGTGGGTAAATATACTTTTTTCTCTTCATTATAAATGTCTAGACATGTATGTGTTAATGAATAAATACTAATGGACTATCATAACTATGGCCTAAAGTAATCTTAATATTTCTTGTGTAAACTTTGTTATATTATGTTAAACTTGTATGTTTCTGTATAAAATAAATATTGTTTTGCTTTATTGTTACTTGATCAATTCTTTCTCTCTCTCTTGTAATTGTGATACCAGTAAATTAGTTTTTAAATAATTATATGTGTTGGATTAATGTGCCAAAGATCCACCCTTACAATTGATAAGAGAAACTAGCCATGGGATATTTTAAACACTGGATTGCAAGCATGTCATCCGAAGCATGTTGACTATCTAACCTATGGTGGCTTGCACCTGAGGTTGATTCTCATAACAAATAAAATGCTTTGGATGGCAGGGGTTTGAATCCAGCAATTGAGGTTGGGCCACAGTCAGCAGACATGCTCATGCTATGCTTTGTATTGCTTTATCTGCCCATGGGTATCATTGATAGCTATGCTATCAATGGTATTCTCCCTGCTGCTTGAAGGGCTGGTCTATTCCTGTAGTATTAAAGTTATAAAATAATGATTATCAAGAAGGTGTGTATTAAGTGTTACAAGTTAAGCTTATTGTTGACATTAAAATAGTTGAAGTAAACTTATTAAAACTTATTACAGTTGAAATTCCAAAAATTATTAAAAAGGGTATTTAAACCTAGCAAGAATAATCCTTCATTTTGGACTGCTTCAATATGTTTTGTTAATATTTAAAGTTTTTGTATTTTTTTATTCCAAATTTTATATACTAGTGGAGTTAATAACAATCAACCCTTAATCTATCAACAATCTCAACCTGTAGTCATGGCAACCTCCTTTAAAAAAAGGTGATAATACCTTTATTTATGATGTGATATATTTATATAGACACTAAATTGTGCAACTTGACCAAGGAGTGTGATATTAATAATGCAAAGAAATTTAAAACAAATCTCATTAATCAGGCAAATATAACCTGTTCTGAGAGAAAAGTAATAGTCAATAATAATTTCCAGATTCTGAATCTATATAAATATACCAAATTTATTGTTAAAGGCACTGAGATTGTTGATAGTTTAAGGATTGATTGGTATCATTTAAATTTATAAGCCTATTAAAACCAGTAATTTGCTTTTTTGTCTTGTGCAATGTATATAAGTTTTTTTGAGTTTAGTGTATAGTAATTATTTACATACCTATACAAAACTAACATTATGGAGGTTCAAATTATAAAAGTTGTTTATGTGATAGTTATGGCCTATAATTTAGATTATGATTGGTATCCATTTAGTAACATCAACTGTAAATACAAGTCATCATCATCATCATATTATTCCAAGAATGACTAACAAAGGAGGTCATAATAATTTAATTGATCAGATATATTTGCCATTTAGACATATATATATATATATATATTTAAGTGTCATAGCATCGGCCGGGATGTGAACCTGCAACCCGGGCACCTACCTGCAAACGCAAGGCAGTCGCGCTGACCTCTTGACTACCAATGCAAGACTAGACATATATATTTTGATTATAATTCTAATATTCCTTTTAATTTTAGAGGAATTTATTTATTTATTTCTCTCTTGATCATCAATTTTCACATTTGTCACAAGATATACATATGGCTTCCGAAATAAGTTTGCTGTTAACTGAAAAGAGGTATTTTGATTCTGCTATGAGATCTTAAAGGAACCAGGCAGGGCAAATTCCTAACCACTCATTACAATCATGTCATTGAAGCTGTTATTATTATGTGATAATTCATATAATATATAAACATGGATGAACAGCTCACCAATATGTATTAGCCAATATGGTAAGTTTATTGACTTTTTATCTCTGGGTTTAAGATAACGAAACACCATGGTCTTTCTTTTCAATTAACTGATAATGCAGAATGAAAATGTGTGTGAATGAAAATATTTTTCTAATAGATATTTACAATCATGACAGAGCAAAAATAAATCATGGCCCTTTTTCTGGAAGAATGTAAAATCACCAGCCAAGACTGGTTGGTGGCCAAGGGTGGAGGGTGCTAATAATCCTCTGATTCCAGACCCAAGCTGCCATTTGATGGTGACTTTTTATTTCAATACTTAAAACTGCAGATCACTTTCAAATAAAGAAAGATTACAAGAATTGGAAGAAGAACTGTCTCATATTTTTAAATGATAGTATTGAATGTTGTGAAATTAAAAGAAAATGTGAAAAGAAAATTATGTACTTTACTTCAAAGCACAAATACTTGGAAATGTAAGGGGAGTAGGATTCATTATAAATAAAAAGTGGAAGAACAACATTGTGGAGATTGATGGTGTATAGGATAGAGTACCAAGATTAGTTATGAAACTTAATAGGAGATATCAAATGCAGATAACTCAGTTTTATTCTCTAACAATTTCTCATAGTGATGAAGTAGTAGAAGATTTGTATATGGATGTACAAAAGATTTTTGATCAAAGCAATCAACATTTTAAAATTGTTATGGAAGACGTTAATGCTAAAATTGGTAACCAAATGAAAGATGAAATTTCTGTAGGTAAATTTGATTATGGTAATAGAAATGAGAGAGGCTACAGACGTGTGAAGTTTTCAGAAGAAAAAAAAATATTATAAATTCATTTTCTGAGAACATGGAAGCATCCAAATGAAGGTACAGCAGAATTGTATTATAATTTGATTAACAGAAAATGTATATTTTAAGATTGTAATGTCCTTAATAAATTCAACAAAGGAAGTAATAATTGGTTAATAAGATGTAAGATACAGGTTTATGCAAAACTAGAGACAAAAATTATTGGAAAAACAATATTTACAATTGATATTCCTAATCTTCAGAGACATTCTAATGAATGTAAATTAAAATTTGCAAATCATTTTCAAATATTAGTAGATTTTGAACATGATTCATATTTGAATAAAATAGGAAAATAACTGATACACTTTTAAAACTACAATAAAAATAACTGTTAAAAAAAGCAGCAATTAACCAATAAAATTCCTACTGACATTAGAGAATTTTTGAAGAAAAGTAGAAATACAACGATATATAAAGATGATGCATTAAAAAGAATTGCATATTTTGAATTTTGTGAAATGATATGAAAAAGAGTTGATAATGATATAAGAATGTATAATTGTGAAATAGCAATGAAATCTGTGGAAGAGAATAAAAGTCTCAAGAGTATAAATAACATTTTGGTATTATATCTGCAACAAAAAAAGATGTAACTATTACTAAAAAGAGAGAGATATCATAAAATGGGTAGAAGAGTTCTGTCAAGAATTATATTGTAATAAAGAATAAATACCTCTTACAACTATTATATCTTCTGAATTTTCCATGATTTTAAATAAACATGTGAGACATGCAATTAAATTTATAAAGAAGGGGAAAGCTCCAAGTAATAATGGAATTATAATTGTTATAAGAAGCAGGTGAAGAAATATAATTTTTTTGGCAAAGTTATATACCAAATGTCTAAATAATAAAGATGTACCAAATGATTGGAAGAATGCAATATTAATATTAAGATTTTGAAAATATGATAAAGAAGATATTAGAAATTACAGACCTTCAAACATCACGTGATCACCATCTCTATACTAGCACATAATTTGTTGTAAACAAAGGCAAAACTCCCCATACAGTAGTGCCACCCTGTGCCAAACAGAGTAATCAATGGATGCCAGAAGGCTTGTGCATAAAATCCTTATCTAGTGCCTACTCATCCAATATCCCCAGACTAGTTTCTGGCTTGTGGCCATCATCAGTGAGGAGCCTTGGATCTGGGAGCACTGCACCTAGATCTTAGGATCTAATGCAACCTTCCAGCAGCCACCTTTTAACTCTACTTTACTACAAAACTATGAGAATGAAATTGAAAACATTGTTAATATCTTCAATCTAAGCTCAATAGCTTATATAGTCATATGGGTCTGAACTCAATTCAGCACCCATACATTTTGGTGTCTTTGGCTCTTAAACAGCCATAGCCACCACTATCCTATTAGGCAGGATTGGTGTTAAACCATCAAGGATCACCATCTCTATACTAGCACATAATTTGTAAACAAAGGCAAAACTCCCCATACAGTAGTGCCACCCTGTGCCAAACAGAGTAATCAATGGATGCCAGAAGGCTTGTGCATAAAATCCCTATCTAGTGCCTACTCATCCAATATCCTCAGACTAGTTTCTGGCTTGTGGCCATCATCAGTGAGGAGCCTTGGATCTGAGAGCACTGCACCTAGATCTTAGGATCTAATGCAACCCTCCAGCAGCCAGCCAAAACTATGAGAATGAAATTGAAAACATTGTTAATATCTTCAATCTAAGCTCAATAGCTTATATAGTCATATGGGTCTGAACTCAATTCAGCAACCATACATTTTGGTGTCTTTGGCTCTTAAACAACCATAGCCACCACTATCCTATTAGGCAGGATTGGTGATCATGTGATGTTTGATGGTTTAACACCAATACTGCCTAATAGGATAGTGGTGGCTATGGTTGTTTAAGAGCCAAAGACACCAAAATGTATGGGTGCTGAATTGAGTTCTGACCCATATGACTATATAAGCTATTGAGCTTAGATTGAAGATATTAACAATGTTTTCAATTTCATTCTCATAGTTTTGTAGTAAAGTAGAGTTAAAAGGTGGCTGGCTGCTGGAGGGTTGCATTAAATCCTAAGATCTAGGTGCAGTGCTCTCAGATCCAAGGCTCCTCACTGATAATGGCCACAAGCCAGAAACTAGTCTGGGAATATTGGATGAGTAGGCATTAGATAGGGATTTTATGCACAAGCCTTCTGGCATCCATTGATTACTCTGTTTGGGACAGGGTGGCACTACTGTATGGGGAGTTTTGCCTTTGTTTACAAATTACAGACCTATCAGTCTTTTATCAGTTTCATACAAAATTTTTACAATTCATCTATAGAGAACTTTGTATCTCAACCAACCAAAAGAACAAGCTAAATTTAAAAGTGATTTTATTATAGTATATCATATCCAAATACTAAGAAGAAATTATAGAAATGACCAATAAGTTGCCACTGTGCCTTGGATTTGTAGATTATAAAAAGGCATTTGATTCTATAAGCATTTCTTCAGTGATTAAAGCATTAAATCATCAAGATAAAGACCCAGTATATTGTCATATTCTAAAGAATATTTATAAAATGCAACAGCAACAATTAGATTACAAAATGATACTAGGAAGGTTAACATTGAGAAAGGTGTGAGGGTGGCCCCATATCTTCAAAACTTTTTACAGCAGTGCTGGAAGAAGTAATTTGTGGATTAAAATGAGAAGCTAAGGAGTAAAAATAAATGGAGATTATTTAAGTTATTTAGATTTTCCAGATGATGTAGGGTTTTTTGCAAATAATGCTTCAGAGATTCAGGAAATGTTGCAAGAGTTATCAGATGAAAGTAAGAAAGTTCGGACTACAATTAAACTTTAAAAAACTAAAGTAATGTTCAATGGATTTTCTCAAGAGCCATGAAAATAAAAATTGATCATGATGAGTAAAAAGAAATTAACTAACAACTACAAATACAGATGGAGACATAATGAATGAAATTAGTTATAGAATTAAAGTTAGCTGAATGCCTTTGGTATAAATAACTTAATATTTAAAGAAAATATGCCTATGTGTTTGAAAAGGAATATTTTTAATAAATGTGTTTTACCAATGCTTACATATGGATCTGAGACTTGGACACTTAACAAAAGAGCAATATAGAGTTTACTGATCACTCAAATAAGTATTGAGAGATGGATGTTAAGAGTAACAAGAAGAGATCAAAAATGTAATACATGAATAAGAGGACAAACGGGTGTTACTGACATTATTAAAAAAATTAGAAAACTGACAGTGGACTTGGACTGGACATATTTCTAGAAGAGATAATAATAGATGGACAATTGAAATTTTGAATTGGAGTACGATAGATTGTAAAAGACCCAGAAAGAGACTTGGAGAAGAGAGAATAAAAATCGAGAAAGATCGATTGAACTTGGAGACCTTCATCCTGCAACGGATTGACAATGTTTGATAATGATGATGATGATGACAGACAAACATATATATGTTTATGATGTTCATACATTCAAATTAAAAATATTCAGGGTTATAAGGAAATCTGAATCTGACATATTTCTAGACTTTTTACTTATTTTCAAATTGCATTTGTCTGTTTATCACATATAATATTATTTTCTTTTGTAACAAATCAATACACTAAGGAAATTGTTTTTTACATAAAAATTGAAATTTCTTATAGTATTTTCTTATTAATTGCGCATTCATAAGTGTCTTAGAATAATAAAAAAATATTTTTAAATCAAAGCCAATCTTCAAATTCATTGTCAAAAATAACTTTTTATAAAGCCATTATACTCTACAATTAATTACAATTTATGAAGATATGCATGTATCACCTCCTTAAAAATATAATAAATATGTGTGCGCATATATATATATAATTGAAATAATAAATTTAACAGTTTACAAACTATTATAAACAATCCTTAAATCCGCAGAAGTACTTTCGAATTAACCGAAAGTACTTCTGCGGATTTAAGGATTGTTTATAATAATTTGTAAACCGTTAAATTTATTATTTCAGTTATAGTTACAATTTTGTTTTAATTAATGGATACTTTATTTATATTATATTATATATATATTGTAACGAGCATAGACGTTCGTTACATTTTTTTTTTTTATTTATTTATTAAACATGAAAGTAAATTAAAAAGTTCGCATTTAAAAATTTTCTTTAAGAATTAAAAATTGAAATTAAATATCATCTTAAACTCTTATATATTAAATCGCACAGATAATGAAAAATTATTAAAATAAAACTTTATTAAAGAAAAAGTATTTTAAAACTAAATTTTAAAAAGATTTGGAGATGAAATTATATCTTTAAATTTATCTTTAAATATATTTTTGATTTGGAAAACAGATTAATTAATCAGTGACTGGAAATTGATTATTACGATGTGACTATATGTAGTAGTACGGAGTTGGAGGAATTGACAGACGCACGGTCAATTCTTTCAGCTGTTAAAGAAAGGAGAAATGAACTATCGTTTCCTACATTGAGGATCAACTAAATTAAAAAACCTCCGAATGAATAAATAAAACATCAGCTAAATGTATACCAATATCTTCAGGACGGCGTGGGAATTCCCGTTCAAACTTACAAACGACAGATAAAGATGAACTGTTTAAAACCATAATTTACAATTAATGAACATTAAGTTAAAAACTTTTCGTATTTAAAATAATTGCATTAGTTTCCTATCTGACTAAAGTAGTTAAAATGTTATTTGATGTATTTTTTTATTTATTTATGTAAAATCATTTCCATTTATTTATTTTTTATTCTTTAAGTTTTTATCATGATTTTTTTTTGTTCTTCGTTAAATTAATTATATAAATGTTAAACTTAAGTCGGGCGTGAATGGCTGTATAGATTTGTAAAGTTATATTAGGGGAGGGTAATCTTAGGTTATTTGTTTCGTGGTTAAATTGGGTCAATGGATTGGATATATTGGTGTGATTAGTAGATGTAATATTGATTCGCTACGGGCAGAATCGCTTCATACGCCGCACACTTCCGTTTGCCTATGGAAGGAATTATAAGTTGGATGCCGCAGTTCCTTTATATGGAGTTTTTTGTTTTATTGCTCTTCTTTGCAGATAGATGTAATATTCCTATCTCATAAGAGGCAATTTCTTCTTTTAACCTTTTGTGCTGCCGTATTTTATTACATTGAATACATCGATGTATCAGATGAATTGATGCCAGTTTGACTACGAATTTTAGCCTAAGGTTAAATAGGGATAGAATGTTTATTTTCAAAAGCAAATTTATGTGGTCTATTCATACTCGATCCTAAATAAAAATGCATTAAATTTAAGTTGTTTATAGACGCTTGCATGGATTGTTTATTGGTTAACTATGTTTTGCGTTTCCATATTTGATCAAAATATATAGACATTCGATAAATAATGATACCTTACGGTGAGTATCTAAAATGTATTTATTCGGATGTCTTTTAAGTTATTGGTGACAATGCAAGTATCTTATGGTGAATACTATTGGGTTACGTATAAATTTCCCTTGCAATTGTCAGTAATCAATGATTTTATATTTTGATCGTTTATGTTTACTTTAAAATGTTTTTAACCGTGTAATCTATGTAACCGATCTATAGCAACATATTAAAACAAGCTTTTATAATCCCATCTGTGAGAACTTAATTAAAATGTAAACTTATAATATAATAGAAATTAAAATGTAAATTAAAATTTAAGGTAAAGTTAAAAATAATGTTAAAATGTAAAACTAATACTAAAATAATTTTAAATCTTATATATATATGTGCATAAATAAATGTTTGTATGTTAATTACTGGCAGTGGCTTATTTTATTCCTTTTTTTATATATACTCTTAGATTATCTTATTAAATCTCTGCTATTCCACTGAGCTAGTGACATGGGCTAACGACCGGAATCAAAATTTAAAAAAAAAAAAAAAATTTTTTTTTTTACTTACGTATCTGCCTACTTTATAAATTTTTCTAGGTTCAAATGCCTAGATGGCGCCCCGTAGTGCAGTTCACGTTAAGTCGCTTTTTCCGGATCATTACAATATATATATATTATAGCAAAAGAAAAGTTGGTGTTTTATAGGGCGTCCACATTGTGGGCCAATTCTAAGTAAAATGAATTTCCTAAGTATAAATTAAATAGTTTCTAAGTACAATCTCCTTCGTGTGACCATGTTGCAAGCCAATTGTAACTAAATAAAAGTCAATTCTAACAAATGAAAAGTTATGCTTTACTTTGTTAATTTTATAAAAACTTATTAAATCGATATAAAACGTATTTTGTAATCTTTCGATTGGTCATCCACATTGTACTTCAAATATAATTAAAACGATTGGGAGAGTTTACAAATAAATATAACATATATTATAGGACAGTTTAAGCTAATTATAACTTTATTCAAATGGTCGCACATCCACGTTATGGATTAATTGTATTATTTGTTTATTTCAGTTCAGGCGACCACACTATGCATTAATTATAGCCTATATTTAAATCTATATGGCATTTAAACACTTGCAGCTAAATTGCATGCCAATTATAACATTTTAAGGATGGATCGATGGATGCTTCATCATTCCCAGCTAACACTATTTTTAAGGCCTACTGGGATGATGATGATGGTACAAAATGTCTATAATCTTAATTGCCAGGGCACCAAATTGCAACTTTAATAAAATATAAAAGTTAAATTTCACTTCAGTAACCTTCATTAATAATATTTAATGAATGGGTTAATAAATAATCAACCGATTAAGAGAATACTGAGAATGTATTAAAATCGATAATATTAATATCTTTGGAAATTCTTGGTTTTTCTCAGCACACAACCCATTCACCATCATTAAAGCTACAATTAAGATTTTGTTCCAGTTACAATGTTCTATATCCATCTCGATCTTCCTGATCCACCCCTCCATCAACTTGACATCCATAGGTCTATTACACTATTATCTATTTTACTATTAAATTTTACATTCTGCTAGCTCATTTTTCCCATTATAATCTCTTCTCGGGTTTTTTTAGAACAATTAGGTGTGGAAATCGAATAAGCTGTGACCGATTATTGGTGATAAACACTTCTCTCATGATCACTCCAAGGTGATCTTGGGTTGTCTTTTCGCAGTTTAATATCTATTTTCATTAAATCTCGGAATAATTTAAGCTTATTAAATCTTTTAGAAATATATTCTAAACATATTCACCCTTATAACAAAATTATAAAGAAGTGCGTCTAGAGAGGTGTTTGAATACAACGGATGGGGAAATGATTGTATGCCCACTCCTGCACTTGCTATCACTCAATAACTATCCCTATTCATAATTTATATTTCAACTATATATTTGGTAATTCTAAGTATCGGAAATTAACCATTTTAAATAATTTTTATCACATATTTACGAAAATGATGACTTAAATACTAATAGTAATATCTTGATGCATGATTGGATTTGAGATGTCTTGATAATAATAACCCACAAAAACATTGAGACATATGCAAATTTTATTGAAAACAAATAAATTTTATTGACAGACTACAATTCAATACAGAATATACACATTCACTTGATGATTTGCATGGCTTTCCCCTGTTTTACAACTGTATTATGATATATATAAAAAAATCTAAACACATAACTATCCTTAAATCAATGGATAATATCAATAGATTTAAAATATCAATATTCATTTCCTAATTATCAGGGAATCACGATTACCATGGAGTAATGAAAAAAATAATATTTACCTTCACATATATTATATTTTCACTTTCATTTTTATCCTAGATACAGCGAATACCAAATTTCTTCCCGTGTTTAATGCTTTTAAATTACTGATTTGTTTTGAGAGATAATTCTTCCCATAATAAAATTTTATAATTTTATTTAACTATTTTTAAATTAACATTCCTTGCAAATTTACTAATTTTATTTCATCATTTTGATGTATTATTTCTTTGCCCTAATTTTTACAATAGAAATACTTTATGTATGATGGGATTAAGTTAATGCTAACAAATCTTTATCTAGATCAATCATCATCATAGTGCACATACTCTATGCTCATGTTCTTATGACATAATAATATGTTAATAATACTAACTTTCCAGCAAAGTTCTCAGCTGGCTGTGGAAATATTTATGGGGTAATCTCATATACGCATTGCTTACACTTAAACATTCGTAGGTTTTATTTAACCCTTAATTTAACATTTATTAACTTTATTACTCTTGGTTTTAATTGATAAATCGAACTAGATCCACAAAACAATATTCAAGTACACCAATTGCACATAAATTATCTGCATTCATCCTGACATCAAATTGGGTTTGCGACCCTGTATTCGACATTTATAAATAATGCTTATAATAGCTATCTTTCATACAACCATAAGGAATATCAAACATCAACATGAGTGACCCGAATAAGAGAAAACCTTTTCACTAAGGTTGAGATATGCTAGGATTTTTATCGCTAGTCATACAAAGAGACTTAGGTGTACCTATTACCTCTGGCCATTAATAAAGAAATCTTCTTATGGTGTAGAGAATAATCAAGTGGGAAAACTCTTCCACTGTGTTTAAATACTTTATAAATATAGCCTAAATATCTTAGTGAGCTATGGCTTCACTGTCTTGGTAGAGATTCTTTGTCCATCCACCTTATATACAGGTCGAAACATCAACTTCTACAAGTAAAACTTTCATATCCACAATATTTTTGCAGTTGGTGCACCGGAATATGAGCCAACAATTTTTCCAAGCATTAATCAGCTTGTATCTGGCCTTAAATTTATGATAATAATAATAAGAAGAAATAATAAAAAATGCGTATTAAAATTTTAAAACTATTTCCATGCACTTTTATAAGATAATGATGATGTTTTAGCTCAATAGTCACACGATTTTTATAAGTCTAAGCATTTGACAATAACTTCTGATACGATTCATTCAAAACATTTCCCTTAATAATATCTCTCCATTTTTTTTAAAATGTTTATAAAGCATTTAAAATAAGGCACATACAGAATGACATGATATTAATTTCACCTATCCCCAAAATGATAATAATAGCAAAAGCATTTAAAATAAATACATACAAAATGATCTGTCATCAATATCTCTACCCCCAAAATAGCAACAATTATAATTCTGACATGAATTAAATTTAAATGGATATATATGAGAAAACATAAAGAAAGATTTGTTTTCTTTTTTTTTTCTAGATTAAATGTTCTACATGAATAGTGAATAATAAAATAAAAATATACTTAAAGAGTTCTTTGGAAGTGTCCAAGTTTCTTATTTCCATTTTTCCTTTTCCCTTTCTTTCTTGATTTGTTTATATGAGCACATGAGTTTATGTAGATAAAGTTCTTGGGATAAAGTTCTCCTGTGCCATTAGATATCCGAATTTTATGCTGCTGAAATGATTTCCTCATTTTTGATTTTATGTAGATTACAATTGAACAGCACTTGTTTAAATTTCTAAAGATATAAGTCCATTTCTTGTTGTCTTTTTCTCTCTTTAAATTCATTTAATATTCAAATTGAATGCTTTATATGCAAAATCAAATTTAGAGTTTATTTTCAGTGGTTTAAATTTTACCATTAATCTATTTGTCATCAACCATTGATTAACTTCAGGAGATTAGATGTGTACCCAATTAAAAAAACTTATTTGATAGACATTTGCTTTTCTTCCCATGACATTAAATTTGGAAAAGTTATTTTAAGAGACAAACGAATAATTTACAATAAACATTTTTTTTTCTAAAAGAAAAAATATTTCTTTTTAACTTAATAGCATAGTTTCTCTATACAACCAGATGAGAGATAACTTGCAAACAGATTCAAATAGATTAGCCCCTCACTTTACAACACAGCAGAGATTTTTATAGTCTCTTTTCTTTACTCTCCTGCTTCACCCTATTATGAAATTATGTTAACCCTTGCAATCTGGTCATTCTCTTTTCTTAATTAATTGACTCTTGTTTCCTTTTATCTCTGGTTATTTTAACCTTTTGCTCTTTTGAAAAAACCATGCCAAATTCACATCTGCATTCTAACAGATAATCACCAATTAATTTCACACTTAAATTCCTTTGTCAAATCCATATCACTCAAATGACTCTGATAATTTACTTGGTAACTTTGCATTGTGGAAACCACATTAAAGAATGAAAGACAGAAAGCTCTCTCTTCAAAATAAATAACAGAAAGCTCTCTCTCCCCCTTTTTACTTTTACCATTAAAAAATATATAGCAGCCCAGCTTCAAACCCAGAGTTCTCAGCTGGCTGTGGATAATAAATTATTAAAAATGACTTAATTTCTTTTTTTTTAAAGATTTCCTTACAAAATGACAAGAAATGATTATAAATTGTGAACTTTATAATTAAAATCCACAATTAGGTGAAATACACGCACATTGTCGCACATATACAATTCTTATATTAAACCGATTTAATACTTTAATTCTTAATTATTATTACTATTATTATTTTTTTATAATTTAATCTCATGAATTATTTATTTCTAACTTATTAGTGTAAAATTATGACCATCCATTATCACTATCTACCATAGTTTTATGAGTGGCACATCCCCTCCTACTTTTCTAAAATACATCTCCAATACCAAATTGACCAATAAATTAATGTTAAATAAAATAATCTTTAGTTTAGAAATATTTTAATGACAACTGTTCAGATTGCCTACAAAATAAAATGTACGCAATCCCTATTAATATGGGTTCAAACCTAGTCTCGGTTAAAAATTTTGTTTATTAAAGAAAGAAAAAAATACAAACTATGAGGAAAATTTTATATTAAACCTTATCTTGCATAGTTAACTAACAAAAATGGAGTCTTGGGCAAATCCAAGGGCTACAATATATATATATGAAAAACAAAAAAACCCAAGTTAAAAAACTTGCTAACACTTGTATTTATGATAACAGATGGCATTCTACAAAAAACACCGTCAAGCGTAGTTTTCTGTTTACATAAATGTCAGAGCGAGCATTCACTAGCTCTAACTTTAATTCCACTTTCAGATCATGATTTCAAGCTATTGGCTATCATCAGTGAAAGACAGGAATAAGAAACTAGACCTAAACACAAACTCTGAGCATCTATGAAACAATTTCTATTCAGCTTGCAAGCATGAATCTTTTAGACACATTAATGTCTTCAAACTCAGCATAGCAAGCCAGATAGCTACATGGGTCTGATCTCAGTTCAGCATCACCACATAGTAGAAGCCTCTGCAATTAAAGTTAGAGATAGTGAATGCTCGCTCTGACATTTATGTAAACAGAAAACTACGCTTGATGTTGCTTTTGGTAGAACGCCATCTGTTATCATAAATACAAGCGTTAGCAAGTTTTTTAACTTGTGTTTTTTTGTTTTTCATAAATGTACCTTTGAGGTCTTTCTTGCAATGATGTATATTGCAGAGGCTTCTACTATGTGGTGATGCTGAACTGAGATCAGACCCATGTAGCTATCTGGCTTGCTATGCTGAGTTTGAAGACATTAACGTGTCTAAAAGATTCACGCTTGCAAGCTGAATAGAAACTGTTTCATAGATGCTCAGAGTTTGTGTTTAGGTCTAGTTTCTTATTCCTGTCTTTTACTGACGATAGCAAATAGCTTGAAATCATGATCTGAAAGTGGAATTAAAGTTAGAGATAGTGAATGCTCGTTCTGACATTTATGTAAACAGAAAACTACGCTTGATGGTGTTTTTGGTAGAACGCCATCTGTTATCATATATATATATTATAATTTAGTATTTTTCAATATATAATATATATATATATATATATATATATATATATATATTATAATTTAGTATTTTTCAATAATAATCTGAAAGTGTTCATCAAGTTTTTAATAATTCTTAAATAGATTTTTAATTAAACATTAAATAGTACCACATCAAAATATATAAAAATTGCCTTAAAAAATATAAATTGTTTTTTTTTTTTGTTTCAAAGTTGATTTTTTTATCACTGTTTTAAAAGTCATCTGAAAGAATTCATCAATAATTAGAATATATACTGTTAACAAATTTACCAAAAGAGTTTTATTTTTTTTTAAAAAACTAAATAATTTATTTTTATATAAGTGTTTATTTTATTATAACTTTTATTAGAAAAAACATAGTCAAATATTTATTAATATTTTTTTATCAATTTTTCTCTCTTTGATACTTTAATTTTTGTTTAAATTATTTATGCTACTGTAACGTTTTATATATTTTACGTATTGTTAATTGGTCTTAATCTCAAAAATATAAAAATCTGTTTGACATTATTAATATTCTGCTTTCATAATAAATTAATCGTGGATTAAATAAAATCAATCATTTTTGAAATATATTAGGATTTTCTTACATGTAAATTTGGTAAGTTTCAATATCATCTTTATATGAAAAGATAAAATAATGTATTTTCTTTTATATGTTAGATTTACAGATTTTTAAAATATAATTTTACAATATGTTACTATATTATTTTAATATATGAAAATAAAAAGAAATACAAAAGTCTTCTAAAATTCTTCCTAAAGAAATTTAAAAGTGATTACTAAAACAGAATTGCTTTATTAAATATATTCACCTGACAAATAATAAATAATTTGATAAATGAAAGAATAAAAACATTATAAATAAGTTTAAATTAAAAAATTAAATTAAATAAGCGTTTTAATCATGCAAATAAAAAACATTCAACATTATTGCATAACTAAAGATGTGTGGATATATATTTTCATGTTGTATTATGTTGAAAAGTTTAATTCTTTAAGTATATAGACTTGGAACTGAATATTATTATTATTTATTTACTAAGGCTGTAACCTCAAGAATATGCAATAAAAATGCGATAGTAGGGACCTCTACAGCCTTAGTAAATATTAATTACGTAATCAATGTGCGTTTAAATAAATTTATAATTACTATTATTTAGTTATCAGATAAAGATTATGAGTTAGTAATTTTTGAAAAAGATAGAGATATTTGAAATATATAAAATTGTTGATAATTTTATTACCCTATAGTTGAATAATGTAAAATTGTAAAAATAAATAAAATATAGAGTAGTAAAAATTTATTTTAATTAGTATCTGAGAATAAAAAAAAATAATTTATGCTTTATTATTAACATTGTATGAGGTTAATGTATAAACAGATATGGATGTCTTAGAATTATTTAAGAGTGTAAAATGCAAAGTTGTATATATGTTTATGCTTTAGAAGAATATTGACTATAATAGAACTATCTAGTATTGGAAATTAGTA
Source organism: Epiperipatus broadwayi (assembly GCA_028023455.1). NCBI lineage: Eukaryota > Metazoa > Onychophora > Udeonychophora > Euonychophora > Peripatidae > Epiperipatus > Epiperipatus broadwayi. Next base: position 28,007,916 of record JAQFVV010006197.1, read on the forward strand.
AATATATTTATTATTTGCTACATAAATTTATATAAATTTGGAGGATACATTACCATTTGTATTTGTGTCATGGATAATTAATATTCCCTATATCAAGAGTCCTATTTAGATTTGAGATAATGAATGTATAAGAATTTAGAAGGATGATTTATTTATATTTTGATATATGAAGTTAATATAACTCTGTCATATGTGACCATGAAAATGAGATTTTATGTTGTTATCTTATATATTATGGCTCGAGTCTGAAATGAAAGTTATTAAGGCATTTTTTTATGTATTTGAATGAATTTAATGGATACTTAATGACATGATCTTATTTGCTTCTTGGTAATTTTATTAATTAACTCTGCCTGTGACTTATTTTAAATCCAAAATACTGCAAACAATATATACTTGATTAAAATGATCTTAAATATTTGACAATTATTATTAAAGAGATTTAAAAGTAAGAATTATGAGAGTATTTCAATATTAAGAAAGTTTATAAAGTATTGATAGAAATAAAAATCCTCCAAATGTAAATATATATGCATGCTAGAAGAGTTTGTGTGATGTTTCCACAATATATTATCTGTGTTATATTAGGCTAAAAAGGAGAATTATTATCATAATAATTATATACTTACTAATGTTATAATTGTTTTAAAAATTTAGAAATTCACACTTTATTATTAGAATGAATCCAAATCAAGAAGTACATAAAACAATAGCCTAGAAATTCAAGTTCAATTTAAAATTAATTTGTGAGAAATAAAAGTAATACACCATAGAAAGTTTTTTTTTTTTCAAGTGTCATAGCATCAGCCGGGCAACTGCTTGTAAGGCAGTCACACTGACCTCTTGACCACCAATGCAAGACTACACCATAGAAAGCTAATAGATCTTTGTGGACAAATTAGAGTACAATATATTGAAATATCAACAAATGGTAGATGTGTATATAGTTTGTATATTATTATGCTTTTGAAAGTAATATTTTGTGTGTAATGTAAAAATAATCTTATTTACGACTCAGTAAGAGAGGGGCATCACTTCATGATCTATATTGGAAAGCATTTACCTAATGTAATCGTTATGGGGGGAAATGGGAGGCAATGAGTGAAAAAAGATCTGAGAAAAAGTAAAGCAATGTGATGAAGCTATTTATTATTGATATTATAATTCTGATTAGTAATAATGCTGCTCCCAAAATATAAGAACACATTTTAGGAGACATTAAATTTAAACTCATTCTTAATCATTTTCCAACTTACAGAAAAACTTGATGCATCCAATTAAACCAATTGCTAATAAATAAAAAAAATTAATTAATCTTTTTAGAATCCTTCTGAATTATTTCTGGCTCAGACATTTGGTGGTTTCAAACCATTAAATATACAATACAGATCTAGAAAGTTAATGAAGAATTGAAATAAATGATTATGAATAAAAACAAATGTTATCTTTCTTTACTAAAAATAATGATGATTTTTCATTTAGATTATTTATTTAAGAGCTGTTTCAACATTTTGAAAAAGCTAATTTAAAAGGAAAACCAATAACTCTTAGAAAAGAGCGGTAATAAAATTATTCAAAATTAATTGCTACAATTAATTAACCTATGTCAGATCTTATTAAATATATTTAACCAGAGTTTTGATATATTTAAATTATTACTATTGTTACAATTTAATTTCAAATACTTGACTGTAGACATTGGCAAAGTATGTAAATGTCTCTCAATATGCAATTTGATTAGACTAGATCTGTTTACTTAGGTTATGCTAACCCATTCTTTCCAATTCTCAGTTGCACACTACTATGTATATTTGTGTGAATTATATAAATTTAATATACCAATGAAGTATTTTTCAAATATCACTTAGATAAAAAACAACTATTTAATAAATATTCAAATGAATTTAAACATTTTAAAAGTATTTCTAAACTAATAAAAATGATTTAAGATCGTTTGAATATTAACTAAATGATTGTTGTTTGAAACAATTATATTTAACCTAATAAAAGCGGCTGTCGTTTGAAATTATCATTAGTTGAAATAAATGTATTAGTAAATTAAATACATTTATATCAGTGCTTACAGCAGAGCTTTGTACCTTAATGGGTTTTGTATTCCCCTGCCATTTGTTTTCAACTGGACTTAAACCTAACTATCGGTTTAATACTTCACTCAACATGATTATCTTCTATTTTTATCTACAGATTAAAATGACAACGGAAACTGATCAATTATGCACCAAACAAAAATGGAAAACCTGTTAAATAACTACATCTCCCTCTACTCTTTCTTTAGTAAAACTAATAAAGAGATTTTTCCTCTCTTATTAGCTGTTAAAAGCTGGGTGCTCCTATAATATTTATAAAGAAAGAGAAACCAAGGCAAATATCGATACTATAAAGATAAAAAAAAATGCATCGGTTCTAAAGAATTATTAAAGTAGTAAATTTAAAATTCAGAATATATTTTAGTCCAATTTAAAACGGGAGGATTTAATAGAATAATCAAATCTTTTATTACTCAAAAGTTGCAAGAAGAGGGTGAGCCGAAATCCATAAACCCTGAGCTCCAAAGCGTGCTATTCTGTTATTGCACCAAATCAAATAGGAAAAATAAAGCAAGTGGCAGATATTAGTGGTTATGATCTATGGATTATACCAATTTCTATTACTTTTGATGTTTAAACTTCTTATGAACTCTTGAGCAATAAAACTACTCTACGATTTATCCCCAAACGTTGGGCTATCTAAATCATTTGCATATACTTTGCATATTGCCTTTATTTCTCTGTTCTGTATTTAGAATTATCGCAAAGCGCTTAGTGTTTAATATTTTTTGCACTCTCTATAGCTTCACACGCTTTTAATTTTATATATCTTATCAATAAATGAAAAAGATTGCAACATTCAAGTTTTCAAAATTTGAATCATTAATTATCATCCCACAAAGATATTATATTAAATTTAATCTTGATTGCTACATTTTTAAACAACAAACAAACAAAAAATACGCTTAAAAAACTATGTAGAATTTGTTATTAAAACTTAGAAAAAAAATCTAATTCGTTTAATAAAATTATATATTATTTAATAAAATTGTGTTTTTTATTTCCTTTTTGAGTAATTTGATTTTAAATATAATCACAGTGTATGGATAAATTTTTATATTTTGCTCTGTGAGAATAATCCCAAGAGAAAGACAAGCAAAAGTATTCAATTTTAAACTCAGACTGTCATTTCTGATGTTTCTAATTTCATATGCCCTTCTAAGAAAATAATCACTCCATTAATTTTTACTGTTATAAATATTTAATATTTAAATACACGTATATTTTCTATACAGCTATCCAATCCATCTTATACAACTGATACACATGACCACATACATGTGAAAAAAATAAATGATCTCCAGTGTACGTATTTCGTGCTGAACCAGCACTCATCAGTTGGTCCAGATCACTGTCTCTCACACATATATACAATCAGTGCCATGAAAATTTGAAGATTTGCTATCTTAATATAAACTGACAACCGATTGTATATATGTGTGTGAGAGATGATGATCTGGATCAGCTGATGGGCACTGGTTCTGCATGAAATATGTATATTGATGATCATCTATTTCTTTACATGCATGTGGCCATGCGTATTGGTTGTATAAGATGGATTGGATACTTTTAGGCTACTTGAAAGTCTGAGTTCAAGTCCCTAATGATTATATTATAATTATTGGAAATACAATTACGCTTTACAAAAAAAAAAATTAAATCATATCTTATTCAACTTATGATTTTAAATATAAACTTTAGTACAAAAATAAAATTAAATCTGAAAGAGGCGCAAAAAAGTATAAAAAAAATAATTATGTTGGAAATAATGTAGAATAAAATACTTATATTGTATATGATAGGTCAAAGCTTAGATTCGCATTAGTGATGAGATTGGAAAAATTACAAATTATTCCATCATTAGGAATAGAAATAATAATAGCAGAAATTTTAATATATTAACAAATAGAACAGAAATTTTAATATATAACATATAATAACGCAAAAAGAGGAAATAAATTGAATTCTCTTTTTCAATTTTTATTTTACTTTATATCAATCTGTTTTAAATTATTTTTATATATTACTTGTCATAGGTGAAAAATTCTCCATGGATGTCATATTGCTGCTGGGCTTCAACATTACTTCTAACTTCAGTTTGGCCACTTTAAACTTAATTTTTCTGCTGCAGATTTCTGATCACTATCAAAATCAATTAAGTTGTAAAAATCAATTTTCTATGGTTCAGAATTCTAATTGCATTTTTTTTCTGACATTTTGATGAAGAAACTAGAAGCTAGTAAGATTGAGTAAAAATTACGACAACATGACCCGTCACTTTGATCCTCAATAATAATTACAGGCTTTTCTACATAAATGGAAAATTTTAATTCCATCAAAATGAATTTCAATATATAAAAATGAATATGTAAATACACAGACAGACAAACATACAGACAAACAGATATCATAACAGACAGATAGATAGGTAGATATATAGATACATAGATAAATGAACAGATAGATTTTAAAAATAAACAAGTACGTCAGTAGATAAATAGACAGATGGATAGATAGATAGATAGATAGATAGATAGATAGATAGATAGATAGATAGATAGATAGATAGATAGATAGATAGATAGATAGATAGATAGATAGATAGATAGATAGATAGATAGATAGATAGATAGATAGATAGATAGATAGATAGATAGATAGATAGATGTATTTTTATAATATAATAATTAGAACCTTTGATGCGTACTCATAACCTAGATTCATATCTGAATAAACGTGAAATGTTTTGAAAAAGCTTCAAACCTTTAAACAAACTCAGCATTTTGTTCAGACTGCGGGACTATATCTACTGAATCTAGCCATTTGGCACTAATCTCTACTGTAATTTATTTATAAATAAAAATCAAACCAAACAAAAAATATTTATTATAATGTAGCATTCTGTCGGTTTATCGGTCTGTTCGATTATCTGTCTCTCTAAGTGTCTATACATCAAGTATTCTATCTATATGTATATATTTACATATATAATTGAACTGGAAATAACTGAGGTTTCCGATGAGTTCCTAGACTTAAATAAACTTTTCTAAAAACAGACAATACAACTCATCGGAAGCTTCAGTTATATATCACCATCATCATCATCAACCATTATCAATCTACTACAGGTCTTTCCAAGTTCAATCCATCTTTTCCAATCTTTAGCTTCTCTTCTCCACATCACCCCTGCACACTTTCTTATTTCATCCATCTATCTCACATGTGGTCTCTTTCTGTGTCTTTTACAATCTCTTGGAATCCAGTTTAAGATTTCAATTGTCAATCTATTATCATCTCTTCTAGCAATATGTCCAGCCCAACTCCACTTCAGTCTTTTAATTTTTTCAATGAGATCAGTAACCCATGTTTGTTCTCTTACCCATATATTGTGTTTTCAATCTCTTCTTGTTTCTCCTAACATGCATATCCCCATACTTCTTTGAGTGGTCTGAAGTCTCTCTCTCTATATATATATAGTCTGTTATATATAGTTTAGTTATATAATAGTCTGAGTTATTTATTTTCATATATATGTATACTTGTACCTAACTTATGAGCATCAATTTATCTCTGCCCCTAATATCTATTTATCTATCTTCAATTTCTTTTGTTATGCATATATCTATATATCCGTTTTTTTAACTATTTTAATGTCTATCTACCTATCCACTTATCTATCTTTCTATCTGCATATTTATCTGTTTACCTATTCACTTATATATCTATTTATTTATCTATCTAAATGAATAAATTTACAAGTTATGATGTAGATGACTATACAGAAAATGTTAATGATAAAATAACAATAACTAAAAAGTTAATAGGAGAATTTAATATTTTGAATATAAATATATTATATATGTAATGATAAATAATATTTTAATAATGAATAACTATAACAACACGTGAAAATTTTACAAACGTATTTAAATAATTATTGAACTGCCCTTTAGCTGCAAAGTTCGATAGCATTTTACAATAAAAGAGTGACCATTTTACAATAAGAGGTCACTCTCTTATTGTAAAATGCTATCGAACTTTGCAGCTAAAGTGCAGTTCAATTATTATTTAAATACGTTTGTAAAATTTTCACATGTTGTTATAGTTATATATATATATATATTGTGCCATTACAATTTATATATATATATATATATATATATATATATATATATATATATATATATATATGAAGTTTAATTGTAATTATAGGAGAAATTAAATGATAGGTGAATATTAGGAAAATAATATTTAAAAAACACCCACAATGTTATTTCTCATTGAAGGTAAAATTATTGTTAGTGAATACATTTTGTATGCTCTTGATTTGGAGAATATAAAAGATTCATATGACATCATAAAAACTAAATATTTTAGGATTAATTTACAAGTGAGACATTATCTGGATCCTGTTGACGCCATCTTGAATAAATATAATCATTTTTATACTATAAATTACTTTAATTTTGTAGCCCAACTCAATTTCAGATTAATTTATCAGTTATTAAATCCCAGCACAAGTATTATTGATTTTTCTATACTTATGTATGATTTCATTAATACAACATGAAAGAGTAGAGTAAAAGGGAAAGACAAATGCATAATTAGAAAAAAACGGGTGGGGTAATGAATTGTACTCATATTGAGGTTATAATATATAATTGAGTGTAAAGTTTATATCTAAGCTATAAAATTAAAACAATAACTTACAGCCTAAAAATGATTACTACTAATCTTTAATATATTTATACAAATAAATATCATCAAATGCATTTTGATAAAATTGCACTTGTAAAAATTGGGAATTATAATATTTTTATGCATAAATTCTAAAAGATGATGATGAAGACTAGTATGGGATGGAATATGGCAATTACTTCTGCTAGAATTGAATCTTCAGAAAACAAGTTTTATATACGTAAAAACATGCTATCGCTTGTATTAATGATCAATAGATGGAGCTTTACCAAGACCTCCAAACAAGCATATTTGTAAAAACCTGCTATCTCTTGTATTAATGATCAATAGATGTAGGTCATGGTTTGGAGGTCTTGGTAAAGCTCTATCTATTGATCATTAATACAAGTGATAGCAGGTTTTTACGAAATATGCTTGTTTGGAGGTCTTGGTAAAGCTCCATCTATTGATCATATATATATATATATATATATATATATATATATATATATATATATATATATATATATATATATATCTTGATGCATATGTTTTAAGAGTATAATATAATTTAATAATTTTTAGTATATTAGATTTTAAAACTATTTACTAGAATTCCATGTGGAACACGTTGGATTACTAAAAAAATAAACATAAATTGGCATGTTTAAAATAAATTTTACACTAAAATAAATAATAAAACATGCATATACATATATAATGAAAAGTATTCTATAATTTGATTTCTTACATCTATAAATATAAACTACAATGCTTTGATTTCTGTGTTAGATCTAGAGTGGCATTCAAAAGAGAATCCTTCTTTTAAATGCAATCAGCCTGACATTTTCATTTTAACTCTTGGCCTGGGCAGTTGTTATTTATTAGCTGCCATTCTAAGTTGAATGTTTTCTAATTAAGCAATCATAAATGGATAACTCCACCCATTAAATATTTCCATCTAAAACAACCATTAGAATATTATATTCCTATATACAGAGTTTAAACAAACCACTCATTAAAACTACTATTTCTGTGATTTATAAGAATTCACTGCAAAAAATAATTTGCTACTAACAACAAGATTATTTGATATTTTTGTGACCTTAAGAAAAGTGAGAGGGGAAAATTCTAAATGTTCACTCCATATGTTCTGATCTTGTCAAATGTTATTACTATGTGATTACTCAAATGCTAAATAAGCATGGATATGGTTGCTCACTAATATCCATTAGCCACACTGGTGAGTTTATGGGATTTTTTATTTTTGAGTTTAAAATTCAAAAATACTATGGTATTTTTTTCTCATTTGATTTATAGTTTTTAAATCGGTTAACTTTTCTTGATGGTAGAATAGATATGTAGTAAATGCTCTTTTTAATAGGCATTTACAATCATGATAGACAAAACTATGGCTCTTATTTTCAGGTGATTGTAAACTTGCCAGCTAAGACAACATCTGACCAAAAATAAAGGTATTAAGGAATCTTTGATTGTGGACTTAGGCTATTATTTAATGATGTCTTGTTAGTTAAATACCTCTGACTGCATATCAGATTCAAGTAAAATAAGGTTGCACCAATTGAAAGAAAACTGTCTAATATTAAATTATATTGTTTTGAACTTGAGAAATTAAAAGAAAAATACAGAAACAGATTGATTTTAAAATGTAAATTGAATTAAAAAAATACATTTACTTAATTTCAAAAGCACAAATATTGAAAACACAAGTAAAATGGGATTCATTATAAATAAATGTGGAAGAACTATATTGTGAAGATAAATGGTATATCAAACAGAATAGCATCAATCTGCATTATGTGTTATTTCCATTTCTCAAAAAAAAAAAAAAAAGAATTTATAATATACAGTTTTTCTTTTTCTGCAATCTTCACAAATCTGTACTTTTTCTCATTTCTATTTCCATAACTAAATTATTCACAGCATTTTCATCTTTCAATCATTAATCAATTTTAGTATTAAAATGTTTAATGATAATGTAAAATGTTCTTAAACAGACCAAATAACATTTAAAAATGTTCAATACTAGAATTGGTAAATAATTGAAAGCTAAAAATTCTGTGAGTGAGTTTGGTCATGGAGACAGGAATAAAAGACAATATAAATCTCTAAAGTTTGCAGAAAAGAAAAACTGTATATTATGAATTTTATCATTGAGAAAAATGCCAAACAAAAATGAACATGGAAACATTCAAATAAAGGTATAGTAGACTTAAATTACATTTTGATTGTGTATTTCAAAATTGTAATTTTTCTTAGTAAATTCGACTCCAAATATAATCATTGATGTCAAGCTTGGATAGCTGAGAGGTCAGTGCAGCAACCTTGCAAGCCAGAAGTTGCTTGCAGACAATTGTTGTCGGTTCACATCCGGCCGATGCTTTGACATATGGAAAAAAATGTAATCATTGATTAGTGACATATAATATAAGGGTAACTAGTTGATATTCCTAACCTTCTGAAACACTCGAATAAAATTAGAATTGGCAAATAATTTTAAAATATTAATAAGCTTTAAAGATGGTTCAGGCTTGACCTTAATAAATAAGAAGATACTTAATATTCGATTAAAAACAGTAAGAAAGGTATCGAATACAAAAAAAGCAATTTACCAGTAAATCTTTTAATGAGATAAGGCAATGCATAAAGAAATGAAAAAATATGAAAAATTTTAAAAATAAACAAAACAAATTCATTGTCTAGATTTGTAAAATGGTAAAAAAAAAAAAAAACAGTTAATAATAATAATATAAAAAATATATAGTGTTAATTAGCAAACAAAGCAGCAGAAAAATCTAAAAGTATAAAATAACAGTATTAGAAATAAAACTGCTTCAGCAGTAAAAAGAAAAAATGGAACTATTTCTAAAAAAGAGATAACATTATGAAATATATGAAAATCCTATAAAGATCTATATCGTAAAATAAAAATCAAGCAAGCAAAAAAAATTTTTTACAATTGTTACATATTCTGAATTGTCAAGTATTTTAAATGAAAAAATGTCATGTCATTAATCCTTTGAAGAAAAGAATGTCTCAGAAATAATGAAAGTATTATTGAGATTGTCATCAAAGATCAGTATAACTATATAAATGGTAAAGTTGAACCTAATGATTAACGTATAGTATATTGAAATGTAAGAAAGAATTTGAAGATATTAGCATTACAAATCTAACAGTCCTGTACAAAATCTTTTCCAAAATAATTACAACTCATTTTCAGTAAACTTAGGGTTCTAACCAATTAAAAGAACAAGCTGGACTTTAAAGAGGTTTTAACACACTGGATCACATTCACATCTTGAAATAAATTACAGAAAGCAAATATAAATTTCCATTAATAAAATAAAATCATATTTCATGTGATTTAATTTGATAAGCTTGTAATTATAAACTAAAATAAAGAGTGTGCAAATAGCTCTAACAAGCTTTATCAATAAATACCGCAAAATAAAGCATTCAAAATCTCTATCTAGAAGTTATCCCCAGCTCCTGATTCGTTTTTACTATTGATTTCCCCAGTGAGGCAATAGTCTATCTAACCCAAATAGGTAGATGGGGCAGAGAAATCTTCAACCATACCATATATTAATAACCTTAGCAATATAACATCACTTAAGACTTAAAAACAAATCTATAATAATAAAATAAAGTCATACATCATGTGATTTAATTTTATAAGCTTTTAATTTTCAGCCTCATATAGTTACTTAAGTTAGATAGCTGGATTTGATGACATATAGGTGTCTGAAAATTTCAAATGTTCTACTTAAAAGCTAACAATCAGATAAGTGCTGGCTTTGAGATGACATTTTGGATCTAGTATCTGAAATATACTAGCACCTCACTGAGGTAAGCCAATAGCTAGAAAATTGTCTGTGGCCGAAGATAATTTTTAGATAGGGATTTTGAATGTTGTCTCTTGTGGCATTTATTGATAAAACTTGTTAGAACTATTAACATGCTTTTTATTTTAGTTTATAATTACAAGCTTATCATACTAAATTATGTGATGTATGATTTTATTTTATTTACTATTATAGTTTTGCTTTTAAGTCTTAAGCAATATTATATTGCTAAGGCAATTAATATATGGTTTGACTAAAGATTTCTCAGCCCCATATAGCTACTTAAATCAGATAGCTGGATTTGAAGACATAGGTGCCTGAAAATTCCAGATTTTCTACTTAAAAGTTAACTATTAGTTCTGGCTTTGAGTTGGTAGTTTGGATCTAGTGTCTGACATATCCTAACACCTCACTGAGAAAATTCAATAGCTAGAAACCAGTCTGGGACTGGGGATAATTTCTAGATAAGAGATTTTGAATGCATTCTCTTGTGGCATTTATCTATAAAGCGTGTTAGAGCTATTAGCACACTTTTTATTTTAGTTTATAAGTTTTCATTGGTTTGGATTTGTAGATGATGGAAAATCATTTGAATTCATAAGCCATTGTGTAGTAATTTAAGCTTTGGATAATCAAGATATCCACCAAGGACATTGCCATATTTAGAAGAATATTTATCAAAATGCATCATAACATTGAGAAATGGGATAAAATATGGTAATTTCATGTTTCCAAAACGTTTTCAGCAGTTTATAAGAAGTATGTTGTTGATTAAAATGGAACCCCTAGAAGAGTATAAGTAAATGGATATTATTTTAAGTAATTCATATTTAATGTGACTGTTTTTGAAAATAATGTCTGAGAGCTTTAGAAAATGTTGCAAAAGTAACCTGATGAAAGAAAGACTATAGAATTACACAAAAAGAACTAAAGTAGTGTTCATTGTTCTTTCTCTGATGAAAAAAATAAAAAATTGATAATCATCAATTAAAATAATTTATAGCTACAAATATCTTGCGGTAATATAAGGAATGAAAATAATCATAGAATCAAACATAGATAAAATAACTTAAGTAAAAATAATTTAATAGGGAAAGTAAATTTGCATATATGTTTCAAATGAAAGGTTTTTAAAGTATATGCTTTACCAGTTCTTATTTATGGATATGAGAATTGATAATTTAGTATAAAAGAAAGAGAGAGACTTTGGAATATTCAATGAAGTATAAAGAGATGTATGTTAGAAACAACCAAAAGATATTGAAAATGAAATACATGGGTAAAAAATAAGCAGATATTATTGATATTTTAAAAATAATTAAGAAAGTGAAATGAATCTGTATTGGACAGACTGCAAGAAGAGATAATAATGAATAGACTTTAAGGTTTTAAATTGGTTTTTAAGGCATTAAAAAATAAATTCGGTAATGTGGTGTGGAGAAGAGAGACTATGGATTAACATGAAAAGACCTCTAGTCTCAGCAGATCAATAATGACTAAAAGGATGAGGATGGTGATGGTGACTTATCTCGTAATGAGTTGATGTTAAATCATAAAGCTATTCTTGAAATTTAAAGATTACATTAGGAAAGAGGAATTAAATATCTGAAACTAAATAATAAAAAATAAATTATTATAAAAAAAAATGATAAAATTAAGGGTATATAAAAATAAGTCTATTAGTATGACTGGTCATATTTACGCATGATGATACAGGTGAAAAAAATTGACTAAATTGAAGTGATTATAGATTACAATGCATAATTACATTGTCTACATTTAATTTATTAAAATTATATACAACATAAAGAAGATAATTGATCTACAATATTTATAATGATATGTTATGATGACTTTCCATTAAAGAAAATAATAAACCCTACCTAAAGGTATTTTTATAGAATTATGCATAAATAAAGTACAAATTAATATGCATTGTTATAAAATGGAAAAGTTTATATATATATTGAGCCGATAATTTCGAGCGGCTCATGTTATATTCTTTATAGATGTAAAAATCACGTACATACACATATATATTAGGCATATAATAATAAATAAATGCTGTGTATGTAGAAAGTTTTTTTTTTTTTTGCAGTATTATTTATAGTTTATATATATATATAGTGGGGTTTTGGCATTATTTATTGTTTTATTTTTATTGGGATTTTAAAAGAACAGAATAGAAAGAAAAAAAAGGACAAAATGGTAGATTAGTTATTTTTTAATTGGATTGAAATTACATCGAAAGTGATATTAATTAAAGAAATTTTGTTTTTTTTTAAACAATTTCGTAATTAAATTTTCTGATCTGAAAAGGTGGGGGAAAGATAGAAAAGAATTTAATTAATTCTATTGTCATGGCTTTTAGTTAACTGGTGTTAAAAACAAACTAAAAAAAAAATTAAAGAAATGCAATCACTGGCTGGGAACGTGATCAGATAAAAGGACAATGGAAAAAGGACTATAAATAAGAGACAAACCTATTGTTTAATTAATTATTAATTTGTTATTAACAGAAGAGAACTTTTTGAAAAATAAAAATGTTAGAAGGCTAAACAACTAAAATCCATCCCCAGCCAGGACATTAGCTGATTTCTGGATTTCATCACTGATAAACCACTGAAGAGAAAGCGAAGTTAAGCCGGAGGATAAAATGTGTTACTGTGAATCAACTCCCAAAGGATCCCAAGGAATGCATATGGACAATGATCGATCAGGTTAACATAAACTTTTTTTTAATTGAACTATTAATTGCTGATCCATAAAAACATATCTGATTAGGATTGTATCAAATCAGCCATGAACTATACGCCATGACAATAAAAGGGGTCTTGTCATATATACATTTATAATGCATATAATAACATTGTTCAATTTGTTTATATGTTTTGTTAAAAATTTTTGTTTTGAAGGTTTTTCAAATAACTTTTGACGAAATTCAAGACTATAGAGGAGATTAAAAATAGAAATGATTTAAGAAGGCAAACGAAAAATTTAAGGGTGGAGTAAATATTGAAAGAGAAGGTAGGGGTTTAGTACAATAATTATCTCCTAATAGTGAGTTGGTTAGTCCCTGCACTGATCAAGATTCAGATCGGTCTGTGGCACTTATATATATATAAGTAAGAGTGTATGTTCCTTCGAGAACGAAAAATATATATATTACTCTTCACCTTTGTAAGTTTTTTTTATTTATATATAAAAAAAGAGAGAGTGAGAAAAAGAACAATAATGTTAGGCATGTTGAGGGATTGCTAAGGATGTATTTCTATTTGGAGACTTGAATAAAAGTGAAGTAAAACTCATAATAAACCTGCGTATGATGTGAAACATATGTAAGTGTTCGTGTTCATTCTTTTAGCATTTGTATGTGATAATAAAACATATGACCGTAGCATATACACGCATATAAAAAAAATTGGATTGCAAAGGGAAGTTAGCTAGATCTGTCATACGTATAAAAATTAACAGCCATGATATAAGATTCTTCTAATTTCGTGGCTCCAGGTTATTTACTGGTAGCGCTCTCGTATGATACGATTCTAGCTATAATTAAAATCTTTGATTCTTGGCCTACAAACTTTTATACGAAAAGTAATGGCACAATATTATAACGGTCTGGGATGATGATGAAACGTATCCAGTCTTACTGCATCTGCCGACAGAGTGCCACTAGGCTACTTTGAACCTAAAAAATTTATAAAGTCGACAGATACGTGCTGTTAAGATCATGGCCATCAGCCCAAGTCACTAGCTCAAGTAGATGCAGAAACTTATGTATTTAATTAAACTATATTTTTAATAATAAAGAATAAAAAAAAGCAATCACTGTCAGTATTAATAACACAAAAAAAAAAAGATTTTATTTACGTATATAATTTATAACACACAAACTTTAAAAAATTAATTTTTATAACACAAGAAGAAATTTATGTTTTCTTCTGTTCCATTATTATTTTATTTGTTTTTAACTTTAATTTTAAATTTTAGAATGTTGAGTATAAATGAGCTACCTAGACGCACTCACAAATTTTCAAATCACTTGACTCCAGACTAAAATCCACAGCCACACCAATACTCGCTTCCAGATATATATCAGCAACCAATGCAATGTGAACATGTTAGCATAGAATCATGTCAACAGGAATGTGCGTCTGAACAGTGGGATATTATTTGAGAAGACATGGCCTTCGTCATGCAGGAATGTGCATCTGTCAGGCGAAGGAAACATGCATATAAAACAATAAAGAGAAATGCTATGGATGGATGGGAGAGCGGTCTTATCTTGCCAGCTTATTGTCCAAAATCCATAGAGTTGGAATGGGTCAATGGCGCAGGAAATACGTCTGCTTCCATTTCAATGGTATGACTACCTCGTTGGGGTCATGCATTCAGTGAACTCATCACACTAGGTGCTAGCACACTTCACATTACATTGATATAAACGTCCATATATCTCTCCACCAACATTAACACAACTACGAAACAAATAGTCCGAAATCAAAACCCTCTTTAAAAGTAACACATTTAAGCTAGTCTAGCAGCCATCTACACTCAACTAACATTTAAATCATTTTATTAATTTAATTCAAAGCAAAAAATCTTTAGTTTAATTAAGGTTTTAAAATCATTTTTAAAATAACATTTATATTTTAACTTTTTTTTTCTACAAATACTATTTTTAACATTTAATAATGCACAAATAACGATGTGTTTTCTATCTTTAAATTTAAGTTTGCAATCGCAAACCCTTACACTATTACAAACAGATATTAATTAAGCATGAATAAAAATATAAAAAAAATACAATACATTTTTTTTAAAGAGATTACGTTTAAGACTTTAAATAAGAGTTTATAGAAATAAAGTCCCGGTTTGCTTGAGAGAGAAAGCCTATTATTCATTTAAGGACAGATAAAGTTCTAAGATTTTAAATTTAACAGTTTATATTTCATTTTATCTTTTATAAATTATACTTTCCTTTATCCGTGCTCATTCCTTTGCGACGAAGATCTATGAAGACTTATTATGATGTATAGAGCATTTATGCTGGTTTCTGAAGACGAGATCCGTGGTTCAATCCTGGGATCTTGGAAATGAAAGTTGTCTTCGGCCAGCCGTACTGAAGGAAGCACGATGAAGCTGATTACATCTTGGGTGATGACGATAATAGCTTTTTAAATTTTTATTTCTACTTTCAGCAAAAACAATTGAATTAAAATTTTAATTTTTTAATTCTCCAACTCCCCAACTAACTAATTATCATTTTGGTTTTTCCTTTTATACTCCCCAGGCACCTTATCTCTGGAATGCATGGATTCATCAAACATTTCATTATTTATATTTTATTGTGTAACGGTCAGAAAACGTGTGACTCGTAAACATAGTGCAGAATTCGACCACCATACAGAACAGCAGCACCATCGAGTAGCGAAGCCACCCGTGGTACTGAGTTGGAACATAGTTTATCGGTTCCACAATACAATCCACGAAACAGCGCATCTGATGCGACATTAGTAAATATTTCCTTAGGCACGGTGGTCAGGGAGATGCAAGAGATTCATGATTTTATTCTCGAGCTAGCCAATAATCAAACTAATATTAATTAAACATTCATATTTACATAATCGAGGAAATATTAGATAGAATGGGTATCGAATAAATGAAACGTAACTGCAGACATATAGTTTAAAATTATTTATTAATACATTTTAATAAAACAATCATTAATATTCTATGGACTAACAGCTTCAGTAGCGTGATTTGCAACATGATTATATTTTAAAGAATACATTTTATTTATTTAGACATTATTTTATATTGAGGAGTTCAGTAGCGGTATTTCCGATACTGTAATGTTTACAAAAGGAATACATTTATTTGAAGGCATAATCTAGCTACCTAAAATTCTCGAGTGAGTATTTCTAATGCATGCATGGAGGGATTTATACCTTTGCAATGCAAGAGTCTAAACTATGGGTTATAAGAGTAATGGCAGACATATATTTATTTAATTAAAATATTTATTTATAACTAAGGGCAAACATTTATTTGAGAGTGAATTATGAAGATAATGCAGAGGCGGAGTGATATATAGAATAATAAAATGAAGTAAAGGAACACATGGTACGATTTAGAAAGGCGATATGGAAAGGCAGTATATCGAAACTGCAAGGCCGTGAATGGGTTTATAAGAATGTCGGACTGGTCTCTGCCGCGGCCCGATGAAGTAAGGTGTCACATAAGCATAACCAGGGACAAGCGGTACGTGGCGCAATTTTCCGGCTGGCTGCATGACATTGTCAAATCCTACAGGAGCACCCATTAAGCCCGCTTGTGTAGGATGACTGGGGTTAATTTCAACCCTGAAGAATCCGGAAATTTCATGGCGGAATGGGTCATCGCGTCTCTAAAATGTAACACATGTATACTGTATAAACGGTTATGATGAGATTTAAATAGATTTCTGACTTGGCCCTACATTACCAACATTTACTCAAGAACTCTGGCGACTCTCAAAGAAATGGGATTTTCTAGAATTATTCATTAAATTTAATAAATACAAAATATATATAAACTGGGAGTTATTACAACTAATATGCCAGCCATTTGTGAAGTAGTAGACCCTGCATTACAATAAATGATGCACTGAATGCGTGTCGATTTATATGAAAGTGAAGTTATTAAGGAAAGTAAATATTAATGAAAATTTGACACGCATTCTTTGTTTCAAGCGATCATAGATTTACTTTGAAAATTGAGACAAATGAGCATGCAATAATTAAATAATACTTATAGATAGAAATGTAGATTATAGAAATATGCACCCAAGATAGAATGAGGTAAACTAGATTAGTAGAGAAATTTACACATTACATTAATTATTCAATTTAGTTATACAAATGGTAGTTTTTACATTTTATAATTTAGATAAGTATTATGAAGAAGAGCTATAGCATATTATTAGAGTACTCTAGAGTTTGAACACAGACAGGTACCTGTTTTATAAGAAGTTTTCTGATTCCATTAATTTAGCAGCAAAAAGTTCACGAGTGGCAAGTCTTTCTTGTATTTAGATATTCATTTAATTTCATGGCAGCAGCAGCTTTCTCATTCATTTCAGGCAGCAGATCTTCATGGTGAATTTATGATGGGCAATTAAAGTTCAGCATCCGATAGGCCATCTCCCGATGGAGAATAATCTAGGTGCTTTACTCGGTCATACCTTGGCAGGAACAAATTATTTTTATTATTTTTGGAGACTCTCAGTGATCGAGAGCAAAGCTAAAGTTTTAAGTGAATGTCTCCAGCAAGTCTAAGATGGCCTCTTTTTTTATCTTGATCTTTCACATTTTTGTTAAGATATTTTTAGGTTCTATTTAATCTGCCCTGAGGATAATCAATGCATTTAGTTGGTTTTTTTAATTAAAGAAAGCTGCCATTCTATTGTTTACATTTTACATTTACTAATTACATTTTGGGGAAATTTTCTTTAATTAATCTATTATCTATCACTGACCGATGCTTTTAAATTTCAAAAACAAAAAGGGAACATAAGATTATTTTAACTTTTAATTAAATATTACATCAGATATTTTTAGAATTATTATTAAATGAAATTTAAACAAAGCAATAAATACGAACTTTATAATCCAAAATAAATGATTAAAATTATACAAAATTATATAACTAAAAGAAATCTAAATTATATTATTTCATCCCTATTTATTGTGTTTAATTTGAGATCGAAATGTGTGCGTGTTTATGCTGAATTCTACATATATTTAAACATTTTTAATATTGTTACAGACACAATTCGATATCAAAAAGTTTAAATTTGGGTGGGATAGACCGGTCAGTGAGAGACGACAGAAAAAGGTGAAACTTAAGATTCGAATACGAATCTTACTGTTTCATTTCCCCGTACTTCCCGTGAACAATTAAGGAAGACAAAGGAGGCAAGAAAGAGAAAAAATTTGTTACATTATATAATTTAAAGACGAAAACATTATTATTGTTTTTACAGATATATTGAAATATAGAAAGCAGAGATTACATGAAGCAACGAACAATTTATATACCCGGATCTAGGATTTATAGTTTAATTAAAATGGCCTAATTTGGCCGTGTCTGGTTAAAATCATAGTAATAATTAGTTAAACAGAATATATATATATATATATATAAATTCTTAGAATAGGATTAGTTAGTATAATATAAAAAAAGGTTTAAAGAGTAATAGTAATTAAAACAACAATATATATATAATAAAATTTCTATCTAAAACCCTATCTGACTAAAGTACAATCCATTCAACCAAGTTCATTATGTCGAGTTCATTTTAATATTTTCATATATGTTTAATAACCGTCCTAATAGTCTAATATTTTTACAACCCCGGGTCAGGTGGATGATACCGATCTCTTGTCATTGATGACTGCGGCACGCTATGCTGGATCGTTCTAAATTTCTACTTCCCCATATTCCACCAGTTTTTGGCAGATCCCTGCAGATGGTTACTAGCTAGAGCTATCTTCACATCTGGCCCTTTCTTATGAAATTTTAAGAACTTCTGTGAGCTCTCTAGGTAGGTTTGAGGTTTTTCCCTTATTTCCACTCTAAATATTTTAACATGGACCATCTTTGTTAAGTGGCTTTGGTTTCCACTGTCCGTTTTCATGTTTTCTTCTGTGACTTTTGGTCCTATTCTTTTGTCCCTGTCCATGCTTGTCTCCTTTTTACTGCTTTCACTCAACGGTTTTTGTGGGCCTTCATCTATTGGAATAAGGTCTATTTGCTCATCTACTATCATAGGTTTGTCAAATATTTCTAATTCCCTTTCCTTTTCCATTTCTTTAATTTCTTCTTCCTTTTTACTAGCTGGGGATATTCCAATATGCTCCTTTATGGCTGCTAACTCTCTCCACATAAGGTCTTTAAATTCCTGATATTCTCTCACTCTTATCTTTTCTTCTTCTTGTCTCTGTCTTGATTCTTCATCTCTTCTTTTTCTCTTTTCCTCCTCATACATTTTCTTCATTTCTTGCATATTCTGTATAAATATTTCATGTAACCTTAGACTGAAGTTCATTGATGCTATTCTGTCATTTTCTGCTTCCATTTACCATAATATTATTAATTTTCTTTATACTATTAGCATTTGGCTACTCCCCACCGGTACATTGGCCCTATAACACTCTTTCGCTGCCCTCACCTACTCTACATTGCCCTATCTCTATATTGCTGCGTTTAACATATTTAACATATATATTATAGCAAACTACTGGTAATGCGTATAATAAGCTACTGCTGTCTATGATATACATATAACGGTGTTTTAATAAAAAAAATTCAATGCTACTTGCTTTCTCATTTAACGACTGATTACTTTTTTTTCTTGACATATATATATATAAAGCAAAATATTTCATTAGATCCGAGTATTTTCGTTCCTTCTTAAATTACACACACATCCCTGCTTTCCTTAAATTTGTTATTATGCCTGCTGTCCTTTCATTCACTCGACCCACATTATTTCACTCGATTTATTTTTTTTCATTATTTTTATCAAAACAAAATCATATATATATAAAATAATTAGCTAACTCGAGTAACGAACGCTAAAAGAAATTTATATGCGTTATATTTTGCTCAGGGTATATATGGGTTTTTTGTATCGAACGCCCCATGTTGGGCGCCAAACGCTAAAAAAAATTTAACTATGTAACGGTCAGAAAACGTGTGACTCGTAAACATAGTGCAGAATTCAACCACCATACAGAACAGCAGCACTATCGAGTAGCGAAGCCACCTGTGGTACTGAGTTCGAACATAGTTTATCGGTTCCACAATACAATCCATGAAACAACGCATCTGATGCGACATTAGTAAATATTTCCTTAGGCACGATGGTCAGGGAGATGCAAGAGATTCAGGATTTTATTCTCGAGCTAGCCAATAATCAAACTAATATTAATTAAATATTCATTTTTACATAATCAAGGAAATATTAGATAGAATGGGTATCGAATAAATGAAATGTAACTGCAGACATATAGTTTAAAATTATTTATTAATACATTTTAATAAAACAATCATTAATATTCCATGGACTAACTGGTTCAGTAGCGTGATTTGCAACATGATTATATTTTAAAGAATACATTTTATTTATTTAGACATTATTTTATATTGAGGAGTTCAGTAGCTGTATTTCCGATACTGTAATGTTTACAAAAGGAATACATTTATTTGAAGGCGTAATCTAGCTACCTAAAATTCTCGAGTGAGTATTTCTAATGCATGCATGGAGGGATTTATACCTTTGCAATGCAAGAGTCTAAAGTATGGGTTATAAGAGTAATGGCAGACATATATTTATTTAATTAAAATATTTATTTATAACTAAGGGCAAACATTTATTTGAGAGTGAATTATGAAGATAATGCAGAGGCGGAGTGATATATAGAATAATAAAATGAAGTAAAAGAACACATGGTACACTTTAGAAAGGCGATATGGAATGGCAGTATATCGAAACTGCAAGGCCGCGAATAGGTTTATAAGTATGTCGGACTGGTCTCTGCCGTGGCCCGATGAAGTAAGGTGTCACATAAGCATAACCAGGGACAAGCAGTACGTGGCGCAATTTGCCGGCTGGCTGCATGACATTGTCAAATCCTACGGGAGCACCCATTAAGCCCGCTTGTGTAGGACGACTGGGGTTAATTTCAACCCTGAAGAATCCGGAAATTTCATGGCGGAATGGGTCATCGCATCTCTAAAATGTAACACATGTATACTGTATAAACGGTTATGATGAGATTTAAATAGATTTCTGACTTGGCCCTACATTACCAACATTTACTCAAGAACTCTGGCGACTCTCAAAGAAATGGGATTTTCTAGAATTATTCATTAAATTTAATAAATATAAAATATATATAAACTGGGAGTTATTACAACTAATATTCCAGCCATTTTTGAAGTAGTAGACCCTGCATTATAATAAATGATGCACTGAATGCGTGTCGATTTATATGAAAGTGAAGTTATTAAGGAAAGTAAATATTAATGAAAATTTGACACGCATTCTTTGTTTCAAGCGATCATAGATTTACTTTGAAAATTGAGACAATTATGAGCATGCAATAATTAAATAATACTTATAGATAGAAATGTAGATTATAGAAATATGCACCCAAGATAGAATGAGGTAAACTAGATTAGTAGAGAAATTTACACATTACATTAATTATTCAATTTAGTTATACAAATGGTAGTTTTTACATTTTATAATTTAGATAAGTATTATGAAGAAGAGCTATAGCATATTATTAGAGTACTCTAGAGTTTGAACACAGACAGGTACCTATTTTATAAGAAGTTTTCTGATTCCATTAATTTAGCAGCAAAAAGTTCACGAGTGGCAAGTCTTTCTTGTATTTAGATATTCATTTAATTTCATGGCAGCAGCAGCTTTCTCATTCATTTCAGGCAGCAGATCTTCATGGTGAATTTATGACGGGCAATGAAAGTTCAGCATCCGATAGGCCATCTCCTGATGGAGAATAATCTAGGTGCTTTACTCGTTCATACCTTGGCAGGAACAAATTATTTTTATTATTTTTGGAGACTCTCAGTGATCAAGAGCAAAGCTAAAGTTTTAAGTGAATGACTCCAGCAAGTCTAAGATGGCCACTTTTTTTATCTTGATCTTTCACATTTTTGTTAAGATATTTTTAGGTTCTATTTAATCTGCCCTGAGGATAATCAATGCATTTAGTTGGTTTTTTTAATTAAAGAAAGCTGCCATTCTATTGTTTACATTTTACATTTACTAATTACATTTTGGGGAAATTTTCTTTAATTAATCTATTATCTATCACTGACCAATGCTTTTAAATTTCAAAAACAAAAAGGGAACATAAGATTATTTTAACTTTTAATTAAACATTACATCAGATGTTTTTAGAATTATTATTAAATGAAATTTAAACAAAGCAATAAATACGAACTTTATAATCCAAAATAAATGATTAAAATTATACAAAATTATATAACTAAAAGAAATCTAAATTATATTATTTCATCCCTATTTATTGTGTTTAATTTGAGATCGAAATGTGTGCGTGTTTATGCTGAATTCTACATATATTTATACATTTTTAATATTGTTACAGACACAATTCGATATCAAAAAGTTTAAATTTGGGCGGGATAGACCGGTCAGTGAGAGATGACAGAAAAAGGTGAAACTTAAGATTCGAATACGAATCTTACTGTTTCAATTGGTTTATTTAGTTTGGGGCCAAGTAGATTTTGGGTTTATCGCTAAGTAAATTTTTCCACTGAGGTCTGTGTCTGTATCTTTGGGTGGGAACTCTTATCTATTTCGTAATCATTTCTTTAATTGTGATTTTGCCTTAAGGATCTGTTTGTAATTTTTTTATAATTAAAAAAATCTTCGCTATTATAAAAATCAAAGACTTTTTATTATATATTTTATTTAAAGATTAGAATCTTTGCTTCGATTCTATAATTTATTTATTTTTTTAAAGCTTATTTTAATATTTAAATCAATCTAACATATTAATAAATTAATAATTCGTTATTTGTGCATTTTGCCAGTTTGTTTTTAATTCGGTATTAGATAAAAAAAGTTACTATTAAAATTTAAATGTAACTCATATATATTTCCCATTACAATATATATATTGTACCTATATTGATATAGGCACATATAATTTTATCTAAAATTATATTATTAAAATAATCGTTCATAAAAAAACATAAAATTAAACGTTGAAGAATTTATTGCAGTTTGTTTTAGAAAAAGATAAGAATCAAATAGTTTTCTAGTGTTAGTTTTGAAATAAAAAAGCTTCAATCAATTAATCAGAAGGGGAGAGGGATGTTTCATTAGAGAAATTAAACAAAGGGTTATAAAAGGAAGTAAAGAGTTTTTATTAATATTTGTAAAAATATAATTTAAATTTTAAAACATACAAATCTCTTTTTATTCAAGTTTAATTAAAGAAAAAATAATGTTAAAACTAAATAGTAAATTGTATTAAAAATATATGTGCGTATATATATGCGATTTGTAAATAAATAAAATGTATGCGAAATAAAAGAAGATTATCATTAAAAACACGGCAATGCCTATTAATAAAATAAAACAACACGTTTTATTGCATGGCTATTACTAATTAAGCAATCTTCCAAAACACGTTTATCAAATGATTATCACTGGAATTTGACAACAGATCTTTGCCGGAGATATTAGAAAGACAATAAGGCGCAGGTATAAATAGACCTTTTTTTATCGGACAGTAATCAGTTCACAAATTAGTTGAGTGAGTTCAGTTCACAAATTTATTGAGTGAGTGCAGTTCAGAAATTAATTGAGCAGTTAACAAACAAAATGCAGTGTTGAGAAGATCTCAGGAATGCACATTTATCTCCAGCCCAGATGTCCTATAAAAACAGCAGATCTGCCCATGAAATAATGTCAGCTTAACATCTTAGAAAATCTCCGTCAGTATCTATTTGTCTCCGATAGTAATAATCATGAAAATCAGGAAACTCAGCAAGGAAATGTCCCAGCTGGCTGGTAAGCATTCATAATGGAAACATTTTCACCGAAAGCAGCCTCCAAAGAACAAAATTCTATGTCTACATTCAAAAGCCTAGGTAAAAAACATTTGCTTATTTCATTTATACTGTAATAGCCATTGCATTGCATTACTTCATACGAATCTTTCAAGAGTCTAATTATATGAACTCTATATCATACATAAATGAACTATTGATGTGTGTGATTAAATTTCAAATGCTATGTAGTACTTTATTATCATTATTATGTGTATGCATGAGTTAATATGTGCGTGATCCTTATATCAATATTATTAGTCACAGTAGATAAATTCCCAGTGTTCTGTTATGAAAATATTCAAGAATATTTAAACTATTTAGAATGTTAATTTAAAATATGCGTGTGTTTTATTAGAAGTATAAAATATTTAAATTTAGTAAATAAATGTTAGTTAATAAATTATCTTTCAAATTAAACTTTATTTGTCAGTCAATTCTTTTTATCAATTCTCTTTTATCAAGTCTTTTAACCACTAATTCACTATAATCTATTAGTGATTACAAACAACTGAGCTAGTAGTGGATTTAGGCGTTGAGTTAGTGGCCACTGTTCAAAGTGCGTTGTCTATTCTTTTAGTATTCTTTTAGAATAAGCAGCTGGTGCCCGTGTTTATACACAAACAAAAAAATGTGCTTTGAACTTGGTGTTGAACTCAACAGTCAAGAAGAAGCTATGTCCTGGAAATGTAACGCTAGTTATATACTTTATAGCTATCGTTTGGGCATACATACTCTCCGAGTATGTTCTTCTCTGCCTAAAAGGCTGGTGTTTCGAATTCACACATTCTAACATGGTTCAAATGGCTATACCCAACTGTGGGGCTGAACCTAAGAAACAATAGTAACGAAATACTTTGTTTCTTGTTTAAAAAATTTTTTATACAAAAGTTAAATTACGTATGTAAAAGTGTTTTAATTTAATTTAAAAAAAAAAAGAATTGACCGAAAACTTTTTTTTTCGAAATGAAAAGAGATTTTGACATTTATGCTATCAAATCAGAGTCAATTAGATGTTATGGGCAGAGTTAAAGCATTAAGATCGGGTAGTGAAAAGGACTAAAAGGGTGGAGTTAGCATGAGTTTCCATCTTAGTAAGAAAAAATAAATGAATAAGTGGTATTTAAATTTAGTTTAACATAAGCGCTAGTATTTTGAAATTGAAATTTTTGAAAATGGATCCAAAAGAAAGCCCAATATATTTTTAAAATCCCCAGTTAGTAGAAAAGGAGAAAGAAGAAGTATCTGACATGTGAATGATGATGAAAATGATGATGAATATGATGGAAGAAATGCGTCAAAAAATTAAACAAAGTCAACAAGAATTGTGTCAGAAATTTGAGCAAAGCCAACAAGAGCTCAAAGAAGAACTCAAAGCAGAATTGAAGGCAGAAATTAGTCAGGTTAAAACAGAAATTAAAGAACTCAGAGCAGAAGTAAGAGAAATAAGATGTGAGATAACGGTAAAGGTAGAGAAGAACCAAGAAGTTATAGAGTTAGATTTAATTAAAGAAAGTCAGGAAGTTGAAAAGGAAGTTGAGGTGATAAAAGACATAGAAATTGAATTAGAATCAGATAGCATTGTGATAAATAAAGTAGACAAACATAAGTTCAAGGTAGTACATAGTGTAGAAAAGTTTTTACAAAAATTTAAAAAGGTTAAAGTAAACGTTCACATTCACTGTAGACATAGATTTAAAACAAAGAGAAAGCGTAGAAAAAAATATTCCCAGATTGAAGTAATTTGGAGTTTGTCTAGGTATAAAGGTTTTCTGAGTTACGAAGTCGAAAACAGAATGGAAAGAGAAAGAGATAAAGCAATAAAATATAAAAGCGGAACCGATAAGAGAGGAAAGTTAGTTTATATTATAGAATTTGTAGAAAGAAAGAAGGAACCACCTGACATAGTTTAAAAGTTAGTAATCGGGCAGAATAATAAAGGAAATAAACAAAAAAGACTGGAAATGGACTATGAGTCCAATATAATTATTTTGATGTAGGTCAAAAGCCTGAATTAGAATTTCGCTATTTAAAATGATGGATTGTTTTGTCAAATAATAATAATGTAGGCTTCACAAAATAAAAGTTTTTTTTTTCTCCACGCACATATTAATTAAGAAGAAATGCTCGTAAACAAACAGCTCAAAAAAAAAAAAAGAAAATCAATCAATAAAATCAAGTTAAATAAATGGGTCAAGTTAATGATGTAAAAGTAAAGTTGTAGGTTTAAATAAATGAAAAGATAATGGAATTTCTAGAATAAAATTAAGTTAGTCAAATGGATATTTGTATGATAATGAATCGCAATAAAGTAAAACAGTTTTTTTTTTCTGAGTACACGCATATTAAAATAAAATAGTTTTGAATACGTAAGTTAATAAAAGGAAGTAAATAAATGGTTTAAAGTAATCAAGTCCAATAAAATCTTTGTATAATAATAAAGAGCAGTAAAATAAGATAGTTTTTGAATATACGCACGATAATATATAAGTTAAAGTAATGGGTTAAAGTAATATTGTAATATAAATAAATATGCATCCGTGATAGTTTCAAAATAATATTGTAGCATAAATAAATATGGATAATGTTCATATGGGTTTAAAATAAGAATCGTAAAACTAAATATTTAAATAATGTTCGTAATAAATTTAAAAATAATATAAATGAAAGTCAATCTAAGTTGTATTAGGAGCGTATAAGGTTCGAATCTAAAGGGATGAGGGTAGTATTGAAATAAGTTAGATAAGGATTAAGTTTAAAGCTGTCGACTGGATAAATTCTAGTACCTGCAACGGATTGGCTGGGATCATTCCTCTTTTAAAAAAATGCACTGGCAACAACCAGAGTAAGTCGTAAGTCACTTTTCAGGGGAGAATCCCCATATCTCGTACCTCGTTTTCCAAAGCGTAAGTTGGAAATGGACAGTTGAAAATTCCTGCCATTGTAGCTGCTTAGTCAAAGTCTGATCAAGAATCGGCAATCGTTTTCCAGGGCGTAAGTCGGAAATGGACAGTTGAAATTCCTGCCATTTGCAGCCACCTTTTCTTAGTCAAAGTCCGATCAAGAGAATCGGCAGCCGAAGCTTCGTTTATAAAAGATCCCTGTGCCACAAATTTAGTTTTTCCTCGTGGTCATTATCCAGGACGAACATTGTAAGCAGTGTTACCAGCATAGAAAGAAGAAAAGCATAATTGGAGATTGCCCTTAGCATGGAAATGGAAAAGATACCAAAAAGCAAACTTAGAAAGAATAATAAATTAAGATTTAATGTTGTCAGAGATAAAATGGTCAAAAATGACACATTTTACTCTCAAAAAGAAGGGCAGTGTAATGTGCCTATATTGATATAGGCACATATAATTTTATCTAAAATTATATTATTAAAATAATCTTTCGTTAAAGAAAAACATAAAATTAAATGTTGAAGAGTTTATTCAGTTTGTTTTAGAAAAGGATAGGAATCAAATAGTTTTCTAGCGTTAGTTTTGAAATAAAAAAGCTACAATCAATTAATCAGAAGGGGAGAGGGATGTTTCATTAGAGAAATTAAACTAAGGGTTATAAAAGGAAGTAAAGAGTTTTTATTAGTATTCGTAAAAATATAATTTAAAAAGTTAAAACGTACAAATCTCTTTTCATTCAAGTTTAATTAAAGAAAAAATAATGTTAAAACTAAATAGTAAATTGTATTAAAAATATATGTGCAATTTGTAAATAAATAAAATGTATGTGAAATAAAAGAAGATTATCATTAAAAACACGGCAATGACTATTAATAAAATAAAACAACACGTTTTATTGCATGGCTATTACTAATTAAGCAATCTTCCAAAACACGTTTATCAAATGATTATCACTGGAAGTTGACAACAGATCTTTGCCAGAGATATTAGAAAGACAACAAGGTGCAGGTATATATAGACCTTTTTTTATCGGACAGTAATCAGTTCACAAATTAGTTGAGTGAATTCAGTTCACAAATTTATTGAGTGAATGCAGTTCAGAAATTAATTGAGCAGTTAACAAACAAAATGCAGTGTTGAGAAGATCTTAGGAATGCACATTTATCTCCAGCCCAGATGTCCTATGAAAACAGCAGATCTGCCCGTGAAATAATGTCAGCTTAACATCTTAGAAAACCTCCGTCAGTATCTAATTGTCTCCGATAGTAATAATCGTGAAAATCAGGAAACCCAGCAAGGAAACGTCCCAGACAGCTGGTAAGCATTCATAATGGAAACATTTTCACTGAAAGCAGCCTCCAAAGAACAAAATTCTACGTCTACATTCAAAAGCCTAGGTAAAAAACATTTGCTTATTTCATTTATACTGTAATAGCCATTGCATTGCATTAATTCGTACGAATCTTTCAAGAGTCTAATTATATGAACTCTATATCATACATAAATGAACTATTGATGTGTGTGATTAAATTTCAAATTCTATGTAGTCCTTTATTATCATTATTATGTGTGTGCATGAGTTAATATGTGCGTGATCCTTATATCAATATTATTAGTCACAGTAGATAAATTCCCAGTGTTCTGTTATGAAAATATTCAAGAATATTTAAACTATTTAAAATGTTAATTTAAAATATGCGTGTGTTTTATTAGAAGTATAAAATGTTTAAATTTAGTAAATAAATGTTAGTTAATAAATTATCTTTCAAATTAAACTTTATTTGTTGGTCAATTCTTTTTATCAATTCCCTTTTATCAAATCTTTTAACCACTAATTAAGTATAATCTATTAGTGATTACAAACAACTAAGCTAGTCATGGATTTAGGCATTGAGTTAGTGGCCACTGTTCAAAGTGCATTGTCTATTCTTTTAGTATTCTTTTAGAATAAGCAGCTGGTGCCCGTGTTTATACACAAACAAAAAAAAGTGCTTTGAACTTGGTGTTGAACTCAACAGCCGAGAAGAAGCTATGTCCTGGAAATGTAATGCTAGTTATATACTTTATAGCTATCGTTTGGGCATACATACTCTCTGAGTATGTTCTTCTCTGCCTAAGAGGCCGGTGTTTCGAATTCACACATTCGAACATGGTTCAATATATATGACAATAGATGGTGTTCTACCAAAAACACTGTCAAGCGTATGTTTGTTTACATAAATGTCAGAGCAAGCATCCACTATCTCTAACTTTAGTTCCACCTTCAGATCATGATTTCAAGCTATTTGCTATCATCAGTGAGGGACAGGAATAAGAAACTAGATATAAACACAATCTCTGAGCATTTATGAAACAGTTTCTATTCAGCTTGCAAGTGTGAATCTTTTAGACATGTAATGTCTTCACACTCAGCATAGCAAGCCAGATAGCTATGTGGGTCTGATATCAGTTCAGCATCACCACATAATAGAAGCCTCTGCAATATATATCATTGCAAGAAAGACCTCAGAGGTACATTTATGAAAAACAAAAAGCAAGTTAAAACTTTCTAATGCTTGTATTTATGACAATAGGTGGTGTTCTACCAAAAACACTGTCAAGCATATGCTCTGATGTTTATCTAAACAAACATATGCTTGATGGTGTTTTTGGTAGAACACCATCTATTGTCATAAATACAAGCGTTAGCAAGTTTTAACTTGCTGTTTGTTTTTCATAAATGTACCTTTGAAGTCTTTCTTGCAATGATATATATTGCAGAGACTTCTACTATGTGGTGATGCTGAACTGATATCAGACCCATATAGCTATCTGGCTTGCTATGCTGAGTTTGAAGACATTACATGTCTAAAAGATTCACGCTTCTTAGCTGAATAGAAACTGTTTCATAAACGCTCAGAGTTTGTGTTTAGATCTAGTTTCTTATTCCTGTCCTTCACTGATGATAGAAAATAGCTTGAAATCATAATCTGAAGGTGGAACTAAAGTTAGAGATAGTGAATGCTTGCTCTGACATTTATGTAAACAAACATATGCTTTACAGTGTTTTTGGTAGAACGCCATCTATTGTCATAAATACAAGCATTAGCAAGTTTTAACTTGCTTTTTGTTTTTCATATATATATATATTGTGCCAGGCATTATCAAATGTCCATGCACAAAGTCTGCTGTAAAAAACATTACAGCAGATACACATGTAAAATTTTATATATTAGGCACAACGAGTACATAAATGTGCTATATTAATAATGGAAGTTGGGTCTGAGCATTAAAATACCCACACACACTAATTTAAAGTAACATGATATTGACACAGAAATATTGTACATAAGTACATGTATAATAAACTCTTGTATGTTTTTTGTTATTTATTTTATTTATTTTTTGTATATTTTCAGTATAAGTTATTTTATGTATTTTGCTTTTCTCTGAAAAATTCAAATAGAGAAAAGCAAACTTCATTGAACAAATGGATTACATGTTGGAACATATTAGTAAAATAAATAATTAAAGCAATTGTTCCAACTTACTTGTATATATTTTTTTATTTTTTTAATTACTTTCTAAAAAACTGTAACTTTATTCTGTAAGCAAAGAATGTTAATTGCTTTGGCAAAATCTGACCAAAAGCAAAATGTTTGATAATCAATGCTATAATTAAAATGTTATTTTTCTTGATATAAAATAAAAATTCTTCAAGTAGTCCGAATATTCAAGATGGAAACCAAACATATCAAACCCTAAAATGTAGAATTTAATTGGAAAAATAAAAAGGAATGTGTATGATCTAAATGATAATGTAAAATAAAAGGTTTGGCTTATTTATACTTCTCAGGGAGAGTACTGAATTGGTTCTGTATGGGTGGGGTTGATAGGTTTTAGCTATTGCTGTCGGATTCATTCTTTCTATGGCATTCATTCTGGTCAAGTCACTCACTACTTTGGCTCCAGAATTCTTCAATCATCTGGCCACTTAGAGATTAATTTATGAACTAGACTATTGCTGATATTTTCAAAGAAGAAATCCATTACACAGTTCTTTTAGAACTCTTGTTTTCTTAAGGATTTAATGAAACATTCAAGATAGTGGATGAACCTTTAAAAATAATTATTGGATAATACCAGATAGAAAATATGGAGAAATCTACCAGAACTTCCACTAAAATGACCATGGGGTAGAAAACCAGCCAGCGCACCTGCCCTTTCTCTGTCCAAATCACCAAGATGTGATCATGCCAGTTCCAGCTGGTCACGATGATGACAAAGCCACCTTGCCTATGCCTGAATGAAATGAAATTCTCACCACACAGCCAGTTGACTTGAAGCCCACTCAGCAGCACAGTCAGGAAAAGATGAAGATGCCTACATAAGTTTCTTTTAAAGATTTTTATTAATATTGAATTAATTCATTCTGATATTTCTGATAATTAGAAATATATTATTTTTATTAATTATTAAAAAAAGAGAGAGTTGTCTCTCGCATATATATATATATATATATTGTACCCTTACTTCTTGATATATAAAATAGTTTAAAATACAACTAGCTCAGTTACATAATTATGCTTAATTAAAATTTGCATATCTATCTTTAATATACCTTTATATTATCATATCTTAATTAAATTTATTATCAATCATCAAAATCAATATAGTTCTAGATTATACTAATTAAATAAGTATTTATAAAATTATGAGACTGCGAAGTAAAGTTACAAAGTAATAAGCAGATTTACACTGAGTCAATATCTCCCAAGATACTGTCTCAATGGCATAAGAATACTATCACTACCCTATCACTTTACCACTACATCTATAGCATTCTTATGGCTTTTAAATGAAATAAATTATCTTTAATAATACTAAATAATTCCTAACTTTTAATTTAAAATATAATTAAATAATCTCAGGTTCTTCTAAGTTTTAAAATAATAATAATTCATGTAAATAAGTATGATGTGGGATTTTATATCAAACTTAAATACACCTAACTTATTTAATAATAATAATACTAATCTTAGAGTGTAATTCAATCTCATCTATTTATATGATATAATCAATCATTAAATGAATAAACAAACATATGTATATCTTTTATTTCATATGGTATCTTCATTTTAAAATAGATCAAAATTTTATACTTAATAATCTGTGGCAATAAACAATACTATATTCTTATAATGGGCATTATAATCATCTTATGACCATTGCAATATTTTTATGTTCATGTCAATCAATTCTTATAAAATAATGTTAAGTAAATATGGTATTCAATTCTAAGTAATAATAACAAATTCAATTTTGTGCAAATATTATGTTTATTTTAAATCATCTGATGTCAAAATGCTAAGGTGAAAATAATGAAACTCGACACACTTTTAAAACAAATTAACAAATTTATTTACAATAACTTCAAATAAAATTTATTTACACTATTTACAGTTTATAACTTATAACAACAAATAAAATAAAAATAAGAAATACAAATATAAGAGGCTTACACTGTTATTAACTTATGTACTTAATAAGCAATTACACATTCCTTCAAATGCTATATTAATATGATTATAGTGTGTTTTTCTTAAACTTAGATTTTTAAATAAATAGTTGTACTTTAATTACTACAAATAACAATATGTCAAGACTATTTATGTAGCATGTGTACATAATGTAGCTCTACCTATTAAATAACTACATTAATTAAATATCATTTATAATGTATTATCATGTATTCACTTTATTACTAGCATTGCTTAATATCTGTATATAAAATTAAGATGTCTTTATAATGTAAACAAATAATTGACTGTACTTATACTTTACTTAATGTAATTCCTGTTATACGTTTTATAAAATATGCATTCTATATCTGTATTATTCAAACATTAATATTTAAATTATTTATCAATTTTAAATTCATAAAACATTACATTAGATAAATTTTATGATTCCTTTCTGTGTAAAATCATTATTTTACCTTATGTGCTTTACTAACCTTTCTAATAAATTTCTATCTATAAAACATATTCTAAACTTATTTAAAAACATTTTCCGGAAAAACAAATATCAACTTCAAATAAAATATTCATTATCCAAATTACTCATACTATATTGTCTATACTTAGTAAACTTTTCAATCTAAATATAGGCTTCTACTCATAACGTAACTTAACTTATTCAATAAACAAAATACACAAAAATATAGACTTTTAAAATCCTTTTCTGACTTGCAAAAATAAAATAATTATTAAGATAAATAATAAACATCATTTTAATACTAAGCATAAATAAAAATATCAAAATTATTTACGAAAGAATCATATAATTATTTCTAAGCTTTTACGTAATGTTGTATCATGTTTATATTATAAATTAAAAAACTTATGCATATTTTAATAAAGTTCGTTGCCAATATAATGTATGTGTTTCATAAAATATCTATCCATTCATTCTACAACAACATAATATTCAGTTGATCTAAAGAAAAAAACATATTAAATTCATTTTTTAAAAAAAAATATACAATATTTTTTACCATAATAATAATATTGTCCAATCTGCTATCCAGCATTCTTCGGAATTTGCAGCTTCATAATAAATCATTCACATTTTCACTCATAAACATTCATTAGAATATTCCGTGTTATATTAATTATAAAAATAAGTTTATGTAATTAATTATTATATTATTTTTAAGTTACTATTTAATAAATGTACCTAACCTACTTTTTAAGAGTTTAATAATATTTAAATTTTATGTTAAATAAATAAAATAAAATCATATTACATAGTCCAGCGTCGATTTTTGTTCTACCATAAAAGTTCTAACAAATATCCTCCGTATAAAGTCAATAAAACACTATTTCCTGTTCCGTTGTATCACGTGTTTCTTGAAAGTTTATAATAAAAATAATAACGTTCTTTTTTAAAAATAAAATAAGTTCCCACAAATAAAATAAACAAAATTAAAAAATAGTTTATAAGGTCTCTGGATCCAGTTCTTCACAGAATATTATTCCAAAAATTACTATTTCTAATCTAATTTATAGTTTATAAATTATTTAAATTGAATTTTTTAATCAATTTGGCATGCTTGGCTTAGTTTGATTTGATTTGGACATCCATGTATTACTTGCGCATTTATAATTTACATATTCAGGTAAGAATTAATTTCTCCATCTATAACGACCTGCGTTTAGATAACTTTAATAAAATAATTTCATTATATTACGATTTTTTAAAATACTTATACTTATAATATATTTGCCTTTTCAAATTATCAATATCTAGTCTTTTAAGCATAAAGACTTAACAAGGCAAGTATTTTTTTAAAATTACTACCGCTTCTTATATCTTTCCTTAAGATACATATTTTACTTCTATAATTTGTCAAAATACTTTCTTTTACAGAAATATTTATATTTCTTTAAAATATCTATTAGTAATAGACAATAGTAATTTAATTTTTGAAAACTATTTATAGTCCAAAATACTACTTTTCTCCATCTTATAGTTTTCCGTACTAATCCAGCGTCTGTTACTTCTATAGCATAAAGTTTCTGATATATTTCTCCGATGTGTGAGGTTTCCATTGATTATTTGTACGTAAATTGAGCTTCGATATTGAGAAGATGATAGGGAATATTAAATATCTACTGCATATTCATTATTTAAACTTTTATAAAATTATATACAATAACACTCTTATGATTTTACAATTGATTTTAAGAGCGTTTATAAATTTACTCAGCTATTTTTTAATAGCACAAACGACTTAGAAGTTTTATTGTAGAGAGACCCCCTCAACAATTGAATCCAGCTTATATACTGCCAGAAACTCCTTATCTGATTGGTACGATTAAACAATCAAACTTTGCTTATTTACATATTTACCAACATAATATTAAAAATAAATAATGACTTATTTAATATTTTGATATTTTATCAAATTCTTTCAAAACAATATTTATCATTTATTTAAATCTATTAAACATTCTTTTGAAATATTATTTCTCACTTAATTTAAATCTTAACTTTTATAAGATCATTTAAAATAAATTAAATCTTTTTAAATACGTTACATTTTTTAAAGTAATATTTTTAAAAATCAAATTTAATACTTTACATTAATATCTTTATTTTTATCTCGTGATAACTCACGTATTATTTATAAATTTTACAACATGATTTTTTAAAATAATTATGCAACTTTATTAGACAACTTCCACGCGTGTGTATAACATCTGTTCTTTATAACACAAGAACGCTTGCTGTCGTCTAAAAATAAACTTAACAATTGCTTTTTAAAATAAATATTTATTTTTAAAATAAATAAAATATTACAACAGATTTTAAAATAATTATTTGATATGATTAAAATCAAATATTAATCTCAATTTAAGTATTTATAATTTAAAATATTTTTATTCACTTTTAACATATATTTTAAATTAAAAAATATCTTTGTCTAATTTTAACTTGTCTTTTAAATACTTTAGCTTTAAACATTTGTTATTAAACATATTAATGCAGTATTATAATATAATCATCATCATCTTAAATATCTTCTCAATATCAACACAATTCACATATCAAATACTCATAGATTGCTTTAATTAAACTTATGGTAACATTACCACAAGCAGAGTCAACATCACATATTTAAAATACATCTTAAATTTAAAATTTTCTACTAGATTAGCACAAAACTTAAATGGTGACCCATACAAAAGGGCACAATATACACGTATAAGAATTTTTCTATCGTAAAAGGCAAATAGATATAGCACCACATGTTGAGTGCTCTATGGTATCTGAGCTAATGCAACCTTATTGACATGGTGAAAAATATGAAATTAGTGAAATATTTTATAGTGCAAATATATGTACGCATAGTTTTTTTTATTATTATATTTTCTATCAATAAAAAAGGTTTTAAAGTCCTGAGTAGAGGTTTATGCCTGTATAACCGAAAATCTTTTATCTGAAATATATATATATATATATATATATTGTAACGGAATAGCGTTACATGGTATTCAAACCCAGGTGTATGGGGGTATATTCAACTATAATCAATTGACGAAATAACTGACAGGGACAAACTTTTTATAAAAGCGGTCTTGCTTTAATAAGCGAAGAACAGCCGTTTCTAAAAGCCGATCGCAGCTATATAAGAGTACCTGTCAGATTTATTGAAAAAAAAAGTAAAAATTGTTGTTATTTTATTATTTTGTGTGTGTGTGCTAAGAATAAATCTATAATCCGTCGTTGTAGTTTTTTTTTGTTATTTATTTTTGATCAATTAAAGAAGAATGATTGAATGCAAGTTTAACTTTTATAAAATAATTTAAATTAATTAGCAATATGTTCTGAAATTCCAAGCAATCTCAGATTAATTTGTACAAACGTAATTAGTAAATGTAAAATTAGAAATTGAAACAATAGGCAGGATATGTGCTGGTACGCCGAGATAAAACAAGCCAAAATTAGAAACAGAGGTGTGAGAAAGTGTACACTGCTATTGTACGACTCAGATTTCTGTCCCCAGAGAAACAATACCTAAGAAAAATGGTTAAATTCCAAACTAATGTCAACAATCCCAGAAATCTCGGAGTTGAGCTGACACGCGATGGACTTATCAAATAAAGGGACTCACAGGTGCATGGGAGTGATTGGAGGAGAAAAATTCAAGGTGTGAGGGCATGAAGGCAAAGATCAAAAAGGCCGAACAGCGTTTTCAGAGGACAGTTTGTGCTCTTCTTTTGAGAGATTATTAAGAGACTTGATTTTATTAGACGTTATGAATCTAACTGCCATGCATTGCTGAATATAGAATTCGCGGCTTGACCGCCGGACCTCCGCGTCCAGTCCAGCTGATTGCCATCACGATGCTCATACCACCGGAGAACCTCACACTAGGACCACGCTCGCTTGGAGACCGTGCAAATCGCCGGAATACATCATTAAAGAATAATCTTCGCTCAGGATCCCATTACAGTCGTTCTACATTTCACAGGTAGCTATCGTAAAATTTGTTATATTCAATTGTGCACTTAAAGAAATAACTTTTATATCCAGAACTATTAGAAAGACATTAATCTAAAACAGTATAATTAATATTAATCATTTATGAACAGTTCGAGAATTTTTTTTACCTAATAAATTTGCCGACTGATCAACAGTCTGAAATAATATGTGCAAAGTAATTTGAAGTTTACCGTTAATTGTCTCGGCTTGCCGATCACATACCTGCGTTAATCATTATTAAACAGATTAAATAAATATTTATGTAGCTAATTTTTTTTGTTATTTAATTGCTTGGAATTTCAACGTAAATTTATATATATCGGAATGAATGCTTTAGCGTAAATTTGTTTGTATGGAAATGAATGTAGTTGATATTTTGGGGGGTGGGATTTTATTGATTTTATGCTTATGTCGTGATGTTTTTTTTGACTAAAGTTAAGTTGGATTAATTTGTTCTGTGGGATGTAGGGCGGGCCTTTCTATGATTATAATAACGGAGGTAGTGTGAAGGGTAATTGTGGCTGTGTTCATTTCATGTTTCCGACTGGAGCGAGGCATGGGCATGTTTTGTGATATAATTGAGTGGGCTTATGCACATACGTGGCGGACTCTTCTAAAAGTTCTCCTGGCGCCTATTACTGGGATTCGATTCGAATCTATGTATAAAATAAATAAAGCGTACGTGTATAGGTGTTAGAAATTATCGTCACAGAACATCATGTAATCCCCGGACGGAAGAACACAGCGGGTGCCAACAAAAAAAGGAATCGTCAAGCAAGGAGTAGCGAAGGTAGGGGAGGTTGCCACGGTCGCGATATATATATATATATATATATATATCAAATCACACAAAGTACAACTTATTTCTACAGGATAAAAAGCTCAGACCACTTCCATTCATTATAAAACATTGTAAATAGCTTTAGGGATTTATTGTTTTTCTTATTCATTTAAAATTGTATTCATATTTTATCTATTTCAAAGCATCAAATATATATAAAGATTTGTGATAATAATTTATTTATTTATTTTTATTATATCATTTTAAGTATGAAACGGTGGTGGGTATCTGGGATTAAATAAATACTTGATCATAATATTAAATTTGTTTCATTTTCGTATTATTATTTATTTGATAAAATGTACTCTTTCCTTATCAATCACATATCTTTTATATCCATTTGACTTACCCATTGAAGACCCTGGATGTAGAGTGTACTGAACTAGCCACATGGGATATCGCTCTACTGGGGTGTTAAATCTTATTCTCATGCTTCGCTGTACATATGGTATTACATATCCTTCTAGAAGGGGGAAAATTCATTTTTATTCCTTTCTAGGAGTGGCAGGCAAAAGCTATCTGTAAATAGACTTTTCAAAGATGTGTACTTACCATAGGTCCTAAACATTCGGGTATTTGAGAAGGATAATAACTAAAGAGGGATTTAATTGGCAGAGTCCTGTCAATTCACTCTTTCTATTAGTTTAGCTGGACCTATCAATATATATGAGTACAGAAAATCGGCTAAATTGGTATCCATTTTTTTACCTGCTAAATCTTGATCACTTCATGCTCAGTGCAAAATTAGGAGTAGAATTCTGCAGGGAAGTATATATATAAAATCCATATTTTGCGGGTTCATCCGTGTTAAAAACTTTTAATATTAATACACTGACGTTTCGACTTGGTCACACAAGCCATCGAAACGTCAGTGTATTAATATTAAAAGTTTTTAACACGGATGAACCCGCAAAATATGGATTTTATATATTTAACCCGTGCAAATCTTCGTTTTAACATATATATATATATATATATATATACACACACACACACACAGAGAGAAAATACCTAAGTTCTCTCTCATTATTAATAACAATATGGCTACAACAGATTAAACATGTTAAATGATATGTATATATATATATATATATATAGTATGGCCCTGATTTTCAAGAGGCTGTAAAGTCACCAGCCAAGATGGAGGATACTAAGAATCATCTTACTGTGGATCTAGGCTGATATTTTTTATCACTTTTAAGAAAAGGAATTGCAAGAAATGGAAGTAGAAATGTCACATATTAAATGGGACATTATTGGTCTTTGGGAAATAGAAGAAAAGGTGAAGATACAATTGATTCAAAGAGTAGACAATATAAAGACAAATATTGGAAGTACAAATAGAGTAAGATTCATTATAAATAAAAAGTGGAAGAAAAACCATGGGGGAAATTTATGGTGTATCACAGAGAATGGCAAGATTAGTTATTCAATTTAATAGCAAATACTAAATGTAAATAATTCAGGTTAACCCCTAACAAGTTTTTATAGTGATGAAATAGTAGATTTTTATATGGATGTACAAAAGAATTTTGTTCAGACTAAATAACATTTTAAAATTGTTATGTGAGACTTTAATGCAAGAATTGGTAAACAAAATATGAAAGTAGCATAGGTCAATTTGGTTATGGTAATAGAAATGAGAGGACAAGACTTGTGGAGTTTCCAGAAAAACAACCTTTATATTATAAATTCTTTTTTTGAAAAAAATGTTGAAAGGAAATGGACATTGATGCATCTAAATGAGGGTATAGCAGAATTGGATTATATTTTGATTAAACAAAAATACATATTTCAAGTTTGCAATGTCATTAATAAATTTAACACAGAAAATGATCATCGAATATGGAGATGAAGATACATGTTAATGCAAAATTAGAAAAACAAAAATTCTTACAAAAACAATATTATATTTAATATTCCTAATCTTCAAAAACATATTAATGAATTTAAATTAGAACTTGCACAACATTTTCTATTAGATTTTGAACATGATTTAGATTGGGATGAAATTAATAAGAAAATAACTGATATACTTTTTAAAAATGCAACATAGATAGCTGGAGACAAAAGTAGCAATTGCCCAAAATTTTTTTTACTAAAACTAGGGAATTTATGAAGAAAAGAAGGAATATAAAGATATACAAAAATTATACATTAAAAAGGATTGAATATCCCAAATTTTATAAAATGGTGTGAAAAAGACTTAATAGGATATAAGAAAGTATAATTGTGACTATCAAGGAAGGTTGTAGAAGAGAATAAAAGTATCAACAGTGTAAAACAACATTTTTGTATTGGTAAGAAATATATATGCAATAAAAATAAAGACAGAACTATTACTAAAGAGTGATACATCATGAAATGAGTAGAAGAGTTCTATCAAGAATTATATAGTAATAAAGAACTAATACCTTTTACAAGTATTATATCTTCTGAATTGTCCAGGATTTTAAATGAAGAAGTGAGACATGCACTTAAATTTATGAAGAAGTGAAAAGCTCCAGATAGTGATGGAATTATAATTGATATATTAAAAAAAAAAACAGGTAAAGAAATAGAAAAAATTCTGGCAAAGTTGTATACCAAATGCCTAATGATAAAGATGTACCAGATTATTGGAAAAATGCAGAATTAATATTAATATTTAAGAAAGATATTAGAAATTACAGACCTCTCATTCTTTTATCAGTTTTACACAAAATTTTTATCAAGATAATTGCAATCTGTCTACAGAGAACATTGTATTTCAACCAACCCAAAAAAACTAGTTGAATTTAAAGTGGTTTTAGTACAGTAGATCATATCCAAGTACTGAATGAAGTTATAGAAAGGACAAATGAATATGAGTTGCCATTATGTTTAAATTTGTACTTTATGAAAAGGCATTTGAATCAATAAGCATTTTTTTAGTGATTTAAAGCCATAAATCATCAAGGTATGTGCCCAGGATATTGTCATATTCTGAAGAATATTTATAAAAATGCAACAGCAACAATTACATTTTATAATGATATTATGAAGGTTAACATAGGGTGATTCCATATCTCCAAAACTTTTTACAGCAGTGCTGCAAGAAATATTTTATGAACTAAAATGAGAAACTAAAAGAGAACATAGGGCTAAATGCAAATGTTAAAAAGACTAAAGCAATGTTCAATGGATTTTCTCATCATAAAAAAATAAAGATTTATTATGATGAGTTAAAATAATTTAACTACAAATATCTTGATTAGATTATTAGTATAGATGGAAACATAGTGACTGAAATTAATTATAAAACTAAACTTGGTTGGAGTACTTTTGATAGAAATAACTTAATATTAAAAGGAAATATGCATATGTGTTTGAAATGAAAGGTTTCTAATAAATATGTTTTATCAATTCTTACTTATGAATCTGAGACTTGGATGCTTAATAGAAGAGCAATACAGAGATTTCAGAACACTTGAATAAGTATGGAGAGATTCATGTTAAGAGTAACAAAAAGAGATCAAACATGAAATCCATTGGTAAGAGACCAAACAGGTATTACTGAAATCATTGAATGCATTAAAAAAGTGATGTGGAGTTGGGCTGGAGATGATAATAGGTGAAAAAATAAAATCTTTAACCGGATTCCAAGAGATTGTGAAAGACCCAGAAAGAGACCACAGGTGAGATTAATGGATGAAAAAGTAAATGTGCAGGAGTGATGTAGAAAAGAGAGACTAGAGATCACAAAAGATGTTTTAAACTTAGAGACCTTCATCTTGCAGTGTATTGATAGTGGTTGATAATGATGATGATTTAAATTATGTGATTTTAAATATGTATAAAGGAAATATAAAAATGTACAATATTAAAGAATACGGACAACTTTAGAAAACATGGTCTGACAAATCAGTAGTTAAAGTATTAAATCATGCTTTAATAGAATTTCAAATAAAAAATTTTATTAAAAAATTAGTTTATAGGAGATAGCTTAATAGTTTTAGTAGATATTGAGAAAGTAAATAATAATCTTAATGCATTCAAATTCAATTTAATTAAATGTAAAATTAAAAATCAATCAATTAAGATTGCAGAAAAACAACAGAGTAATATAAAATATGGCTTTGAGTTCACGGAAAGCATGTTGTGATTATGCACGAGAGAGGTTATATTAGTTATTTGAAAGAAATTTACAGAATAGATATAATTGATTTAAATAAGGTAAATGTCTGAATATAATTAAGGCTGAGATCTTTGTTAGCATAGAGATAGGGAGGGATTAGATTTAATTGATACTATCAAACAAAAAGAGGAGTAATAGAAACTGCCCTAATAAATAAGTTCATCATCATCATCATCATCATCAACCATTATCAATCCACTGCAGGATGAAGGTCTCTCCAAGTTTAATCCATCTTCTCCGATCTTTAGCTTCTCTTTTCCACAACACCCTTGCACATTTTTCTTATTTCATCCATCCATCTCACATGTGGTCTCTTTCTGGATCTTTTACAATCTCTTGGAATCCAGTTTAAAATTTCAATTGTCCATCTATTATCATTTCTTCTAGCAATCGTATTTCTACTATGGCAAAAAGTCTTCTTCAACATGATGAACTTTAACACAAAATGCTGACTGCCCACTAAAAACATATCATTAACCACTTTCCTCGGGCAATCTTTCAAAAGTGAAGAGATGCTATCTGAAAATAATGCCTTTATAAAAATTACTCTATTGTTTGTTCATGAAGTTATCTCAGTTTGCTGATACACTCAAATCTATGACTATAGGAATTAGAGAAACTCCAGAATTTGAGATTAATAAGGACAGAAAATTTAAGGATATAATATAGGAGTTTTGACAGACTGTTAAACAAAAATAAAATATCTTCATCTGTAAACTTACTTCATTATAAATCTGTGGTTTGAACTTTTGTTATGTACATATATAAATATAATTTGGAGTAAACATAAAATTTTATCATTTTATCAAAATTATTTATTTTAAATTATATTTAAGCTTTTTTTATATATAATGCATTCTGTGGTAGTGATTTTTATTTATTTAGGAGGTTTGTGGGTGAATGAAATATATTTTTGAATTATGGAAAAATAGTTTATTTAAATAATTTCATCTATTATATAATCAGATAAACAACCAATTAAAGCAAGCAATGCTAAATGAAATCATGTCATGTGGTAACAGTATTTATCAAAATCAACCTTAAATTATAATAGTTCTTTGCATTCTAATTTTAACATACATATAATATTATTCAAAATGATATATTAACTCTACAATTTTAATATTTAAAAAATGAATATATAAATAAACTTAGTTTACTGCATGACTGCCATATTTATTTATTTATTGACATATTAAAAATTACAAAGTTAATTTCAGCATTTTATTTAATTGTATGTATGTACGTATGCATGCATGTATGTATGCATGTACGCATGCATGTATGTACGAACGTATGTATGTATGTATGCATGTATGTATGCATGCATGCGTGTATGTATGCGTGTATGCGTGTGTGTATGTATGCGTGTGTGTATGTATGCGTGTGTGCATGTATGCGTGTATGCGCGCGCGTGTGTATGCATGTGTGCGTGTATGTGTGTATGTGTATGCGTGTGTGCGTGTATGTGTGTGTACGCGTGTACGTATATACGTGTGTACGTATGTAGGTATGTTAAACACAATAATAGAAATGCCATAATAATTTTTGTTAATGTAATCTAGAACATTTATAATAATTTAAACCTTATTGAAAACATTAAGCCATTCTTTAGATCATAAAATTATTTGAAAAATATTCACACATTCAATAAAAGTAATTTAAGAAAAATTCAATAATATATTCCAAATGAAAGAGAAGGCTATGGGAAAGATTTAACATTATCCACATGTTTTTCAAATCAATATTTATCTGTCTGAAGTGTATTACTTGGGGAGTAAATAATACGAAAGATTATTAAACCAAAATAAAGCATAATAATAATATCTAAATTATGATAATTTTACATCATATTTCATACTAGTTTGATTTATATATAGACTTTTTGTTGAAGCAACATGTATAATGTTGTTTTTTTTCCAGTGGCTTAAAAAAATAGACATTCTAATTCATTATCACATAATCTGTTTCAATTATCTAGTACCCAATTATTATAGTCAGCTGATTTCTGTTTTTATATCAGCATTTTCATCAGAAAGCAATGGTAGTAAAATAAAACTTGGCCGAATATCTTGTTTTTTTTTAAAATAAATCTTATGAAAGAAACCCTTGAAGTGTATGAATATATAT
Source organism: Epiperipatus broadwayi (assembly GCA_028023455.1). Taxonomy (NCBI): domain Eukaryota; kingdom Metazoa; phylum Onychophora; class Udeonychophora; order Euonychophora; family Peripatidae; genus Epiperipatus; species Epiperipatus broadwayi. The sequence goes on from JAQFVV010006197.1 coordinate 28,052,285, forward strand.
TAACATTGGAAAAAAAATTTCTCTGTTTGTGTATATTTTGGAAGTAATTCTTAGTCACATCGTTCTCAAAAAATGGTGATTATTCTCTCATTTTTGAGTAATGCTATCATAACTAAAATATCAAACTTGTTTTGTGCATGGTTGCACCAGTTAATTGAGCAGCATGACTTAGTTCCTGTTAAACTTAGACAAGAATAACATTCTTTTTTTTTTTCCATATGTCATAGCATCGGCCGGGATGCGAACCCACAACCGTCTGCAACCAACTACTTGCTTGCAAGGCAGCTGTGATGACCACTCGGCTAACAACGCTTTTTTTCACACACTGATTTAGAACAAGTATTGTCTGCATATAATTTGTATTTCATATAAAAACAAATTTGCATTTATAAAGTGAAACATAAAATTACCAAAATCACACTTTTCTTTATTTTGCTGTAATATCCTATAAATACAATTTACCCAAATGACTTCAAACACTTTTTAGCAAAACTCGTTATTTGTACATATACATACACCTATGTTTTGACTGACCTGCAGTCTTTTTCAGAGCCTTTTTATTTTAGTCTATACTGAAAAAAAAAAACGCTTTTAAAAAGCGTTTTTTTTTTTCAAGAGACTAAAATAAACTGGCTCTGAAGAAGACTGCAGGTAAGTCAAAATGTAGGTGTATATATATGTACAAATAAAGAGTTTTGCTAAAAAGTATTTGAAGTGTTTTGATAAATTGTATTTATGAAACATAAAATCATATCATAAATTTGAATAACCAGATTTTTATTTCCAGTCACTGTTAAAAAGATAAAATTAGTTCTGAAGATACATATCAATAGTTTATTGATTTAAACTTATTTATTTTTCTGGATTTAATTTAATAGCCACCACATTTTTCTCTTTTCATAGGATATAATAATATTTTTTTCAGAAACATATTAATATCAATTTTTTGTTTAGGATAAAAAAAAGCAAAAATACCTGAAATACTCTCCTTCATATGATATGATGTGATGTGATGCACTGTGACTTGAGTCAGGAATCTCTCAGCAACTATGCCCAGAGAAACCTGTTAGCCACTTTACCTTCCCTTTCCATTCTCCACCATAAGTTTTCCCATAATCTGCTCCATCCCATTTCAATAACATAATCTTTGTCAACTCCATGGCCTTCATATCTAAACTTCCCTTATATTTTCCCAAACCCAGCATAAAAAACAATAACTCACTTTCTGTATAATCACTTTGTTTATATTTATTCTTCCACAACTTCATTACTTGTATCCTTTCTGCTTTCAGGCATTTACATTCAATTAACAGATGCTTAATATTTTCTATACCTTCTTTACACAGCTTGCAGACTAAATCATCGATATTTCTCCATTTGCATATATATTCCCTTGTTGCTAAAGATCCCATTCGAGCCTTAAACAATAAACCACTTTCCTTGGTATTATCATAAATTAACTCACACCCAATGTTCCATTTACTTTTATATATATTTAAACTCTTTTTATTCTCCATTTCTCCAACTCCCTACATGTGATATGATGTGATGTGATGCATTGTGACTTCTCCTTATACGGAGTCAGGAATCTCTCAGCAACTATTCCCAGAGAAACCTGTTAGCCACTTTGAACCTCTTTCCATTCCCCACCCCAAGTTTTCCCATATTTTTTCTACCCTGCTCCATCCCATTTCCACAACATAATCTTTGTCAGTGCCATGGCTTTTAGATATAAGCCCCTTTTATCTTTTCCCAAACCCAGCATAAAAAGCAATAAGCCACTTTCTATATAATCACTTTGTTCATATTTATTCTTCCACAACTTCATTATTTGTATCCTTTCTACTTTCAGGCATTTACATTCAATTAACAGATGCCTAATATTTTCTATACCTTCCTTACACAGTTTTCAGACTAAATCACCCATATTTCTCCATTTACGTGTATATTTCCTTGTTACTAAAGATCCCATTTGAGTCTTAAACAGTAAACTACTTTCTTTGCTATTATCATAAATTAACTCACACCCAATATTCTGTTTACTACTATAAATGTTTAAACTCTTTTTACTCTACATACTAGCTCTGCATCTCTCCAACTTCCTATTCTTTATTAATGCATCTATTCTTCTATCCCATTCCTTAACACTAAAACTCTCAACAATTCTCCTAACACAATCATCCCACCTTTTGTATAATTATATTGACATAAATTCTTTATCTAAATTTTCTGCATAATGTATTAACTTCCACACCCATATTGTTGCCTGCCCTTTATCCGTAACTTAATTAAATACTATTTTGGCTATTCTTTTATTATCCATAAACTGCAATCTACCAAACGTTTTCATTTTGCATCTCTCATATAAAAACATGACCATCCCATTTCCCCTTGAATTGCCTCCTTTACCATCCACACTTCTGCATCTAATGCATGTCTTCCTACTTCTCTTTGTACTTTTTTTAAGTAATCTAATACCTCTTTACTAACACATAACACATCATTACCATATGTTAACCCTCCTACTGCCACTCCCTTCTATACAATTCTAGTTACATTATATTTATTATAGGAGAACATTATTAATTTCCTTATCAATCCCTTTTTTTTCTTTGCTTCATTTATCAATTTTTTTCCCCATTCATCTAAGCAAGTTCTCTGATTCCTTGAAATGATTCCCAAATAGTTATATCTATTCACCACACTTAACTTTATATCCCCCAATAAAAATCCTTTGTCTTTTCTTTCCCCAATAAATATTAATCATTACTACTTTTGATTTTTCTTCACTAAATTTAATTCCCATCTCTTTACCCACCTTCGCGCATTTTACATTGGCATAGTCTAAAGTGCCCCCTCACAATATTTTTGTTCTCCAAAGTACATAGCCTATCTACTGCTATCTTTGATATCTAAATTTCAATTGAATAAATTTTGGTAAAAGTTATTTTGGTAAAAGTTATTTTAATAACTTATTTTATATTATTCTTCATATCACAATGTATGTAAAATACCAGAACATATCAGCTGATAAATATTTATAACTATTGATTTCATGATATATAATAAATTTTACATTACCTTTAAAAAATCTAATGATTCCTACTTAACATTAAATTCCAAATACTCCCAGATTGACCAAAAACTGACATGTGTGGATTAGAGTAATGATGAAAAAAAAACAGATTCAAAAACTATATATTTATGAACTGATTCTTGGCTGAGGAAAATAAAAAACAATAATGTCAGTTTGTTAACTGATTGAAACTAGTACACAAATATTGATTGACTTCCCAAGCAATCTTCCATACAATTATTTTTATTCTTGCAAAATGATTAATAAATGTGATGTGATGTGATGTTTTATGGCTTCTCCTTAAACGAAGTCAAGAATATCTCAGCAATTATGCCCAGATAAACCTGTTAGCCACTTTATTTTATTTCAATTAATGTTGCTGTGGCGCCCTCTATAACTAAATGTTGAAAGAAATCAATCTTGATACTTCTTTACCTCATCTTTATTTTGTAATTTACACTTTAAATTAGTTAATTTACAATATTATCGCTTATTAGAAATAATCTAAGTGATGACAAGTATTATTATTTTATATAAACTTACCATAATTTATCTGTACTAAAATTAAAATATTATTGACATTCATATCCATCATTTTTTATCCAATCCAACATTATTAAATAAAATGGACATTGATTCAATTATGCTATTCAAATTTTATTAAGTTTAATTATTAACATTGCATTTATAAATTCAGATTTGCTAAAAATCTGAAGAAGAAAAAAGACAAATACAAAATTAGAAAAAAAATACTTCTATATATACAACAAATAAAAAAAAAGTTATAGTAATAAACATAAATGACCTCTCCAAGAGCCCTCCATTAGAGAAATAATGAAAAAAAAAGATAGTTTTCATCAGGCTTGGTAACTAAAAGTAAATTAATTACTCATTTATTAATCAATATTAACAATTAGCTATGTGAGCTAGGCCTAATTAGATCTTTCAAAAATTATAGTTTTTATAAATAAGATTCAGACTCAGTTATAAACACAGTAAGAAAAAAGCATATAATTGCACAAAGACATTATATATGTGTATAAAATGTCACTTAGTTTTAAATACAGACTTTTAATCTTACAACTATTTAATAAGATAACCAAATACAGAATATTCTCTTTTGATTAAGTTATATGTAAGCCCTGAAGTATAAAATATAAATGTATTATATATATAACAAAGATTTTCATCATTAAAAAATTAAATAAAAGAACTTTTTGTGAACATAGAGAAACTCCTATGATTATCATTCAGATAATCTGTTTAAAGTCTTTTTTAAAATGTCATCCTTAGATAAAGGTGAATGCCAATTCATCAAAACTTTCCCAAAGGGTTTCTGCACCTGTGGATCAGGATCATTATAAAGCAGGGGTCCCCAACCCTATGCCCGCGGGCACCATGGTGCCCGCAGACCATTTTATGTGTGCCCGCCACTATCCGAACACGATAAAAAATTATTTATCTGATACAAATAAATTTAATTTTTGAAATTTCTTATAAATTATTGTATTATATTGTAATCAAATTGTAGGGCATACTATACTTTTACAGTGTAAAAATATAAACGTTAATTATATGTTAAAGTTTTATTTTTGAAATAAATATTTTTTAGTACATTATGTGTATTATTAACAATATCCAACTATAAATTTACATTGAAAAAATAAATGGTGCCTGCCACCTGGCCAGTATTATAAAATGTGCTCTTAAGTGCAAAAAGGTTGGGGACCCCTGTTATAAAGAATTTAAATAGGCTTGTTGATTGCTGGTCATAAGAATTTCTCTGTAAAAAACATAGATGGTGTATTCGTTTTTTTTTATTTCATGTATGCATAAGGTTTTTAGTCGTAATACATTTATTCCAAGAATTTAATATTACATTTTATAAATAGATATAATGATCCCTTTGTTTTATTAAAATTATATTATGACGCACATACAAAAAAATAAATCATTAAAAAACATCATTTTAACATTTTTTATACAGTTTAAACAAACTACAGGCATTAAGATAAGATTTTAGTACTTTGATGTTACTACTTTCTATTTTTAACTTATTATTTATGAGTTAAAATATGTTAACATGTGATTTCTTTAATACTGATTTTTTTAAAAAAAAGTCATACAGATGTTAATCTAAAATTAACACTTTAGTAAGAATGCAGTTACATAATCTATCTATTCAAAAACTTGTTTTAATCTTAGCAAAACTTGATCACAGCGTGAAAACACTATTTTAAATTCGTGATCGTATTAGAAGTCTATATTTTGAATTCATAAAATCTTTCATTTATCAATTAAATTTTATATTTTATAAGTTGCATTATATATATATATAACATAGTAAATTAAAATAATACAAAAAGTATATAAATAATTAAAGGTTGTAAATAAAAATATTGAATAAAAACATTGCTATAAATAAATAAATGAAGATACAAGTGATTTACATATAAAAAATATTAGACATTAATGAAATTATTGTTAGTATTATTTCATTAATCTAAAAAACAAAGCCAATAAAAAAATTGCTAAAATTATGATAAAAAAATTACTAATGGACTTTATTATTATTATTATTATTATGATGATGATGATGATGATGATGTTTCAAAAGACCTGTATTTATCTTTCAAAGATTGTTACATAGCTTATTTGTTGCCATCAGCCTCAGAGTTATTTATAAGGATAACATTAAGAGGTATAAAATCAAATTATTACACAGCTTCATTGGGTTTTTTTAATTACAGTGTGGTTTACAATTTTTATACAAATATTTACATTTACAGTTGACATTGCTGTTGTCTGCTTAATATTACAGGTTTGAGTACAAATGTCTTAGTGGTCAAGTATTTGAGTAGATGTTTTATTATATGATTTTCCTTTGTTGGATTATTTTTACTTTATTTGTGAATGTGCTAGGGTGTCTGCTGAGATTGTGGTTAAAGATAAATATGCAATATGAACACCAAAATGTGTTATAATAAGAAAGTGCTTTTCCTGGGAAGTGCATAGTTCCTGTATGAAAGGAATAAAACAGTTGTTGGATGTTATCGTATTATTGTATTTCTTCATTAGTAGTTCTAGTTTGGCACATTTAAACAAAAGATGTCGTGTTTCTGGTTCAAGGTGATACAAAGTACATATATCTTCAATTTGTTTGTAATTTCTTTTTGCTTTGGAAAAAAACAGAGAGGGCAGAACTTCAGTGTTGATTTTTAGAAGAAAGTCTAAATATTTTAGTTCCAGGAACCAGAGCCTAAATTTTCTACATAATTGTTTATAGTTTAAGTATAGGATGGTTTCGTCTTCTGTCTAAGGAAATGGGGGAGGGGGAGCATGTAGCAAATTAAAAACTTCCCGGAATGCAAATCTGTATTTGGATGAGCAAAAAGTAAAGCTTCTAATGTTAGAGAATGGAGCAGTTTAGATTTCATAGTACTCTTTATGGAAAGGAGATTTGTCTGTGGAGGTAATTTTAAATGCATGTTCTAAATCTGGATAGTTTAATATGCAACCGGATATATTTAATGTTTTTTGGATTTTTAAATATTTACAATTCATATAGTATATTTGGTGATAAACATTTAGAAATTCCTTGAAAGCACTAAACTATTTTAGTATTAGAATTCTCATTTTAACTTTACCTTTAGTTGTGTGTCATCTCATATAGAAATATTACTGTTTGTTTAAGACAAGTTTACGTATCTGTTATTATTAAATGATAAGAACCATTATAATTTTTGATTGGGTTTGCAACAAGTTTTTATTTTAGAGTAATTTTTACATAGATTGTGAATCTGATAATGATGATGATGATGATGATAACGATTACTATTATTATTACTGATTTAAAAAGATCTGAAAAGCAAAAAGCTTCACGGGAGGATATAAAACTTATATAGAACTAGAAATACTACTGAGAAATAATAATGGAAAAGAATGAATACTGTTCTGAGTTATTATATTTAAATTTAGGAAATATTTTTAACAAACTGATTATAATTAGAAAATATATTTTTATCATCGTTGAAACATTTTTCTCTTTTTTTTTTCAGATTATCTTTCTTTTTACTTTTAACATAAAAAATAAAATAAAAAATTTCAAAAGATGGATTTCAAAATTTGAATATTAAATCATTTTTTATATGCAAAAAAAAAAAGAAAGAGAAGAATAATTTAATCAAAAATCGCTTAGTTTTAAGTAAATAAAATGTCAAATTAATATTTAGTAGTAAAATTGCGGTGGGTAAACCTAGGTTACAACTGAGAGAAAAATTAAATTAGTCGAAAACAAAAACAGAAAACAATTTCCCAAAAGAAAAGCAAATATAATGCTTTTTCATTACTATTAATAATAAGTACCGTCGGTTTCTTTTGCAATTTTGAAGATATTTGATTCAATAATTAAACAATACAGTAAAAATATATAAACATTTATGGAAGTCTAACATTATATGTTTAATAGCGTAAGAACATATATTGATATAATATCGAAATACAAGTGTAATCGATATACTTAACGTAGACGTAATTAAAGGGAATTTGAACCCAGACTTTCAAGTTTTCTACAGACCTCCACTCTATCCAATATAACCGATACGCATGTCCACATACATGTGAAAAACGATAAATGATCAATATATGTATTTCATGCTGAACCAGAACTCATCAGTTGGTTCAAATCATCATCCTCCACACACACACATATATATAATCAATAGTATAAATATTATTATTAATATTATTAAGCTGATAAATTATCATTATAAACAAAATTATAAAAATAATGATAATTTAACAGCTTCTGTCTTTTATGACCATAATAAATCATGTATATATGGTTTTGATTTTAATTATATTAACGTAAAAATATTGGAAACTGAAAGAAATAATAATAATAAAAAAATTAAGGAAGCTATGTTAATATACAAATACAAACAAGTTTTAATCAATAGGCAAGCAGCAAACGTTAAGATCATGGAATTATGGGAAAGTTGATCTTTTAAAAATATTAGTTGACAGAAAACTACAAGGATAAATAAAAGCGCTCCTAAGTGACAGTTATAGATATATTTTTATAAACTTTTTAAGTACTGTATTTTCTAATATTTATTTATAAATTTACATATATTATTCTGAAGAAATACAGACATTGATTTGTAATATATATATATATATATATACCGTTATGTATGATCCTAGATTTAGACCAATGCTATTGAGCACATATGAATAGGAACAGTGATAAGTAAAAAATATAACAAAAGTTTATATATAAACACTTTTATTCATATAATCCAATAAAAAAGTTAAAAAATAAATTTTCTTCAACTTTCTTAAATAAAAGCATGGGATCCTCATGTTTGAAAATATTCTTAATTATGCTTAATGTGAATAAAAATTAAACATATTTAGAAATATTCTTAGTTATGCTTAAAATGAATAAAACTAGATTTATTTTATTCATTTATACAGAAGTAAAATAATGAAGAATATTAAGTTAAAAATATTAAATTGTAATTCTTATTTGATAAAAAGCCTCTAAAAATTGATAGAACATAAAAATGCTCAGGGGGATATAAAGTTAAGTATGGTGGGTAGTCATAGGTATTCGGGAATCATCTTGTGTAATCAGGAAAGTTGCTTGGATGAATGGGAGAAAAAAATGGTAAATAAAGCAAAAAAAAAAAGGTTTGGTAAAGAAACTAACAGTATTTTCATATAATAAATATGGTGTAGCTAGAGTGGTGTTGAAGGGAGTTGCAGTAGCAGAGTTAACATATGGTAATGATGCAGTATGTGTTAGTAAAAGGGTTTTAGATTATTTAGAGAAAGCACAAAGGGAAGTAGGGAGACATGCATTAGATGCAGAGATTTGGACAGCAAAGGAGGCAATTCAAGGAGAAATGGGTTGGTCATGTTTTTGTATGAGAGATGCAAAAAGTAAAATGAAAATGTTTGGTAGGTTGCAGTTTATGGATAGTAAAAGAATAGCCAAAATAGTGTTTAATTGGGTTATGAGTAAAGGGCAGGTAACAAGATGGGTGAGAAAGGTAATGTGGTATGCAAAATATTTGGATAAAGAATTTATATCAGTATACTTGTACAAAAGGTGGGATGATTGTGTTAGGAGGATTGTTGAGTGTTATAGTGTTAAGGAATGGGATAAAAGAATAGATGCATTAATAAAAAATAGGGAATTGGAGAGATGGAGAACTAGTATAAAGGGTAAGAAGAGTTTAAATATATATATATAGAAGTAAATGGAACATTGGATGCAAGTTAATTTATGATAATAGTAAGGAAAGTATCAAAAAACAAAAACATTATCAAAAAAGTAGTTTATTGTTTAAGGCTCGAGTGGGATCTTTAGCAACAGGAGAATATACATGTAAATGGAAAACTACAGGTGATTTAGTGTGAAAATTGTGTAAGAAAGGTATAGAAAATATTAGCTTTCTGTTTAATGAATGTAAATGCTTGAAAGCAGAAAGGGTACAGATAATGAAGTTATGGGAGAATAGATATGAACAAAGTGATTATACAAAAAGTGAGTTATTGGTTTTTATGCTGGGTTTGTGAAAAGATAAGGGGTATTTAGATATAAAGGCCATAGAGTTGACAAAGATTATGTTGTGGAAATGGGATGAAGCAAAATATGGGAAGACTTAGAGTGGGGAATGGAAAATCTGGGCATAATTGCTGAGATATTCTTGACTTCGTTTAAGGAGAAGCCAAAATACATCACATCAATATGAAAATTTTAAATTGTTCATTAACTTTAGATTAAAATTGTTTGTAAACTCTTAAAAAAAGTATTATTATTAGGAATCACGTAAGCAAAGTTTCAACTGGTTTGGAAATTAGGAAATAAGTAAAAATTGAATTACATGATTTTATCCAGACAGACTAAAAACAAACTTCAGTTAAAGGGTATAAAAATATATAATCCAATGGTAAATAAATTTACTGAAATAATTTAAAGAATATTTTTTAGATATATAAACAAATTTGTAACAATAATTTCAAAGATCAGTTTTTTTCTATTAAACAATTATTGACCATAAACATGTATGAATATTTGATTACTATTACTTTTCAGCTTCTTTAATGATTTTATACTATTTAATTCTAAAGGTCTCCAAGTTATACTATTATATAATTTAATTATATGTCTGTATATGGGTGATCTAGAAATAATGAACATTTATTCATGATAATAGGAAGACTTTATTATCTCACTATATGCTCTCTGTATTGCATTTTTGTAACTACAAGCTTACTAAAAGTAATATCACATTATATACGACTTGCTTTTTTAATTACATTTATTATTCTGCTAGCCCTATTGAATTATTAACTATAAACATCCTACTAACATGCTTTATAATATTTTATTTTTATCTTATTTTTCCATTTCTATTAATAATAAACTAACATATATTTTCATTTTTAAACTCTTTATAAAAAAATTATCTGTAATATTTAATAAATCTTTAGTTTCATTATGTTCTAAATTTCAAGGATACAAGTTTATACTAATTATACTTCAAGCATATTCTCTAATTTAAACATAAATCACCTTTTCTCTAGGGAAGCTTCAGAGTATTGCAACACATTATCAATACTATTTAACAATCATTCAGTTAAATTCTTAAAAAGTTACATATTCATTATGTTATTCAATTCAAGATATTCTTTTCATATCAATTTTAATTATTTCTAAAATTAGCATACATGTCTGGAGTACTTTTCTAACCAGTATTATATTTAACAGTATATATTATTTTAATTTATTATTTATCTAGTTTGAATCTCTTTAATTAAGCTAAATTTTCTTTTGAATTATTTATATATTCATACTACACAGCTATGAACATATATTTATTTCACAAATGAATATTTAAACTTTATTTTTATTTATTAATTTCACTTTAAATAGTTAAACATTTATATGTAAGAATTATTTTATTAATTAAAATTGCTTTAAAAGTTAATTAAGGTGATTTCTTTTGTAACTTTTATTATTTTGTAACTTTTAATTAATTGCTTTGATTTTGAAAATTATTTTATAAATGGCAAAATGTCTTGCAGTTACTTATTCCACAATTTTGATTTGTATTTTTATTTAGTTGGGCTCTTTGAGCAGATTAGCCACACCTCTTTTTTTATCGGTTGACATGTTGTTTTTTTTTCTTTATGGATGTAAAAAGTATAAGCATGATGTCAATCAAAATATGGGCATTTGATAGCACAAGGATGTGGCTTTCCAAAGATGTCTACCTCAAAAAAAATCCATTGAAATTTGGATTTTTGGCAGCAGTTTTAATCAAGCAGAGTATTTAATTTATTTTGGTTTTTTTGATCAATTTTGTAATTTTCATGAAACGATAAAGACAGAAAAATATATAACTGCTGTCAAATGGGCATTTCTCATATGTTATTTGCAAACAAGGCCTACAACGGAGCTTCAACAACGTAAAGCACAACATCAGACTCGTAAGTATAAAATTTTAATTTTTTTAATAATATTTTAAATTTTCTTTTTTTTTAAATGATAATTTTTATTAATTTTAGTTTGTAGTTAGTATGTGTTAACATAAATTATATATTTATTTATGCTCATATAGAATTTATATCTACCATAATTTTTTAAAGTTCTAATCCACTTATTTTATAAAAATAATGATTTTCAAAAAGTTTAATAATTTATTATTTATTATTTATTATTATGTTTATATAATATGTTTGTGTTTACAAGTAATGAGTTACAAAACTAATAATCAAATGTATGGAAAGATTAAATATGCAGGCAAATAATCAAATTCTGATTCTTGTTTATGCCTGTATACTCATGCTTTGGAGTCACTCTGTTTTTGCTATATGTTTCATCACATTATTTTCAAGTCTATAGCTAACAAATAAACTATATGCAAATAAATTATATCTATGTGATACAATAAATATAACAAGATAGCAGCACTTGTATGCATAAAGAATATAAACATCACTGGTGTCTATAAAGAATATAAACATCACTGGTGTTCATAAAGAATATAAACATCACTGATGTACACAAAAAATATAAAATAAAAAGATGAAACTCATTTTATCAGTGATATAGACAGTAGCCTACAATTTCTAGTTTTAGATAGACAAGAAGCCAATTGCTATGATGATTTCTTTTGTATCTTTTATTAGAATGAATCTTTTTTATAGATGTCTTTGACATTTGGAACTTTTGGGATACAAGATAAAAATAAAAAATTCATATGCGACTTCTTTTGGAGATTGTGAAGCTATGAATTATCTCAGGTAAGACATATTATACATGGTTAGAAAGATAATTTTGTGAGGAATACAAAGAAATTATAACTGAAGATGTAATTAATACCTACTTCATGATGAATTAGAAATTATGAACAAACAATAAAGTAATAATTATTTCGGATATTGAAATTTCTTTTTTTTTTTTTTTAAATGGTTATCATTATTTGTCTTAGACTTATTGTTTTTCTTCATTTTTCTAGTTTCTATTAATGTAATTTTTTTTGCTCTAACGTAATTAAAATTGAAATTATTGTGAAAGTTGTGTCTCAGGTCATATTTAAAAAAAATTCAATATGGCATTTTGGACCAAACAGTTAAATTCATAAAATAAAATTAAAAAATCAGTAATAATAATCCCAACCTATTTGAAAGTTTTAATACCAATACATAAATGTCCCTTCCCCCATGATAATTTTATATTACTTTTTGTTTCTACAATTATTTTTTAAAAATCAAATAACTGTGACAGTCAAACATAGAAATATAAAAAATTTACTTGCAATGCAATACAATATTTCACACACAAAATTCACAGTACATTATTTACTGATGCCCATTTAAAAATAGTTCTTTTGTCTTAATTGATAAAAAAAAAATGCCCTTAAAATAAAAACTATTTATACGAAATAGTCAAAATAAGAGTCATAGATCACATGACCCAATTCTCTTAGATCATATGACCCAATTCTCTTAAACTTGTAAGATATAAACAATGAGCATTGTCAATTGCTCAACAAGCTTTGTGATAAATGCTTATCCAGAGAAAGCATTTAAAATATTTTTATCAAAAACTCCACCCCCAACCTCTCACAAAACCATGGTCAGAGGTTATGGGGGGGGGGAGGTTCTGACGGAGATATTTTAAATGCTTTCTCTGGCTAAGCATTTATCACAAAGCTTGTCGAGCAATTGGCAATGCTCAATATTTATTTACATGAAAGTTTTGATCTTATATAATATATATTTAAATTAGTACTAGTAAATTTCATTGGTAGTTTAAAATTCAGAAATTAGTTTCATGAATTCTGATGCAAGAACTTAGTTATACATTCATATTTTTAAATTTGATTGGAATTCTGCGGTTTACAAATTAAAAGGAATTCAGTATTATATTTTTTCTGAAAATCTTAGTATTGCTCTGGAAATTTTTGTAAATAAATTGCTGCTATTTTTATTAGCTATTTGATTTAATTTGGATTTATTTACAAAATTTTTAAACTTATTTTTACAGGCTTAAATTTAACTAAGGGCTGGCATAGATTTTAAGATTAATGTACTTATAGAAATATTTTAAAATAAGGCATGCAGATGAGGTGAAAATCTCTTAGTTAAATATTCACATATGCTTATTTAGCAAGCACAGCTATTTAAATTGGCAATACATTGGAGTTTGAAATAACTTCTAAAATATCTGCATCAAATGTTATAATATGTTTAGAGATTTTGTAATTTTACAAGATGAAAAAAGATAAGCACATGAATGTAAGAAAGCCTGCAAGTAATAAGAGGGAATAAAAAAATGAAAATTGTCTTTGGCCTCTTTTTATATAATCTTTCCAACAATCATTTCATGTGATATTAATTAATTTATTTAACTAATTATCGATCTTCTAAAAGTTAACTAATAAAGTTTATATAATTTTGCTTTGTAAATAGAGATTAACTTTATATTTTTAATTAAACTAATTATAATATGTGATATAATTTCTAAAATTGTTTAGAATTTTTTTTTCTTAATTAAATTGATATCTCTAAAATATATTTTTGTTGAAGAAATTACAAAATACATTTATAAAAGAGAAAAAAAACGATGGTAGATTTTTGTTTTAAATTTATTTAGTTTAAATAAAAATAAATATTTAATTTTAAACTTTTAATAATCTATTTTGTAATAAAATGTTATATATTTTTAAATATGCATATCCACACACATTTATCTTCACATATATGTATTACAATGTTTTGCAATAAAATTTTAACAAACAATTTAATTAATTTTAATTTATTTTCCTTTCTAATGTTTTTGTTTTATAACTTATCTTATTAAACTATCTATTCATTAATATTGTCATTTTGAATTCAATTTCAGTATATAATAGTGGTAGATACATATGAAAATAAGTAATGTAGTCAAGATTAACTTTATCAAATGATATAACAGTTTCAAGATTAAATGAACTTTTCTATAAATTGAAAAACATTGCATTTGAAAGATTCTTAAAAAAATATTAAATTTGTGAGGGTTTTTGTGATAGAGATGAATCACATTACATTTTAAAGATTATTTCAAAGATATTAGAAAGAGAATACTATATTCCTTGTTTTTGTTGGGAGGATATAGCTAAAAATAGAATTTAAGAAAAAACTATAATTATCCCTAGTGCTGTCTTTCAAAAAATAGTTTGTTTGTTTGTTTGTTTGTTTTTGAAAAAAAAAGAGCTAAAAGACAGCTTTGCAAAATATTAAATGAACATAATAAGGAACAGTATGTTTTATATATGGGCATATTTATGTTTTATTGATTGATTTGTATACTTATTGCAAAATTAATCTCTATTGTGTACTCACTGGTGTAAGAATGGCCATATTTGTTTGTGGATAAGCTCTGTTGATGACAACATTTATATTCGTAACTAAATTATCTATTACTCCTCATTCCCCCATTTCTTCATTTTTTTTTACCTTACTAAATTATAACAGGACAATATCATCATGAGTCTTTTATGCCGTTGATTAACTCTGACAGTAACTCTAAGACAGAGATGTGTATTTGTGCAATTGTGCAATTAGATTTTCATTCTTTAATTATATACATAGCAATTTTGACTCCAAATATTTCACCCTTCCCACCTTATTTTCTAATCTTTTATAATTTCTTATTCCAACTATATTTTCTTTCTAGAGTTAGAATGCCATATTCATTTATGTCTAATTACTAATAATGATGATTATATAGAGTTGGATTTCTTATGTAAACTGATGAATATTATTTTATAACTTGAAGGACACATCATGCAAAAATATAAGTAGATAATCCATACAAAAGACTTCAATAATTTTCTTGAAAATCATAATTGTAAAATTAAATCATATGATTATTTATAAAAATAATAACAGAAATACCCTATCTTCATTATTATTATAATTATTTTACACGAATAAAGCGTGATAAACAGGGGACAAAATCATTAATTATAAACAACAATTAGCCAAGCGCTTTCGGTACTGTATACCAGAATCATGGTGACATACTGGAACTGAACGGTTAATATTCCAGTGCATGCTCAGTGGATCACTTGTGTTATGCTGATTAATAATGTTTTTAGACTTCGCAATAAACCAAGCCTCTTTCAACTTCCTTTTCCGATCATTTGACTCATTGCACACAGTAGTAATATTTTGAGGATAGAACTCTGTGACCACAATTACTTTCATGATTTGAAAAAACAGAATTAACCTGCAAATCACTTTTAGATTTTTTGTACTGATAAATATGCTGTTGCAAATGCGTTAAAACATTGGCTTTCATTTCCCCAAAATAAATAGCATTACAATCAATTTTTTTGCAAGTAATGGAATAAACCACTTCATACTTATTCATTTCTTCCACATTATCCTTTGAATTGTTTATTAATCTATTCAAACACAAAGGGGAATGGAATTCTACATTATAATCTTCACTGACAATATTTTTTAATTTCTTATTTATAGGTGGCACATAAGCTAAAGAAAACCGCTTTTTGACTGCTTTATTATTTATATCCACTTTATATTTGAACTTTAAATTCTGATAAACAAACTCAATTGTCTGTGTAATATAGTCTTTTTATATCCCACCCCTATCAAATCATCCATATATTTATAATATTATCTTTCCTATCTGCCTCAAATTTACAAAGATGCAAATTACGATATAAAAAACATTTAAATCCAGCCATTTTATAATTTAAAGGAACATTCAATGATGGATGCATAAAACCTCTTACATTCAATGGTTTAACAAACCTTTTATACCCAAACATATTACAGCATTTATATACATTTACGTCTAAATAATTTAAGATACCATCCTTTTCAAACTCAATAGTCCATGACAAACCAGAACTCTCATTTAATTCATTGAACATATTCACTATCATATCTTTTGAACCATACACAAAAATATCATCCACATATCTTCTATATATTAAATCATAACTCCTTATAAATGGCTCCACAATATGTTTTTCCATTTCTGAAACATAAACTGCTTACAACACCACTCACTGCTAACCCCATTGGCCAACCATTTTTCATTTGATAATGATCCTTTCCATATCTTGCAGTAATATCCCCATTAATCCATTCCAACACATCCATAATAAAAGACAGTTATGAATATAATATAACCATATGGCTTTAAATAAAATATTCTGCTTTATTTTTTAATTTTTTTTATGTAAATAACTTTTCTAAACAATTTTGTAATTGTGGCCTAGTAATTATCAAATCTGTCAATAGTGTTTTGGCCTTGAGTTCAAGCTACAATTTTTTCCAAATTTTAAGAAAACTGACTTCTTTTAAAATAGCTAAGCAAGCATATAGTTATTATTTAATAACTAAAGGTTTAAGTAACTTGGGTCAACTGGATAAAAAATATAAGAAGGAAGGCACTCTGAAAGCTTTCACCAAAAAGCATTTGACTAGATTGATTAGTATTGGACTCTTTTTCACTCTTTCTCAAAGAATGGGTCTTTGCAACATAGTCTATTTTATATTTTACAATTCTGTACAAAATTATTGCCTGTAAAACAAATCCTCATAAAATTTACTTCATTTAGAATAACTAAGTTCTATTAAGATTTGAAGAAATATTATTAATAAAAGTAATTATTCACGCTATTGTCCTCCAAAATATTACTGTTTTGCTGTCAAAATAAGTGCAACAAACTGATATTGTTCAAAGTAGCACTTCATATATAAATAGACAGATAAATAGACAGACAGACAATCAACAGAAGAATAACAGTTACATAGATAAATATATACATAGCTAAAGAGATAAGTAAGTGGGTATGTAGATAGGTAGGGAGGCACACAGACAGATGAAATAAATATATAGATATTTAGTTAGGCATACAGACAAATAGATGAATATATATATATATATATTGATAGGTAAGTAGTGTACCGGTATAAATCCACCACGCCCACTCATACACAGTACCCGAGTTCAAACCCAGTCCACGTTTAAGAATAAATTCCCAAAACGCCAACTGAATCCAAACCCAAACCCCGGCATGACCAACCGATGATGACTTTACACCAGCACAGGGTTATCCCTTTTCTAGCTCAGCTCAGAACATAGACTAATTCTTACAGTTAATGATATATATATTTATTAGACTCTAGATACTGGAACGGTCATTTATGTAACGTATATATTTAAGTTGCCAATACAGACAGTAAGTGGCTAAATAGACTTAGAGAGTAATAAAGTGGAGGACACCAAAATTTAATTAAGTAAATTGTTTAATAAGCCAAATATAAAGCATATAAATATAGTGTTAAATAAGACAAATAGAAAGCACATGAATATAATGTTATATAATAGAAATATACAGCATATAAATATAGTGTTATACAGTACGGTAAGACTTCATAAATCCTCTTGTATTTGGCTACTAGTCTTTAGTGAACGTTTTATTTAATGAACAAACTCATGCCAATAGCTGGGGAGTTAAATGATTGACGGGTGGTTAAGAGAATCAGAGTATTTGAGCACTGGAAAAATATTTATCTAAAGATTTTTATTAACTTATTTTATTAGAATAGGCTCGAGCCGTTACGTAGACGAACAGTTGGAGAATGGTTTTATAGAAAGACGACATAAAAGATAGATGTACTGGTGGTTTTATATAAATACGACATGGAAGATAGATGAACTGGTGGTTTTATATAAATACGACATGGAAGATAGATGGACTGGTGGTTTTATATAAATACGACATGGAAGATAGATGAACTGGTGGTTTTATATAAATACGACATGGAAGATAGATGAACTGGTGGTTTTATATAAATACGACATGGAAGATAGATGAACTGGTGGTTTTATATAAATACGACATGGAAGATAGATGAACTGGTGGTTTTATATAAATACGACATGGAAGATAGATGAACTGGTGGTTGCCTATTCAAAAGCCCTACAGTAATCAATTGCGGTGCATTAACGGAATACCGGGCGGCTTGTACTTTGACAAGGCTTAATGCCCCCAAGTAGCTCCGGGACACGACAACCAGCCGGGATCATTTCGAACCCCGGTGATCCAAGAGATTACCGGGAAAGAAAAACTGCTTTCATTCCCCAATGGTAGAATGGCGAGACGCTAACTTCAGCGAAGGGAAGGCATTGCCACAGACGTGAAGGACGAATACTTGAAGCGGATTTTTTTAAAAGAAATTATATAAAACCTAGAAACTATTTGTCTGTTTCTACTTACAGGCTGAGATCCTGATCCCAATAAAAACATAGCGAAATTAAACTGACGGTGAGAACAATAATTAGTTAAATTTACTCTGAAACTCTAACCCTTCGGGTCGACAGGCGGTAGCGATAGTATCAAATTATTCAGTGAATTATTCCTCATATTATACATAACATTAATGAACACTTTGAAACTAATATATATATATTTAAGATTGGAACTTAGATTGTAATTTTATAACAACTTAACATAGAATAATAAAGTGACTTAACATTTACTAACTCGGAATGTGAAAGAATATTTAATTCAGAACATGAAATTACTTTTAAATTAAATTGATCACTATTACACACTAGTTTATACAGAATTGGAAATATTACTATTGGCAATGTTTGTCCATGAAATAAGCAACATAAGAAAATATAAATGCATTCAGTTGAAATATTATTACTATTAATTACAATTTTATAAATGATTTCTAAAGACTAGAGCAGAGGATTAAAAAGAAAAGAAAATTTACTGACAGGTTAAATAATAGCATTATAAATGACATAAAACTTACATGTGATTTGTTTGATTGATAACA
Source organism: Epiperipatus broadwayi (assembly GCA_028023455.1). Taxonomy (NCBI): domain Eukaryota; kingdom Metazoa; phylum Onychophora; class Udeonychophora; order Euonychophora; family Peripatidae; genus Epiperipatus; species Epiperipatus broadwayi. The sequence continues at coordinate 28,071,750 of JAQFVV010006197.1, forward strand.
TTAAGCACGGAAGAAAATTAAAGTTCGTGTAACAAAGTTACTCTTCTTTCTTCATCCAGCTTGGTTTGTGACGAACGTAGGCGCGCATTTTTGAAAGTTATTTGTAAGGCATAGTAAATTTTGAGATTGGAAGTTGGAAATTCTGAAGTATATGAAACATGATCAAACAGCGGCACGAGGATCCATATTGGCGGGCAGAGACCAGCTCCTGGCACTTAGCCCATGAACATGGCGATTCACTGATAAACTTCTTAATAATAAGGTTTGAATTATACTCAACTGCTGTGTTGTCTCGAGACTACTTCTCTCACACACGACCAAAGTTAGAATGTAAGTTTTTCTCTAAAGTAGCCACTGCTGACCTTTTCGACTTGTTTTTGTTTTAGGCTCCGCCTACTTTCTCTAGCCTCTAGCGATGCAGCTTGACCAACAATCAATTATCTGTTTTTAGCAATCTTTTAATTTAATATGCCTTTTTTAAATCGATACATTAATTACATATAAAAATTCCTTACTAATTTTGAATACAACTTAATTGCTTTGTACATTTGTGCAATTAGATTTTAATTAAAAACACTGATCAAAGGAATGTGATTTTTGATCAGTATTTTTAAACGACTTTATACAATTTTAAAACTAAAATTTAAAACAAATACGCCCGCACTGAAACTTTAAATTAAATGATATAAATTCACAAACCACGCACACACGAATATTATTCCATGGTTTGTGACATTTATATACGGAAACTTTACATATTTATTTATAAACTATAGAATATATAACTAATTTATATTATAACTTAAAATAGACAAAATCTCACTGCGGGCGAACAGTAGTTTGAATTACCGTACATAAAAACACCTGAAACGAAGATCGGTTCTCCGATCTGTCTGTTTCAGTAGAGAGGATAGATAGATTAACAGAAAGTAGATGGGGGTATATATGTTATACTGTTTAATGGAAAGATAGACAGATGGATAGATAGCTAGTTGGTTTGATAGATAAATATATATAGACAGATAGGATACAACACAAACAACAAGTCAGACAAGCATGCAGATAGGCAGTTAAGCAGATATTGAGTAGACAGACAGACACTCAGGTAGATGGGGATAAATAGTTGATAGTTAGATAAACAGATAAGTAGTTAATATATATATACATAAATATGTAGATAGACAATAGGTATCCAGGCAGACAAACAGACAGTATGATTGACAAATACAAACAAAGTCAGATGTAGATAGTAGTAGTTAGATAGATAGACTATTAGAACTGATACACTGACACACAGATAGGGAGTCAGACTGATAGACAAAGACATAGAAAACCAGATGTAATTTTATAGATAGACAAACAAATAAATAAAGTTATAAAGATTGAGACATAGAT